>BSBK01007013.1:3305000-3690000 GCA_027943335.1 Chamaecyparis obtusa | reverse complement strand
GGAATGCAATCATGCAAAGTATTTTCTAATCACACAAGTACCAATCATCATCCCTTGTCCATCCCTGCACACAAACATGTATGGAAACATATGGTACATATTATAACAATTGACATTACAACAATTGAACATTCATCTTATTAATTAGAATTCATTAGCATGCATTCATTAGCATTCATAAGACTATTAATTAGCATTTATTAACACATCATAACATTCATTAACACATAAGAATAAAACATCGAGACATAAACATCAATCATTATCAAATAAGTTGCATAAATGAGAATCATTTCTTTTTTTATTTTTTCTCTTTTTGTGCTTCCCTAAATTGTTACAGAGGCATATCCATGTTGACATCATCATTTCTTCTCGGTCATGCACGTGATCTCTCTGTCCTTTGCAAAGGTGGGTCCTCTGTAATAACAAATAAAAGGCTTAAATTAAAAATATATTATCATTATTGTTACAAGCATTTCAGTACTTTAAAAAATATAAATGTGATGCTCTTTACCTTGTCCAACCACATTATCTTTCCCAATGGCTTGAACCTCAACACGCTCATCGAGAATAGCCTCTACATCCCATGCAACTGCAATACAAAATGTTTTATTAATCCCAACACATTATAATTAATTTTTTATTACTATGCCAAATTCAATTTAAAATGTTTACTTATTATTCAAGAATCAAAATTTGAATAGAAAATGTATACCTTGATTACTATAATTCAGATTCAAATCGACGCCTCTGTCGTGCTTGGATGGTGTATTAGGGTTAACAGGCTGCATTCCAATGTAAATAATTAGTGCATTTACTGACAATATATACATATAAATACAAGAAAAATACTGAGAAATCTTAATTATTTAGTTTAATACATATAAATATATTCACTTTAAAGTTTTAAATAAATATATAATCATTGTTTCCTTACTTAAAACAAATATATTCACTTTATGTTGGAACTTAACGTCAAATATAGTAATTGGTAAAGTATTCAACTTGAAATAAAAATCAATTTCCTTATTTACCTGATCGACAGATCCACCAAAAGAACCTTGTGCACTCATTGATCAGAATCATTCAGCCACGACTGTATAGCCTTGTTTGTAGCCTATTTTGTTGTCCTCTTTTGTAATCTTTTGTTTGAACTCCAAGGCCTACATTTTTTCTTGGTATCATGAATTTTTATTGTAGTGAATTTCATCAAAACTAAATTGATTGCAATTTATAAATATTTGTATATGGTTTTTCATTTACTAATACTTACAACTCATGCAGCAAGTTTTGAATATCCACCCGAGTCAAGCTTATGTTGGTTGTGCTTTTGTTTTCTTTCTTTTGTTTCCTTTGATATGTTAGGAAACCCATGTGATGTTTGAAATATGTTAGATCACATTAGTATAAAGAGTAAATGGTTCATAATTTCATTATTAAGATTATCATGTACCTTCTTTCATTAGGTGATAGTATTTGTCCACTATGTCTTGCTCTTCTCTCAAGTGCATCCTTTTTAAGATTCTCCCACTCATTAATAGGAATATAGGGAGGCCACTCGTAATGAGGATTGTGTTCTATTTGGGACCTATAGTTGTCCCTAATATACTTCAAAACTTGGCATGCTTTGTCAAAGAGCCCAAGTCTTTAAAAGACGTCGGGTCCAAAAAATTCTGTCATAGAGTTAATGAGTTTATCCTTTAACCCTTTATCTTGTAATTGCCACATTTTAAGAAGAAAAAAAACTATTAGATTCATAAATGAAGTGAATCTACCTTTTAATATACTTGAAGAAAGGGATGAAGCAAAATTTTCTCTAGCAATCAAAATATGATACCATGTGCATATGGTCAACCTGAAAATGCACAAACATTCATCATTAAATTTTTCATAAAATAGATTATTCCTTGCAAAATAATAACGAGATTATTATAATTAGTTATTGCAAGGGGCTACACAGGGGGTTAGTGCATTACATTATGAGTATAAGATTTATAGTAAAAGAAAGGATCAATCTTTAAAGTTCCTGGAAGTTGGGCTACTCTCAAGGGAAGTCCATCTTCAATGCTCATGATCAATTGATCACAATTCTCTATTGTTCCCATACAGGGGACACGAGTACATCCAAGAATTTCCTCATCGCCTCCTACATAAAATGAATCCAATATTACAAAATGCCCCCTAAGAAAGAATAGTTCAAGTGAAATAAACACATGATAAATGAGAGATAAAAAGAGGAATCTACTTACCAATTAGTGTTGCTATCGCCTCTGTGGCCATACTACATGTTGTCGACATTGCAGGTGGTAGTACCTCTGTGGTTCTGATCCTTGTAGAAGGCGGCGTACTCAACGTAGGATCAATAGTAGGTGCTGAAAAATAATATTGTTAGAGCATAAAAAAATATGGACAACCATGGACAAGGTGGAGGATATAACATGCGATGTACTTGAACCACCTAAAGTTTTTGCATCTAGAGCATGGCCCTTTAATTATTTTTGCATCCTCTATAAAAATAACACATGTATTTTAGTTAATGACATAAATAAAAGAGTATACTATAAAAACTATTATTAAAATTTTGTTATAATTAAAAAATACATTAATACTTACTGTATAATTCTAAACCAGGTGAATCAACTCATCCTCTCTCATCTGTATTCGAGGAGTCTAAGGTTGAATCCCTACCAATTGAGCTAACTCTTTTGATAGTGCACGAAGGACCTTTTGCAGTGCAACCACAAGATCAACGTTTGATGCAAAATCAACAATGAATGGATCTTGCTCATCCTATGGCTCCTCATGGACTACTTGTTCCTTTCCCTTTTTTTGATCAATACTCGATTGTGATAACAATATTATTAGCACTTTATTTAAAAGCAATCCAAAATAGTAGTGAATAGTAAAACATGACAAAAAATACTCATTAACATTTTTCTTGTATGTGCATTTCTACAGAAATAATGAATTTTACCTGTCGAGAAAAAGAAGTCCCATGAGAACCATCATCTTTGTGCATATCGTGTGGCTGTTGATCCATACTATAACCATGTATTTCAAAAAAAAATCATTGAGACATGTTAAAATACATGTGTTCTTATTCTAAGTTATGTTGAATAATAGACAATTATCAAAATGTGTATCACCCCATCCATGATAGTCATGAGTTTTTTGTATCTATGTGATTCAAATTGTAATCGATAAGCAGCTCTTCACCTCCATGTAGTTATTTGATCACACATACAAATATGTGATTTCCCTCGCGCGTTTCATATATGTAATTGGGTTGTTTCTTAGTTGACACAAGTTGTGTACTATTTATAAAACTTGCAATATTCACTGATGCTTTTGGCCTTCCATCAATGTATATAGCTACTATTTTACTATGTTCACTGACTTTTTTTTGTATATAATTTACCACGAGTGCATACCTACACATACTTTTTTTTATATTTAACAATCTGCATCCAACTATTGTAATCATAACAAAGTTCAACATACTCCATCAATTCAAAATTTTTGTTGTAAGAGACCTTTATGCCATCCATAGAAAATAGACCCAAACCATGTAATGAAGATAGTGCTATGTGATATATCCTCTCTCTAACACAAAAATTAGTTTCTATTAAAGGAAGTTCATTGGGGACCCATTGTTTCTGTAGATGTTTGTACCTAAAGGGCACCTCAGAGTCTTCTTTTCTCTTATCATCATTAGAACATGACCCCCTTGAGAAAGGAAAAATTCCATGCATTTATTGAATTTCTTTTTGATCTTTTGACCTCGAGTCGATCTCCTTGATTTAGACATACTAAATGTCTCACTTTCTTCTTCCATTCCTATATTTTCCTTGCTTGAGGAAGACAAATCCAAAAAATACCTATTCATTGGTACTTGCACTTCATGAAAGACAGGTGGCAATGAGAGAGATATTTTAGAAATGGTAAAAGACATTAATCTCTATGGGGTGTATTGACTTATACCTGACAATCCATGAGACTGTGTGGGATACCTGACAAAAGATAATAGTTATATAATCAGACAAACATAGTTCACTCCATAGTTTTTATTACATCTTGTGAAGGAGATTATACATTGTTAAAATTATCTATTTATCCTACAATATTTTGAATATCTCAGCATTGCATATAACTGAACATCGCAGCATTGCATGAGACACCACTATTGTGGCATTTCATCAAATAGTTCTCGTCCCTTCCCAGTGTTCTTATTACATCTTGTGAAGGACATTATACATTGTTAAAATTTTCTATTTATATTTTCAGAATTAGCTCACTCCATTGCAAGGAAAAAAGAGAAGCCCCTGTGATTTAACATCATGATGTGCAAGGAAAATAAAATTATCAGAAGAAAATCTCATAGACTAGTATTTAAATTAAATGCATTGATATAAAAAAAATACCCCAAAAAATGATAAAGAAAGGTAATTTTCTTAATCACGTCAATAATTTGTGCATGTCTAAATACTGGTGTCTTTCAAGTGATTTGATTCTTGTCATGCCCATTGGAAATGAGAATAGTCTTAACTAGTGAGGTTGTTTAAGCATATAGAGATTAAATACACTCTTTTATAATGAAATTTCTCTTAACAAAAGATCAAATATATAAGTAAGACATATAAAAAAAGGTGAATAAGAGTAGTTAGATATTAACGCTAAAACCAAAAATGTCATTAATATGAAACCCTAATAATATTAGTGGAAAGAGTGCAGATTTCAACCCAAAACAATCATTAAAACATGCCAAACATTTGACATAATTATACATTTTATTCATGTCATTGATATTCTTCTTCATCCATCTCATTATCATCAATGACATCATCACCACCACTATCATCTTTATCATCATCATTAGCATCATTGTCATCATCCTCCTCATCATCATTGTCATCAGTAACATCATCATCATCACCTTCTTCTTCATATTCTTCTTCGACTAGCTATCGATCGTGATCATCATCTACATCATCTTCCACTTCTTCATCTTCCTCGATATCTTCTTCTTCCATCGCATTATACTTTATCAACCTTCCTCTTGGATCATGTCTAACAAAAAATCACCAACCCGATTTATGTGGAACCTTTGAGTAAAATACCTGCTCACATTGGCTGGGAAGAACATAGGGCTCTTTTCCAACTAGCTCAAACAACCTTGTATTAATCATTGGAAATCCATTGTCATGCTCAATAATAGTTCTATCAGGATCATTTTGATTGAGTCATAATCTATACCATTTCATGATGAAGAGAACTAATTTGAAGGAATTATAATCACTGTCAAGTATATCAACCAAAATACCATAGTATCAATTTTGTGACGCTTGAAGATGTAAGTCATTTCTAGATGAAATATTAGTCACCTGTAAGACTGAACTTATCCCAGAATCACAATTTCTCTTCATGTCATCCAACTTTTTGATGCAAAATTTATAACCATTGCATAACATAACCTTGTGGTGTTTCACCTACAACAATGTCAAACATGTATAAATTATTGCATCACGAGTTGAAAAACATACGGTTGATTAATTAACAAATTTAAAAGTACCTAATGATCTCTTAAACCATATGCTAAATCTATTTCCTTTTGTGTAACATTGGGATCTTCATTACGATGAGCTTATATAACCAATGAAAACATGGATTCTCATTTTAGTCTATGACCATAATGTTGACATCATTAAATACATACCGCCATCCAATCTTGATTGTTTTCAATAAACAAATGTATTGCATCCCACTCTTTAGCAATTGTACAAAAGCAAATAGATGACTTACAATAGATTTATTTTGAAGATTAAGAATTAATTAACTACAATAACATCTCATAATTTATTACCTTTCAATTTCTTAAATCTACCATTTCCCACCAAGTACTCCCCTTCCAATTTTTTAATGGAGTCAACATCCCAAATGCAATCTATATGAGTCTTTGCTGCAAGATTAGGAAGATATTGAGTAACATACACCATCATCTGGTATACCATATATCCCTCAACCATAGAACCCTCGAGATGTCCTCTTTGTCGTACCAAATCCTTCAAAAATTTCAAGTGTCTCTCAACCATCCATATTGACCTAGCATGTACAGATCCACACAATTCAATCTCCTCAACTTGGTGTATGAGGTAGTGTTCTTGTGCATTGAAAAAAGTTGAAGGTAAACACTTTTGTATTAAACACATTAGTCGACAAATTATTTTCTTCCAATATTTTATATCTTCTTTATAGATTTCTTTAGATGACAACCACCAATAAGGGATTCAAGACACAAAAATATATAAATACAAGACTTTACAATATATTACTTGTTTGATATTATGTTTGATATATTAAACAATTATCATTGCTTACCTCATGTATTTTCCAAGATCATATATCACTTTTTTGATATTATTGTCGAAGTTGTCTAGGAGCGATAGGGGTAGAAAATACTACAACAATTATTAACTGATCATTTCAAACAATGAAAATTGAATGCAGTTACACAAATATATTGTAAATACAAAAGACTGTGACTTACCTTGATGAAAGTATGCCAATAATGCATTTTCATCCCTGACCCAAAATCATTTTTCTTTGATATGAGATTGCCTATATTCGTAGCAAATCCTGTAGGAAATCAAATTTTTCGTATGACTTGTTTTATGAAATTACTTTGTTGCTCTGTTAATAACCAAGGAAGAGCAATTGCATTAATTCGATCTCCATTTCTATTTGATTCAATGATATTTTTCATTGCATGATTGGAATCATGAATGTCACTACAAATTTTGCCAAGTTTTTCTTTGTCATGCCTTCCATCCAATATTTTCCATAGTGTCTCTGTTACATTCTTTCCAATATGCATAGTATCAAACAAATGCACAATTCATATCTGCTCCTAGTAGAGAAGCCTACTAAATTCTATAGGATAACATTTTATTCCTTTTGGAAGTTGGTCAGTGATGCCTTCACGACCTTCAAGATCATCAACTACATAATTAACCAACAAAACACAATCGAAATATATAATTTTTAAACATCAACCATTAGGTGGAACGATATTACCTTGAATTCTATTATATTCCAACTACCATAGGTGAGGTGTCATTCTTCGGGGCTTTTATGTATTCTCTTCTTTTCGATTGAAATTATATTTTTTCGCACTTTGATACTTATGATTTTTGGAGAGGAAGTTCCTATACTCATCAAACAACAGCTTTCTTAAACTTTTGGAATGACGATATTTCATCTTTGGACCACACATTGGACATGAAAATTTTCCCTTTGTTTGAAGACCTACAAGATAATGATACAATTGGATTAAATATGTAGATTTTTAGAATTAGAATTATCGCATACAACTAGAATTCACCATAACATACCATAGAAATGTGTCAACCCTGGAGCATCATGAATTATCCACACAAGCATTGCATGGAATTGAAATTTTCTTTGTCCAGTTGGTCTAGAGATGTCATATATAGTGAAACCATTCCATAACACCAACAACTCATCGATAAGAGGGACAATATATACATTCATATCTTTCATTTGGTACTTACCTAATTGAATTAACAACAACATTAGATAATTATTGTGGTCATTTCACTCCAAGACTTATAATTACATGTAGATAACTATAAAATAATAAAATACCTAGAACAATCATTGCCAACATAATGTGCTCCCTCTTTATTGACATCCATAGAGGAAGGTTATTGTTGAAAATAAAAATATGCCACACTAAGTAAACAGATCTCATCTCTCCATATAGATTAACACCGTCTGCTGCCAGAGAAAGCTTGAGATTTTGAAATTCTTCTTTAAAGTATGGCCACTTTTCCTCTATGTCCATAAATGATGAACCATCTATAGGCATTCGAATAATGTCATCTCGACTCCTGTCACGTGGATGGTAATCCATAAATTGTGCCAAGCTGTTGCACCTGAATAATCATTTTAGACGTGGAATAATGGGGATATAATGAAGAACCTTGCGAGACACCTTTTTTGTCATTTGATCATCTCGATATCTGCTTGTATGGCATTCAAAGAATTTTGTTACATTTTCATATTCTTTATGATAAATAATATGATCTTTAGGATAAGCATCTACTGCTTGATACTTCATTCTAATATGTTCCATAGTGGCACATAATTCTCAGTATGAGCGAGGGAGAATATTTGATGGTGGTAACAGAAACTCACTTGTAAATCTACAGCAAATAATATAAGTCATTAATATAAACAATCTCAATGGTACATGTTTCACCTTTTATAGACTATAATGATGTATATAAAAAACCTTAGCATACGTGACATTGCTATGTTGGATAAACCATTCATAACCTTCAAATTCACCAACAATAATATAGAAGAGGAGTAGATTGGGAGCCTTTGTAAAAGGCCATGTTCACCTTCTCAAGTAGAGGTATATCATGGATGACATCAATGTCATCCTCATCATAATCATCATCATCATCATCAGAAGCACCAGCACCAGCAGTACTAGTACCAAATGTGTCAACGATCAATGCATTCATGTCATCATCTTCAAATGTGTTTTCTGGTGCATGATCATCATGTTTCATGGGATCATGATCTTCAACTTCAATACTCACACCTCCATGTTCCTCTATATTAACACTAGGGAGATCAACCTATATAAAAATGATGATAATCAAACCCCCCTTCAATGTGATAATCAAACCTCCTTTCATGGTTCATATGTATATTAATTGCGAAAACAATATAACAAACAACTTACCACTAGATGATAATCAAACCCCTCTTCAATGTGACCATTCTCCCTACAATGTCTCTTTGTTGTTTTGATTTTGATTCTTCTTATCTTTAAGCCATTACAACTCTTGCATGGACAATAACATTTGTTATCACCTTCTTTTTGAAAGTTAGACAAAAATCTAGCAATTGTCTCCCTATTTTGATCGAATTCCCTTGTATTATCTGACATGATCCTTAATGTGTATATCTGCAAAACAAATTGGAGATGCCTCATTTCATTAGCTTCATGTCACCTTCTCATAGCTTCTCATAGCTTCTTATCTATTTTATCCTTCATGTATACACTTACTTCGACCAAACTTTTAATTTTCTTACAGATTTCGCCATAGGCTTTGTATGAAACCAAGGGGTATTCTTGAGTCCAAACACATTGAGCTGCTACGACTAAATGATAAATCATGAATTCACTATAAAATTAATTCACTATAAATCAAGGGGTATTATAAATCATGAATTCACTATAAAATTAATGTATTGCTCTAGATTTCATATGGACATTTTGTCAAATGGTTGGCATGTATGTTTATTCAAATGGAGTTATATCATTTGGAATGGATATATTATAGGTTGATATCAAATTCTATGTCAAGATTTACAACATTAAATCGATCATAGTTGGAAGACTCAGACATAAGAAGAATATGCGTATAGCCAATTTTTAGAAGAATATGAATGAATGCAAACATACATAAGTGGATGAACATAAATAATGAAGGTACCATATATTTCCTGAAGTAATGAAGTGTTGACCCAGGGTTCAATCCAGTATGGTCATGTATGATCTAGAACCTGTAAGGTAGGAAAATATGGGGTTATATCCAAAGGATCTAAGAAATGTCTGACACCCTATTATTGATCCTCATCTACAAATATGCATGTGCATAGTTAAGCCATACACTTCTAAAAGGAACTATGCTATAGAACATGTGCACTCAAAAATATGCACTCAGGAACATGTGCAGTGTATAGGTGTTGGAATCCAAATGAAGCCCTATATTTATGTCTCTATGAACACTTGGTGAATCATTCTTGTGGCTGCATTTATGTCTTTATGAACACCTGGTCAATCACTGTTGTGACTGCATCATCATAATAGTGCAACAAAAACACCAGATGTTGTTGTTCCATCTGATGTTGCTATGGCATCATTTCCAAATGATGCATCCATAGTAGTAACCCACCATGCCCATCAACACAAGGTAATCATGATCAAGCATAAGAAATGGAGGGGACATTATCAAGGTCAAATCAGAGGTTAAATTTTCTTCATTGAAATTTTATATATGTATAGTTATAAAATTTCATGCCTTGAAATTGTATAACATAGTTCCTTAGAATTTGATCTTCATATGACAGCCATGACTTGAGGTACACATTCGAGCTTTGTCTTCTCATTAACTCAATTTTATTTTGATGACATTTGTTGATTTAATGGCATAATATGAATTTTAATACTAGCATTGTTTACATCTTTTCATTTGGGATGTTTGATGACCCATGAGCTTTGAGAGCTAGGGAATCATTGCTATTACCTTCAAGGCATTGTGTGAAGTGTTTGATCAATCTTTATTTGTTTTTCTATTGATATTCACTATGTAGTACTCCCTGTTTATGATCATTTCATGAGGAAATGTCTTGATGGCTCATGGGCTGCAAGCTAGGAAATCATGCATTGTTTATGAGCTCACTATTTGAGTACCTCATGTCCCTATTTGATTGGTCGGTGCTTTGTTTTTTATATTGATGCTATTAGATCAAATAGGAACATTATTAATAAAATGAGGACATAAAATAGGGACATCAGTAATAAAATAATACACTTACTATTTTGAATTTGAGCTCAAGCATCATGCAATGTTATTGTTGTCATTGCATGCTTGTTTTTGTTGTGCACCATAATAGTAACAAGCATGCAATGTTATTGCCTATTATCATGTAATGTTTATGACTTCAAAGGAGGAATTATGAAATATAGTTTTAGGTAGTTATCTCTTCTATAATGATGGAGGAGTCAAAGGTAATGATCAATGAGGTTGTTGCTATTAGATCATACATTAATACACTTACTGTTTTGAATTTGAGCTTGGGCATCATGTAATGTTATTGTTGTCATTGCATTCTTGCTACTATTGTGCACCATATATTGTTTTATACACTGTTTATTTCATTGAGACTGTGAGTTTGGAATTTGTAATGTATTTTCTATTATTGGATTAATTTTTCCATGTTGTTGAGGCTGTAGATGCATCGAATCACCACTACCATTCTATTTTGATAGCAACAATATAACAAATAGAGCACCAGCCAATCGAATAGGGACATCAGTAAGACATCTAATGCATTATTACTTCATCATGATGATAAAAAATTTATTGGCTCAAAGCACATAGAATGTGGGTAGATGCATCGAATCACCATTGCCATTCTATTTTGATGAAGAGAAACTATGTTATAAATTTCAAGGCATGAAATTTTATAACTGTACATACATTTTATGAGTATAATTGTACAATAGAAGAGCACCCACATGCCTTGGTTGTGATTGGTCTATGAAATTTTTTTATTTTCCTTTCCCAATCAAGATGTCATCTTAAGATTCAAAAAACCTAAGGTAATAATAAGTCTTGAACATAAATGTATAATTGTGGATCCTCAAGTAGGAGTTGTGATGCAAAGGAAGAACACTTATATGGGTTTACCCACATAAGGACAATGGTTTCATTCATCTTTCTTTCATGTTCTCATGGGTACTTTCCTTGGCCTCTAGGTGTGGGCATCCTATAGGGGTTGAACCAAAATTATGAAGGCAATAAGGACACATAGTGTATGCATCCTAAAATGGTCGCCTAGACTTTGGGCTTCCATTTAGCAATTTATCAAATCCTTGAATCAATATTTTCAAAAATTGACATTTTTCAATTATATCAATTTCCTTGATCAAATCCTATTTTATCATTTTTGATTATTTTCTATGGGCTAACCATTTTATCCTAAAGTCTTTATTTATTTAAAAATAATTTCCTCCCCTTTTATTAAATAAAAAGCCTCCACTTTTCCTCTTATCTTAAGTTGCACAAATAAAACATTATTCTTATTTTATAAAAAGAAGAAAAACACTTTTTGTCTCATATGGACACAAAAGTCAACTCTTATTTTCTCATTGGAGGATATTTGTGCACATGGATTTCTCCTCTTTCAAGCTCCACCCTTGATTAAATATTTTTCCTCTTAATCTCCATGGTCTATTCCTTTTCAATTCCTTTAAAAGGAGAGTTCTTTTTTCATTCTTAGATCCCAACTTTTTATGCTAATCTTATGCTGCAGGATTTCTTGGAGACTTTAGAGCTTTTAAAGATCATTTCTTGCATTCTAGTTTCTTTCTTGCATCATAGCTTTCATGGCATATAGCTTAGTTTCTGTTATGCTTTAGATTAGCTCACATAGCTTAATTAGCAAGGGTTTGTAATACTTTCCTTTCATAGCTTAGCTTGCATCTTCATTCTTAGCATAGCTTGCATTGCATTGTATTCTCATTTTGATTCTTGAGGATATTGGCATTCTTGCCCTTATCTTTTTTAATCTTCCATTGTGTGGTTTACTAGCAAGGTTGCATACTTCAATAGCTCTAGCTAAGAGCACCATCAACATCTTTGTGACTCCATGCCCAGGGAGCTCTAGGTCACTTTCTCAAGGTTTCCCATTCATAGATTCCCTTGCAAGTAATGACTTAGAGAAGTGCACTATTCTATGTGTACATTTTTGGTGCCCACCATGGGATGAAGACTACAGTGCCATGAGGCTGCAAGAACTAGAACTTCTAGATGAAAAGCGTAAAGCATCTTTTGGTCACATGAGAGTTTACCAAAAAGCATATGTCTAAAGTAGTCAACAAGAAGGTTCACCCTAGATAATTTCAAGTGGGGGATCTTGTCCTACGAGAAAACCCTAAGAACCAACAACATAGAGAGCAAAAGAGGAAATTCAAACCTAATTGGCTTGGACCATACATCATTACTACTACTTTTGGTACAGGTGCTTATTTACCATTTGATCTAGAGGGAGAGTAGCTCCCTAGTCCTATCAATGTTTTGCACCTAAAGAAGTTCTATCCATGATGCCTATTCTGTCTGGGGGCATCCTTTGTACATACTTATTGATCTTGAAAATTTTTTAAAAAAATTCATATATGATGCTGAAAAAATCCTAAAAAGCATATAAAGTCCTGAAAAAATACAAAAAAAAATCAAAAAATGCAAAAAAATTCAGAAAAAAAAAGAAAAAGTGCCTTGGTGAAAACTTGGAAATAGGTGCCTTGGTAGCAAAAATACAAAAAAATTAAAAAATTAAAAAATCTCCAAGTGGTGAAAACCTGGAAACAGGCACTACTTGAGGCCTTTGCACCCTTGTTTCTTAGCATGCATCCTCGACACTTAGCCTCTCTCCATCATGCCTTGATGTTGTTGCCTTAGTTTGGAATTGGTCTTTATCTTTGTCTAGGGGGCATAACTGTGTTAGCTTTGGTCTCCAGGATGCGTCAGTCTTTAGGACATCTTGCAAACGGTGTTTTTCAACACCACCTCAACTGTGTTTCTCAACACTACCCTAGCGTCAAGTGTTTCTCAACACTTATCAGATATCTTATCCGCAGTCTAGCATGATATGGTATTTCTCATTTGCAGATGTGATACTCAAAGTTTGACTCTATGACCTACACACACGCACTTAAACACTAAACTCGCTGAGACTTGTTTGACTTTATTTCTTTGTGTGCTATCTATGATGATTAATTTGATGAGTGTTCTCTCCCTAATATTTTTTTATGATGCTGAGCTAGAAGACTGGGGGCATGAGGACATATTTTACTTGCTTTCTTCTTGTGGGTATATCTTGTTGATCCTCACTGTCATGAGCATTTATGTTTGTTCCACTTGACACTAGGATCTACAAGGTATTATCCTTGACTATCTTCACAAGTGCATACTTATAGCCATCTTGACTTTCCTTGTGTCTCGATGTGAGTATAATATTTCCATATTAAACTTAGGAAATCCCACTGCACTAGTCATCTTGACTTCTATGTCTTTGGTGCCTAGGTGGGATTCCCACATATTTATCTGATATAGATCATTTTCAGATTCACATAGTCATACTAGTGTGTATTGTATGATCTCGTGATGCTACCAATAACACTCGATGATGAATATTAGAGTCTAAAATCTTTGTGACCTTGCAAGTAAACCACTTTTCATAGTAGCTTGCATTCTTAGGTTCATGTTAGTTTAGTTTTGCATCTTGCATATGGAGAGAGCTCTCCTTTCATCTTTTGTGGACTTGTCAGTCAGCTGCGCTCACCTTTCCTTTTCTTGATCATGTCTTTCGCTCTTTGTCTTTCACATCACATACTTTTCCTGTCATCACAAGGGGTTAATCCTATCATCATATCTATATCAAAAAAGATCATTACCCCTTATATAGCATTTTGACTTTTTGACCTAATTTTCAAAACACTTCAGAATTGAGCAAAAATTGCACCCCTAGCTAATTTCGACATCCTGGATCCATTTTTGGGATCAAAATTGAAATCCAAGTTCATCTTGATAGTCAAATTCACATTTCAAACTTTCACCCTCTTCTGCACAGTTGACTGACCATTTGAGGCCTAATCCTTTGATCTTTGTTGGGGTATCTTTATTTCTTTATCCCATCTCTTTCAAACTCCTAGTCTTTCATTCATCTTCATTCGATTCATCTCTCTGAGGTTTGACTTGATTTTTATCCTATATCTTTCTCAGTCAAACCTAGTCAAACTGAGGCATATCTTCATTGCTTGATGGTTATCCTATCATCCTTCACCTTCAATTACGATTTCTAGTGACTTGATCAAGTTTATCAATTTACTGTTTCTCCTCTACCTGATTTCTATTGCGATTTTGAGGGGGTAGTACCTATCAACTTTAATCTTTGATTCAGCGTATCAATCAGCTTTGCTTGAGATTCTTATCTCGTATTTGAGACTTGATTATCACCTAGCTATACAGGTGTTGGTCTTTTCTTTTAGCTTATCTTTGTTAGCTTTTGCATATGCTTGTCCTGATATGTTCCCATCCATCGAACACATGTCTAGACTGTTTTATGATCCCAAATCGATCTCACATTTCAATTTCATTCTTTGACTTCATGTGATCCCAAATAAATCTCACATTAGTCAAAGAGGGGAAAATGTATGGACCCTAAAATGGTCGCCTAGACTTTGGGCCCCCATTCAGCAATTTATCAAATCCCTGAATCAATATTTTAAAAAATCAACATTTTTCAATTATATCAATTTCCTTGGTCAAATCATATTTTATCATTTTCGATTATTTTCTATGGGCTAACCATTTTATCCTAAAGTATTTATTTATTTAAAAAGAATTTCCTCCCCTTTTATTAAATAAAAAGCCCCCATTGTTCCTCTTATCCTAAGTTGCACAAATAAAACATTATTCTTATTTTATAAAAAGAAGAAAAGCACTTTTTGTCTCATATGGACACAAAAGTCAACTTTTATTTTCTCATTGGAGGATATTTGTGGACATGGATTACTCCTTTTTCAAGCTCTACCCTTGATTAAATCTTTTGCCTCTTAATCTCCATGGTCTATTCCTTTTCAATTCTTTTAAAATGAGAGTTCTTTTCTCATTCTTAGATCCCAACTTTTTATGCTAATCTTATGCTATAGGATTTCTTAGAGACTTTGGAGCCTTTGGAGATCATTTCTTGCATTCTAGTTTCTTTCTTAAATCATAGCTTTCATGGCATCTAGCTTAGTTTCCTTTATGCTTTAGATTAGCTCACATAGCTTAATTAGCAAGGGTTTGTAATACTTTCCTTTCATAGCTTAGATTTCATCTTTATTCTTAGCATAGCTTGCATTGCATTGCATTCTCATCTTGATTCTTGAGGATATTGGCATTCTTTCCCTTGTCTCTTTAAATCTCCCATTGTGTGGTTTACTAGCAAGGTTGCATGCTTCAATAGCTCTAGCTGAGAGCACCATCAACATCCTTGTGACTCCATGTCTACGGAGCTCTAGGTCACTTTCTCAAAGTTTCCCATTCATGGATTCCCTTGGAAGTAATGACTTAGAGAAGTGCACTATTGAGTGTGTACACATAGAACAATAGGTTTGGGGACTTTTAGACTTATGTTCAATCCTTAGTAATGGTTTGGGGACCTAATTACTAGATGAGTGACTAAAGTACCCTAGTTTTCATTATTAGATGATCTTGTTTAATTTGTGTTCATTTCATGAAAAGATACATATAAAGAAAAATAAATTTTTACATCTAAAGATTACATGTATATATATGCAAAATAACTTGTATATACTATACAAGGAAATGAACTAAAAGATAAAATCATTTGGGCTCACACAAGTCGTGAGCATAGCCAACTTTCAGAAGAATATGCAAGAGTACAGGCATACATAAGATGATGAGCATACATAATAAGGGTACCAAACATTGCCTGAAGTGATGAATTTTTTACCCAGGTATGAATCCAGTGTGCTCCTATGTGATCCAAAACCTACAAAGAAAAGAGAGATGGGGGTTAAATCAAAAAGATCTAAGCAATGAATTACATCTTATTAATGATCCTCATCTACAATTATTCATGTGCATAGTCAACCCATACACTTTTGAAAGAAAAACCATGCTATAGGACATGTGCACTCAGAAGAATGCTACAAAAAGTAAATGGTTGCATTTATGTCTGCATGAATACCTAGTGAGTCACTATTGTGACTGCATCATTCAAATAGTGCAATAGCAACACCAAATGTTTTTGTTTCATCTGATATTTCTGTGACATCATTTACAAATGATGCACCCACAATAGTCACACACCATGCCCATTAGCACAACGCAGTCATGAGAAAGCACGAGTAAGCAATGGAAGAGACATACATCATCATCAAATCAGAAGAGAAAAACATCAAATCTACATATTAAGGGAGGAGTACATCATGGATTTTAAGTGAAGATCATAACATCACAACATGGTTGGCAGCCCCAAGGAGGCCCCATTGCATGCAGTGAGTAAGCTAGATCAAAACAAAGAGGTACACAAATTTGCATCATCTATACATTAATGCTATGGCATGGAGTATATTTCAATCTACATTTTAAAGGATAAGTAAGAAAGATTCATGATTCTAGTGAAATTAACAAAGGTACAGATCTAATGAAGTGATGAAGCTACCCACATTCTATGTGCTTTGATCCAATGAAATTTTTAACATCATGATGAAGTAATAATGCATTAAATGTCTTACTGATGTCCCTATTTGATTGGTCAGTGCTTTGTTTGTTATATTGTTGCTATCAAAATAGAATGGAAGTGGTGATTCAATGCATCTATAGCCTCAACAACATGGTAACATTGATCCAATAATAGAAAATACATTACAAATGTCAAGCTCACTGTCTCAATGAAATAAACAATGTATAAAATAATATATGGTGCACAACAGTAGCAAGCATGTAATAACAACAATAACATTGCATGATGCCCGAGCTCAAATTCAAAATAGTAAGTGTATTAATGTATGATCTAATAGAAGAAGCCTCATTGATCATTACCTTTGAATCCATAATTATAGAAGAGATAACTACCTACAACTATATTTCATAGTTCCTCCTTTCAAGTCATAGGTTAGTTTAAAATGGAGAAAGTATACAAACTCACAAATTTAATCCCAAAACATTATATAACTAGAATTAATCACATCTCACAAATGTATTGATTATACTACATACCATTGTATTATATATATCAAGTATAATTATGAGTTTACATCATATATTTAGTCTTAACAAAATCTTATAAAACAGCATAAAACTAACCCAAAATACTTTACCTTAATAAAATCTTAATAAAAAAAAATATTTAGTCTTAATAAAATCTTATAAAACAACATATATTGTGTGAAGTGTTTGATCTCTCTTTATTTGTTTTGTTGTTGATATTCACTATGTGGTACTCCCCATTTATGATCATTTCATGAGAAAATGTCTTGATGGCTCACTAGTTGCAAGCTAGGGCATCATGCATTGTTTATGAGCTCACTATTTGGGCACCTCATGTCCTTATTTGATTGGATGGTGCTCTGTTTGTTATATTAATGCTATTAGATCAAATAGGGACATTAGTAATAAAATAATACACTTACTATGTTGAATTTGAGCTCACAAAGATTAAGATATCTCTATTTTATTACTGATGTCCCTATTTGATCTAATAGCATCAATATAAAAAATAGAGCACCGGAAAATCAAATAGGGACATGAGGTTCTCAAATTGTGAGGTCATAAACAATGCATAATGCCCTAGCTTGCAGCCCATGAGCCATCAAGACATTTTCTCATGAAATGATCATAAACGGGGAGTACCACATAGTGAATATCAACAACAAAACAAATAAAGAGAGATCAAACACTTCACACAATGCCTTGAAGGTAATAGAAATGATTCCCTAGCTCTCAAAGCTCGCGGGTCATCAAGCATTTCAAATGAAAAGATGTAAACAATGTCATTATTAAACAATGAGCTCATAAATAATGTATGATGCCCTAGCTTGTAGCCCGCGAGCCATCAAGAAATTTCCTCATGAAATAATCATAAATGAGGAGTACCACATAGCGAATATCAACAACAAAACAAATAAAGAGAGATCAAACACTTCACACAATACCTTCAAGGTAATAGCAACGATGTCCTAGCTCTCAAAGATTGCGGGTCATCGAGCATTCCAAATGCAAAGATGTAAACAATGCCAGTGTTAACATTCATATTATGCCATTAAATCAACAAATGCCATCAAAATAAAATTGAGTTAATGAGAAGACAAAGCTCGAATACCTGCCTCAAGTCATGGATGCCATATGAAGCTAAAATGCCAAGGAACGATGCTTTATGAGCTTTATATTTTATTTTTTAGTGAAGACAAAGATTATCTTAATTTTTTATCTTTAAATTTTATTGATTTTATGATTTTAAAAATTGAAATAAAAAATATAAACTTTTAAGAAACTTTTACATTTTTTCATCAAATGACCCAAAAATATCAAGAATGGTCATATATGGTTGCTAATAGCCAACTTTCAGAAGAATATGAATGAATGCAAATATACATAAGTGGATGAACATAAATAATGAAGGTACCAAACATTGCCTGAAGTAATGAAGTGTTCACCCGGGGTTCAAACTAGTATGCTCTTGTATGATCCAAAACCTGCAAAGAAAGAAAAGATGGGGTTAGATCTAAAGGATCTAAGCAATGTCTAACACCCTATTATTGGTCCTCATCTACAATTATGCATGTGCATAGTCAAGACATACACTTCTAAAATGAACTATGCTACAGAACATGTGCACTCAAGAAACATGTGCATGCAGTAAGTAAATCAAGACCAAAATGGAGCAAAAGGTATGATGTCAAATGTGTTATCAAGAAACACCTCATGGGCTATGAGTCAACATGGTATATATGTTGTTTATACAAGATCAATAAAAGGAAATCTACAGCCTCAACAACATGGCAACATTGATCCAATAACAAAAAATACATTACAAATGCCAAACTCACAGTCTTAATGAAATAAGCAGTGTATAAAATAATATATGGTGCACAATAGTAGCAAGCATGTAATGATAGCAATAACATTGCATGATGCCTGAGCTCAAATTCAAAATAGTAAGTGTATTAATGTATGATCTAATAGAAGAAACCTCATTGATCATTACCTTTGACTCCTCCATCATTATAGAAGAGATAACTACCTACAACTATATTTCATAATTCCTTCTTTGAAGTCATAAACATTGCATGATAATAGGCAATAACATTGCATGCTTTTTGCTTCTATGGTGCACAATAGCAGCAAACATGCAATGACAACAATAACATTGCATGATGCCTGAGCTCAAATTCAAAATAGTAAGTGTATTATTTTATTACTGATGTCCCTATTTTATTACTAATGTCCCTATTTGATCTAATAGCATCAATATAACAAACAGAGCATCAACCAATCAAATAGGGGCATGAGATGCTCAAACAGTGAGCTCATAAACAATGCATGATGCCCTAGCTTGCAACCTGCAAGCCATCAAGACATTTCCTCATGAAATGATCATAAACGGGGAGTACCACAGAGTGAATATCAATAGAAAAACAAATAAAGAGAGATAAAACACTTCACACAATGTATGTTGTTTTATAAGATTTTATTAAGACTAAATATATTGTTTTATTAAGATTTTATTGAGACAAAGTATTTTGGGTTAGTTTTTTGTTGCTTTATAAGATTTTATTAAGCCTAAATATATGATGTAAACTCATAATTATACTTGATATATATAATACAATGGTATGTATAGTATAATCTATACATTTGTGAGATGTGATTAATTCTAGTTATATGATGTTTTTGTTAGGAATGAATGCTAAAGTGTTTGGCAACCATTCTGTAGCAGTTGTTGTTGCATTCATGACTATGATTGTCATTGATGTCAACACAGTGATTTACCAAAGACTTGCAGAGGAGCAGACAGAGTTTGGATTAGCGCACATGGGTTATTGCAGTTGAAGATATGAGATGTTGAGGTTATACTCTTTAATATGTCATATGTCTATGGTTAAGAGTGCATGTAGTAATTCATTGATTCATGAAAGTTATGATCATTTTGGTGGAAGCAATGTTCAGGCAGTGTTCTTGAGTAGCGGTTTGTAGAAATCGGATGATATCTCCTAATCAGGATGGAATCTAGTTTTGTGTAGTTAAATGGAAGTTGGATACACATTGATAGTGATGTGGATGATAGCACAGACTTTGAGGTCACATGAGTGAAAATTTATTGTATTTGGAAGCCAACAGTTTTATGTAATTTTGGTGTAGTGTGTGAAAACTTTTATTTTGTAATTGTATGCCAACTCATTTTTAATTATTTGAGTGTGGTATAAAGAAAAGAATTTATTTCCTTGTTGAATTTTAATTATAATGTAGTAGCATGATGTTGTGATGTGAAAGTGTGTAATGGTAGCAAAATTTGTGATGCTGTAAGCATGAAGTGAAGAAAAGAGTGAATGTGTGAAGGAAGACATGTGAAGTACATAGATCTGAAATTGAGATTTGATGTAATAGTGAGTGCAATTTGGCATAGTTAGAGAAGAGATAACATATTATTCTATTGATTAATGCAAAGATTATTTGGACAGTGTGTTCAGTGATCTTACCCTAAAGCTGTTTGGGTAGTGGGTCCTTCTGTCTTCTATAACTCTTAACAGGGTTAGAATCTTTTAACAGGGATTCAAAATCTCCTAACAAGGATTCATATGTACTGAATGTATTTCATAAGACTCCTAAAAGAGTCCATCCTCTCACAAGGAATATTCATATTAGTGCATCTTTTGTGGGTATCATTCCCACCGGGGTTTACTCTTTGTTCAAGAGGTTCCCTAGTCAACATATCTTGTGTCATTGTGTTATTGTGTATGAATATCTTTCTATGGTTGGTAATTATATTGCTTATATTGTTTAATGTTGTTGAAGATGATAAAAGTTATAATTATTTGATAACTAATTCAACCCCCCCTCTCAGTTATCTTGGTGGACTTTACTTTCTAACAATTGGTATCAGAGCGGTAGGTCCTTGAAAGAGAAGTTTAACAGCTTAAGGAGATCCATGGCAAATTTCTGGAAAGAAAGCCCTAAGTTTGATAGAGTAAATTTTGATAGCTGGAAAGAAAAGATGAAGACACACCTATTATGTTTAGGACCAGGTTATTGGTTGATTACAAAGAATAATAAGACTTATTGAAGAAGACAATCTTGAAACATGTATTGTGGAAGAGAGAGATCTATTCATGTGTAACATACTTGCAAGAGAAGCACTTTTGACAGCACTACCGGAGAATGAGTACAGTCAAGTAAAATATTTGAAAAAATCTCATGAAATTTGGAATGCTTTACACTCTACGTTTGAAGGTGATGAACATGCAAAAAGAGTTATATTACATAATTGGATATGTGCATTTGAAGATATAAGAATGTTGGAAGATGAATCTGTTAGAAGTTATATTGGTAGAATGTCAGAGATCATTTCAGGTATAAAATCTTGTGGAGGAACAAAGACAGAGAATGGAGTGATATGGAAAATTCCGAGGACATTGACTCCTATATTTAAGCAAACAACACAGATGATTGAACAAGTGATACCTTGTACAACAAACTTTACAAGAGAGACTCTTCTTGGAAGATTGGAAGCAACAGAAATGAACCTGAGTTTATCAGGAGACCTACCTAGATTGGAGACAGCATTTAGTGCTCTTAGTGTTTGCCCTAATTTTTCAAGAAGCATCAGTGTGAGCGAAGATTATGCTAGTAGCAACAGATCTAGAAATGAAGAAGAAAAGAAGATTGAAGAAGGTATTGCCTTGCTTGTGAAAAGAGAACCAGACGGTAAGAACAATTTTAAATGTTGGACTTGTAAAGAATATGGTCATTTTGCATCTAAATGTCCTAAGAGAGTTAAAAAGTACAGAAGCAATTTCAAACCTAGAAGATCTAAGGAATGTTATTATGCTAATGATGAAGATCTTGAAGCTAGTATAGAAAGAACTTTAAGTGAAAGTGATACTGAGAATAATGATGACATAGGATTTGTGGCAATTAAAGAAGAAAATCTTGAATCTGATGTTAAGGAAGAAAAAGCCTTAGTTTCTCAAGTTGAAAAGAAAGCTAATTAGATTATAGACAGTGGTTGTTCACATCATATGACTGGAGACATGAAAAAGTTCATAAAGTTGAATGAATATGATGGTGGAGTAGTTAGAGTTGGAAACAATGCACCTTGTTTGATTAAAGGTATAGGATCTATTACTCTTGCTAGAAAGACTAATACTGATGATTTTTATTTTGTGGATGGATTGAAACATAATCTTTTGAGTGTTGGAAAATTAGTTCATAAGGGATATCAAGTTTGGTTTACTAAGAAAACTTGTGTAATAAAAGATAAAGATGGAAATCTAATTGGAACTGGATCTAGAACCAGAGGTAATGTATTTCAATTGAATCCTATTGAGATGACATGTTTGATTACTAAAATTGATGACAGTTGGTTGTGGCATAGAAGGTTTTGTCATATAAACTTTGATAACATTGTGAAAGTAAGTACTACACTTGCAGTAAGAGATTTACCTAGAATTATGAAGCCTACTAACATGATTTGCAAAGAATGTGTAATGGCTAAACAGAAGAGAATTTCTTTTCCTAGTAAGAAGTTTACATCTATAGAGAAGCTGGAGATTGTTCATACAGATTTGAGTGTTCCTACTAGGACTAGAGGATTCTATGGAGAAAGGTATTTTATGATTCTTGTTGATGATTTTACAAGAATGATGTGGATTGCATTTCTTAAAGAAAAATGTGAAGCATTTGATAAGTTTAAGATTGTTAAGAATAAAGTTGAGAATGAATCTGGAATGAAGATTGAATATTTAAGATCTAATAGAGGTGGAGAATTTACTTCTAGAGAGTTTAACAACTTTTGTGAAGAAAATGGCATTAAAAGACAGTATTTAGCCCCTACAACACCTGAACAAAATGGCATTGCAGAAAGAAGGAACAAATCAGGGACTGAAGCAGCAAGAGCTATGTTGTTTGAAAATAATTTGGTAAAGATATTCTGGAGAGAAGCAGTGAACATAGCAATATACACAATGAACAAAGTACAAATCAGAGTAGACACAGACAAGACACCTTATTAATTATGGTTTGGACATGCACCCTCAGTTAATTATTTTAGAATTTTTGGAAGCAAATGTTATATAAAAAGAGATGATGATATAGGAAAATTTGATCCTAGAAGTGATGAAGGTATATTTCTTGGATACTCTTTGAAAAGAAAAGCATATAGATGTTTCAATAAAAGAACTAAGACTATTGTTGAGAGCACAAATGTTAAAGTTGATGAGAAGTTCAAAATTTAGGAAAGAATGTCTGATTATGAATCTAATGAAGAAGCTCATCCTAAGCCTAATACTGGAACTACTGAATTGTTTTATGAAACTGACAGTGATTTGTTGAATGAAAGCCACAGTGAAGTTATTAAAGAACCTACATCTGAAGAGAGATCTGAGACACTGACACCTAGAAAGAGTTTGTTAAGGAATCAGCCTTTTAAATAGATTATTGGGAGCATCAAAAGAGGAGTTCTTACTTAGAATAAGGCACAAGAACAATTATATTTGATTTCTCAAATTGAACCTAAGACTACTAATGAAGCTTGTGAAGATGAAAGTTGGACTAATGCTATGAAAGAAGAACTAGATCAAATTGAAAAGAACAAGACATGGGAATTGGTCCCTAGACCTAAAGACAAGATTGTTATTGGGACTAAATGGGTATTTAGAAACAAGATGAATGAACAAGGAGAAGTAGTAAGAAAAAAAGCAATATTGGTATGTAAGGGTTACTCACAACAAGAAGGAATTGACTATGAAGAGACTTTTGTACCTGCTGCAAGAATTGAAGCAGTAAGAATGTTTTTGGCATATGCAGCTTACAAGAAATTCAAAGTGTATCAGATGGATGTGAAGTCAACATTTCTGAATGGAGAATTGGAAGAAGAAGTCTATATTGAGCAGCCTGAAGGTTTTCCTTTAACTCAAGAAGGAGACATGGTATGTAAATTAAAGAAAGATTTATATGGACTTAAACAAGCACCTAGAACTTGGTATGCAAGACTGGATAAGTATTTGTTAAAGTTGGGATTTATAAAAGGTATAGCTGATAGCAATCTGTACACAAAAGAAATTAAAAATGATTTGTTAGTTATAGTTATTTTTGTTGATGACATTATCTTTGGATGAGAAGATGAAGCTAGTGACAAATTTTTTGATGAAATGAAGACTGAATTTAAAATGAGTATGATTGGTGAATTGAAATACTTTTTGGGATTACAGATAACACAAAACAATGATGGTATATTTGTAAGTCAGACAAAGTACCTGAATGACTTGTTGAAAAGATTTGGAATGGAGGATTGTAAACCAGTTGGAACACCTATGGTGACCGAACATAAGTTATCTAACACAGATGATACTCCTATAGTAGAATAGAATAAATACAGATCTATGATTGGAGGATTGCAGTATTTGAATCATACAAGACTTGATATAGCACATTCAGTTGGAATTGTAGCAAGATTTCAAGCTGAACATAGAGAATCACATTTTGCAGCAGTAAAGAGGATACTGAGATATTTAAGAGGCACAATAAACTATGGATTATGGTATGAAAATTCTGATGATTTTACCCTATATGCATATACAGATGTTGATTGGGGAGGTAGTGTTGATGATAAGAAAAGCACCAGTGGAGGAGCATTTTTCCTTGGAGGAAGATTAGTTTCTTGGCTAAGCAAGAAGCAGAATTGTATCTCACAAAGCACAGCAGAAGCAGAATATGTAGCATCAGCAAAAAATTGTAACTAGATAATTTGGATGAAGCAGATACTAAAGGATATTGGAATAAAATTTGTTGAACATGTTGTTATACATTGTGATAACACCAGTACAGTCAGTATGTCTAAGAATCTTGTATTACATTCTAAGACAAAGCATATAGAGATTAAGTATCATGTTGTAAGAGAGAAAGTTGCTGAAAAAGAAGTCAGACTTGAGTACATAAGTACAAAGGAGCAGATAGCAAATATATTCACAAAGCCTTTGATTAAGGATACATTTGAGTATCTAAGAGGTATGCTTGGGGTTATGCCCTAGCCTAATTTTGAGAAGTGATGTAGTTGGTTGCATCCATCCAGTGGTATATGAGCCTTATCTTTCTTCTGGATTGGATGTTGGTACTTCCTTTATGGGGGAGTATGTGTATCTGAGCTGAGTCATGAGGACTCTAGTAAATCTATTTTCTAAAAAGTGTCTTTTGACATTGAGTTGTTGTTGACTTAGTGATGGAATTTATATCATTAATTTCAATGGGGGAGAAGTATGCATGAAAAATAATATGAGACATTTGTTGGGGAGAACTGAATAGGATAATGAAACAAGATTTGATTGATGAAGAGGATTTGAAGAAGCAGTGTTGCAGTATTGGATTTTGTAACGGTGGATGTTTTTCATCTATGTTGCCATCAATTACAATGGGGAAGATTGTTAGGAATGAATGCTAAAGTGTTTGGCAGCCATTCTATAGCAGTTGTTGTTGCATTCATGAATATGATTGTCATTGATGTCAACACAGTGATTTACCGAAGACTTGCAGAGAAGCAGACAGAGTTTGGATTAGTGCACGTGGGTTATTATAGTTGGAGCTATGTGATGTTGATTTTATACTCTTTGATATGTCATATTTCTATGGTTAAGAGCATAGAAATTAATTCATTAATTCATGGAAGTTATGATCATTTTGGTGGAAGCAGTGTTCAGGCAGTGTTCCTGAGTAGCGGTTTGTGGAAATCGAATGATATCTCCTAATCGGGATGGAATCTAGTTTTACGCAGTTAAAAGAAAGTTGGAGACACATTGATAGTAATGTGGATGACAGCGTAGACTTCAAATTCACAAGAGTGAAGATTTATTGTATTTGGAAGCCGACAATTTTATGTAATTTTGGTGTAGCGTGTGGAAACTTTTATTTTGTAATTGTATGTCGACTCATTTGTAATTATTTGAGTGTGGTATAAAGGAAGGAATGTATTTCCTTGTTGAAGTGTAATTTTAATGTAGTAGCATGATGTTGTGATGTGAAAGTCTGTAATGGTAGCAGAAGTTGTGATGCTATAAGCATGAAGTGAAGAAAAGAGCAAATGTGTGAAGGAAGACATGTGAAGTACAGAGATTTGAAATTGAGATCTGATGTAATAGTGAGTGTGGTTTGGCACAGTCAAATAAGAGGTAACATATTATTTTTTTTATTAATGCAAAGATTATTTGGACAGTGTGTTCAATGATCTTACCCTAAAGCTGTTTGGGCAGTGGGTGCTTCTGTCTTCTATAACTCTTAACAGGGTTAGAATCTTTTAAAATGGATTCAAAATCTCCTAACAGGGATTCATATGTACTAAATGTATTTCATAAGACTCCTAACAGATTCCATCCTCTCACAAGGAATATTCATATTAGTGCATCTTTTGTGGGCATCATTCCCACCGGGGTTTACTCTTTGTTCAAGAGGTTCCCTAGTCAACATATCTTGTGTCATTGTGTTATTGTGTATGAATATCTTTCTATGGTTGCTAATTGTATTGCTTATATGGTTTGATGTTGTTGAAGATGATAAAAGTTATAATTATATGATAACTGAGTCACCCCCCCCTCTCAATTATCTTGGTGGACTTTACTTTCTAATAGTTTTGGGATTAAATTGGTGAGTTTGTATACTTTCTCCATTTTAAACTAACCTATGACTTCAAAGGAGGAATTATGAAATATAGTTATAGGTAATTATCTCTTCTAAAATGATGGAGGAGTCAAAGGTAATGAGCAATGAGGTTACTGCTATTAGATCATACATTAATACACTTACTGTTTTGACAACAATAACATTACATGATGCTTGAGCTCAAATTCAAAATAGTAAGTGTATTATTTTATTACTGATGTCCTTATTTGATGTCCCTATTTTATTATTGATATCCCTACTTGATCTAATAGCATCAATATAACAAACAGAGCATCGGCCAATCAAATAAAGACATGAGGTGCTCAAATAGTGAGCTCATAAATAATGTGTGATGTATTAGCTTGCAGCCCATGAGCCATCAAGACATTTTCTCATGAAGTGATCATAAACGGGGAGTACCACTTAGTGAATATCAACAAAAAAACAAATAAAGGGAGATCAAACACTTCACACAATGCCTTGAAGGTAATAGAAATTATGCCCTAGCTCTCAAATCTCATGGGTCATCGAGCATTCCAAATGCAAGGATATAAACAATGTCAGTATTAACATTCATATTATGCCATTAAATCAAAAAATTCCATCAAAATGAAATTGAGTTAATGAGAAGACAAAGCTCGAATGCCTACCTCAAGTCATGGCTATCATATAAAGATCAAATGCTAAGGAACTATGTTATAAAATTTAATGCCAAATTTCAAGGCATGAAATTTTATAACTATACATATATTTTCTTCGACTCCCCCACATTGTAAACTCAATGCTAAGGAGCAAAAAGTATGATGTCAAAAATTATAAAATTTCATGCCTTGAAATTTTATAACATAGTTCCTTAGCAACTGCCATATGAAGATCAAAAGGTTCCAAGCTTCCAAATCAAGCTCGAGCTTCACAATAGAAGAGTAGTGCAAAGTGGAAACTTTCCCATTTTACCACAGTTAGAGCCCTCTTTCACCATGCTTTATGAGCTTTATGTTTTTTTTAAGTGAAGACAAAGATTATCTTAATTTTTTATCTTTAAATTTTATTCATTTTATGATTTTAAAAATTGAAATAAAAAATATAAACTTTTAAGAAACTTTTACATCTTTTCATCAAATGACCCAAAAACATCAAGAATGGTCATATGTGGTCGCTAATAGCCAACTTTCAGAAGAATGTGAATGAATGAAAACATACATAAGTGGATGAACATAAATAATGAAGGTACCAAACATTGCCTAAAGTAATGAAGTGTTGACCTGAGGTTCAATCCAGTATGCTCTTGTATGATCCAAAACCTACAAAGAAGGAAAAGATCAGGTTAGATCCAAGGATCTAAGAAATCCCTGGCACCCTATTACTAATCCTCATCTAAAATTATGCATGTACATAGCCAAGCCATACACTTCTAAAATGAACTATGCTATAGAACATGTGCACTCAGGAAACATGTGCATGTAGTGAGTAAATCAAGACCAAAATGGAGCAAAAGGTATGATGTCAAATGTGTTATCAACCAACACCTCATGGCTTGTGAGTCAACATGGTATATATATTGTTTATATAAGATCATTAAAAGGACATCTACAGCCTCAACAACATGGCAACATTGATCCAATAACAATAAATACATTACAAATGCCAAGCTCACAGTCTCAATGAAATAAACAGTGTATAAAATAATATATGGTGTACAACAACAGCAAGCATGCAATGACAGCAACAAAATTGCATGATGCCCAAGCTCAAATTCAAAACAGTAAGTGTATTAATGTATGATCTAATAGAATAAACCTCATTGATCATTACCTTTGACTCCTCCATCATTGTATAAAAGATAACTACCTACAACTATATTTCATAATTCCTCCTTTGAAGTCATAAACATTGCACGATATAGGCAATAACATTGCATTCTTTTCATTGTTATGGTGCACAATAGCAGCAAGCATGCAATGACAACAATAACATTGCATGATGCCTGAGCTCAAATTCAAAATAGTAAGTGTATTATTTTATTATTGATGTCCCTATTTTATTACTAATGTCCCTATTTTATTACCAATGTCCCTATTTGATCTAATAGCATCAATATAACAAATAGAGCACCAGCCAATCAAATAGAGACATGAGGTGCTCAAACAGTGAGCTCATAAACAATGCATGATGTCCTAGCTTGCAACCCGCGATCCATCAAGACATTCCTCATGAAATGATCATAAACAGGGAGTACCTTATAGTGAATATCAACAACAAAACAAATAAAGAGAGATCAAACACTTCACACAATGCTTTGAAAGTAATAGCAATGATGCCCTAGCTCTCAAAGCTCATAGGTCATCAAGCATTCCAAATGAAAATATGTAAACAATGCAAGTATTAAATGGTGAGCTCATGAACAATGTATGATGCCCTAGCTTGTAGCCCATGAGCCATCAAGAAATTTCTTCATGAAATGATCATAAATGGGGAGTACCACATAGTGAATATCAATAGAAAAACAAATAAAGAGAGATCAAACACTTCACACAATACCTTGAAGGTAATAGAGACGATGCCCTAGCTCTTAAAGCTCGTGGGTCATCAAGCATTCCAAATGAAAAGATGAAAACAATGCCAGTATTAAACAATGAGTTAATAAAAAATGTATGACGCCCTAGCTTGCAGCCCGTGAGCAATCAATATATTTCCTCATGAAATAATCATAAACGGGGAGTACCACATAGTAAATATCAATAGAAAAAAAAATAAAGAGAGATCAAAGACTTCACACAATGCCTTGAAGGTAATAGCAATGATGCCCTAGCTCTCAAAGTTCGCGGGTCATCAAGCATTCCAAATGCAAAGATGTAAACAATGCCACTATTAACATTCATATTGTGCCATTAAATCAACAAATGCCATCAAAATGAAATTGAGTTAATGAGAAGACAAAGATTGAATGCCTACCTCAAGTCATGGCTGCCATACGCTAAGCTTCCAAATCGTTGAGCTTCAAAATAGAAGAGCCCTCTTCACACAAGCAACTCGAGCTAACATAGTTAGGGCCCTCTTCGCACATGGCACAACTTGATCACAAAAATTATAAATGATCCTTTTTTTTTCTTTTTTTTGTTTATAATCACGCGAATGTTGATATTACGATGGCACCGTCGCTATTACAACACCATCGAGGGCACTTGCAAAAAAAACACAAAAATCAAACACAAATGGTAGTGTCATCGTAAATTGGGGTCAAAATTAGACCCCAAATGTTGTAGTGCCTTACTTAGAATGGGGAATTGTGACCTCCAATGACCATCCATACAACATTTAATGTCTTAGGTCCTTGATGTCAAGAACATTTTTTCATATAAAAATGTGTTTGGGATTTATTTATCCCACCCTTCATTTGCATATGTAAAGATATTGAGCATGTTTGAGAGCTTCCTTTGATCATTTCTTTATGACCTAGCATTCATTTGGGAGTGAATCTAACTACCCTATAATTACCACATATCAAACATTAGAATTTTGTGTGTGGTTTAAGGTAGGGGATTGTGTCGTTCTTTTGTTTTATTTTTTCTTTGTTTTATCTTTGTGTAGGCCCATAGAGCTTCTACAACTCTTACATGTTGGTTTATATCATGTCCTTTGATTAATAAATATTTTATCATTTCATTCCTTTTAATAAACACTTCATTTTTCAAACATAATATGTCTTTTAGTTATAATTGTTGCCTTTAATCCATCTTTGTTTGACATACAAACTACTACTCCTATTTTGCCTTATTTATTTTTGTTTTACTATCATTTTGTCCTATTCTTATTTTTTCTTATTCATTTTTTTTAATTCTCTTTTTGTCCTATTCTTATTTTTTCTTATTCATTATGGTTTTTTATATTAATTACTCCTTCCTTCACTTTACATGTTATTTTTGGGATTTTTAATCAATACAAACATGAGGCAATTAATATATATTGAACTTGAGTCCTACCATTGTGAGAATCAACTAACTCAAATATCTAAATTTCATTATTATAAATGTAAATTTGGCATTCCTTTACATTTATAATGTGCATTCAATTTTGACTATTAATCAAGTGATCCCTATAATAATGTGATTCAAATTCTAATGTGTCAAGGCTCAATCCATTCTTTACTTCCTCAATCAAATTTATATGTTTTTTTTGGTCCATTTTAGCTTCCATACATTTATTGATGTTGGTCATTGTGTATACAATATTTATATCATAAAATTGCATAAACTTTCCTTACAAGGTAATGCGATCTTCTTTAGATGTAAATAGAGAAATATTCACCCTTGGCAGAGAAATATTCAAGATCATGCATTGGACATATAATAAATAGTAACACCTATATCTTACATGTCATCCATAATTGCAGCATCAATTATCTTTTTGACTCACCTTTGACATCAATGACAACTTTGTCTATGCACCTTTCACATCATCCACTTGAGTTAAGACCATGTGTCACAACCTTAATATGGATATTCCAGATCGTACATTGGACATATAAATAGTAATGCCTATAGCTTACATGTCATCCATCACTATGACATTAATTATCTTTTGAATTACCTCTGACATCAATGAAAACTATCTATACACATTTCACATTGATGACAATATTTCCATCAAATGCATCAACCACTATACATCTTTTCCCCTTGACATATTTAATACAAAAATCATAGGCTTAGATCTTGATAGCCATTTTTTTGCCTATCATTGAGATCCTTCTAATTCAATTTTGTTTTGACAATATAACCCCCCACCATGCTTCCCCACATATGTTGGGATTTATAGTTTTGGTCCATTCATTCTAATAGCTAGAAGGGGAGTAGATGACTCTATGTATTCTATGTAAGCGAAAAACTGATGTTCTTCGTTGATCTTCCTTTGTCTCAAGCCCTAAGATTTTAAAGTTATAGGAGAGTATGAGGAAGCTTGATCCAACACCTAGGCATACTTGAAATAATGAAACTACTTACTCTATAGGCTACTAGTTGTGCTACCCAGTTCAGATCTAACACCACCAAATGATAAATGAAATTACTTCCAACAAGGTATCGTCTAAATTTCACCAAGGAGTGAATTATGGCTAATATATCCTTATCATAAATGGGTTATATCCTCTCACCTCTTCTCAAATTCCTACTTTCAAATGAAATTAATTATTTTTTATTAATTCAATCATAATACCTTCACCTGAAGCATCACACTCAAGCCCAAACGGTTTTTAAAAAATAGAATAATATAACATGACATGTGCCAATCAAATGTTTGAAGTGATCAAATGATCATTGTACTGATTCGCACCATGTAAAGGCCCCTTTTCTAGTTAAATTTTTGATTGGGCAGCCAGGTTTGAAAACTTGTTATCAAGCCTCCTATATAAACCACATAGCAAAAATAAACCCTTCAACTATGTGAGATTAGTTAATGGAGGCCCCTTAAGTATAGCCATGATTTTCTCAAGGACCACACTAACTCCCTTAGACATTTTTATGTACCAAAGATATTTAAGTTTATCATCACAAACTCATACTTGGACTCCTTGGAAAACAATGACCCACCATCAAGAATACCTAAAAAATCATCCAAATGCATCGAGTGTTATTCCCGTGACATACTGAAAATAAGTATGTCATCAAAGAAGATCAAAACAAACTTGTGTGGTTTCTTACTAAATATCTTGTTCATGGAAGATTAAAAACTATTAGGTTTGATGGTCAAACCAAAGCATGAAAATAAACTCAAAGTCATGAATGTTAGGATTAACAAGATAGAAATAATAGTTACATGAAAATATAACCATTATCAGAAAATAATAAACCACACAAAAGAGAACACAATATACACAAAGATTTAACGTGGTTCACCCAATCCCTAGGCTACATCCACCAACATCGAGTCCAATATTATTATTATCTAGTGATTACAACCTAATTACAATCTGTAATCCCTTAAAGCTTAATACCGCCACAAGAAGCTACTAAAACATACATCATAATGAGATCCCTAACCCTAAGAAATTTTATACAAGTTTATTTTTCCACTTTAGGGTTACAACATGTCATCCCAAAAATAGCCAATAAATGCCCCAAACCCCAGCGAGGGCAGGGGGAAAAGTGTACAGTACTTCCCTAATCAATCACCACAATATAACAATCTCCCACTTAGGGATTGATCAAACTCTACAAAAAACAACAATCTCCCACTTGGAGACTGATCTTGTAGCAAAATTGCTACCATGTGAAGCTCCCACTGGATCCAACCACCCTGGACTCTGTTGTTCCTTTATTCTATTCATTCTAATAGACCAACCGAAGCTGAACAAGAGTTCAACTTCTCCCTTGTTACTACCTTTGTAAACATATCTATTAGATTATAATTTGTATGTATCTTATCCATCTTTAACTGCCCATCATCCAAAACTGGCCGAATGAAATGGTACCGTAACTATATTTATTTTTTCTTTTAGAGAAAACCAGAATTCTTTGCAAGCTGAAACACTCTAGCTATCTTTAAATAGATAATTATCTATCAGTGGATGTCCCAATTCTTCCATGAAGAATTGAATCCATATCATCTCCTTGGATCCATGTTAGACCCAGCTACAAGCATATCATCAACATACAAACATAAAATTATGTAGCTATCATCATCCAATCTCTTAAAATAAACATAATGGTCAGAATGACACTAAGTGTATCCATGCTCATTCATAAAAGTGTCAAATTTAATATACCATTACCGAGGTGCTTGCTTCAAGCCATATAAACTTTTCTACAATCTACACTAGATTCACGTTACCCTTGACCTCAAACCCTTGTGGTTGTACCATATATATTTATTCATCCAAATCACCATGAAGAAAAGTTGTTTTAACATCAAGATTCTCTAAATGCAAATCTTCAATAGCTACAATACTTAAAATGGTAAGAATAGAAGTCATTTTAACAATAAGAGAAAATATCTCATCAAAATCAATATCCTTTTTATGTACAAATCCTTTTACAACTAATCTGGCTTTAAATCTTTTCTTACCTCCATCCTCTTCTTTTAGCATGTAAACCCATTTATTCTATAAAGCCCTTTTAACTGCAGGTAACTTACATAAATCCCATGTTTGATTTTTAAGCAAGGAGTCCATTTTATCTGTCATTGTAGACTCCCACTGAAGCTTTGTATCCACTTGCACAGCTTCCTTATAACATTTAGGTTCACCAACATCTGTTAATAAAATAGAATACAAAGAGGGAGGAAATCTTTCTGGAGGTCTACTTAGCCTTATTGACTATCTAACATTCAATGGGGTTTGTGGTATTTTTTGTTGTTTTTGTTGCGAAGCATAAGGGAATAGTGGAACATTATCTTTTGGAGTATCATCTAATACTACATAATCATTTTCTTTCTTCTCATGCTATTGCAATAGATATGTTGGTTCTTGAAAATATTTTACACTCCATGAGACACCAATATACCTAAGACTAATTTTAAGGAGGGGTTAGTTCCAAATATGGGGAAATCTATAAGTAACTAGACCAACTATAGGGACAAGACTGCCCTCTTCACTTTTGGCTCTGCAAAACCGAGGTGGGTACACCTGATCCAAGAGATATAACTCTATTCTTGATTTGATACTGGATCTAACAATAAATATTAGTGAGAAAGTACTAAATAGAAACCTATTATTCATTGAATCTCCATCACTGGGCAGGATAATTACTTCTTCAAATAAAATAAAATTAAAAGACTAATTTTTATTGTTATATTTCTTATTGCAATTATCTCGATCATTCTTCACAAAATAAAGATATATTCACACAAGCCAGTACCTTATCCATTGGGCATATATCACCAAAATATAGAGAAAACACAAAGATCCTAGTAGAACTTAGTTCATTAACATAAATTAAACTACCTTAACTCCTTCCTGCTTATAGGTAATCCTTATGCAAATCAAATGAACATGTGCTTCACTTAGAGCAATATTTAATCCGACCCTAGATCATAACTCAAAATAAAACACATGCACAAGTCTCTGATAAACTCATAAATTCAAAGATTTGACACAGAGGAGAGATAAAGACCTAAAATTTGTATTAAGCATAATGAGCTTTGATCTTGTGTTATACAATATATCTTGAGAAACAAGCCTGTAATTAAGGGTAGCAGCCTACACTTTCTTTTATTACTTACAAAATGATACAAAATGTTACAATCCTCGACTGAGGGCTAGGGTTTCAAAACTTCTATTTTCTAGACTCCTAAACTCTCAATGCCCTATATGATCATGGAAAATACTTTTATATAGAAGGAAATGCAACAAGCTATCCATCATATTAGGGTTTAAAAAACCTTACCCTAGAATTTACAACAACCCCTCTAGGTTTCCAATAAATGCCTCGATCAGATTTTGGACTAATATTCTGTAAGTGAGCCGCTTCTCTTGAAGTCTTCAACCCTTTCCTCGATCCATTCAAACAAATCTGATTTCCCTTTCTTCGTAGTTGTTCCTACAATAAATACACTTTACATCTCAGCCAATTTAAAAATAATGAGTCACAATCTTTGTTTGGCTCAAGAAGCAAATGGAGCATCTAGCTTTTCAGCATGATAAATGTACTGGTACCTCCACCTATTAAACACCTCTTCACTTGGGAACACAAAATTGAAAATTTCAGCCTTTCTGTCAGACAATTGTTCCCACTTGTTCTCCATCTAACTAATCTCACACTGAATGAAATCAAATTTTGATTTAGCTGATATTAATGTTACAATAGTGTGTATGAAGAACAAATTATATTCCAAAGTTAAAACACTAGTCATCCTAGATGAAAAATCATCACCCATCCTTGCTCTCCATTTGATCAACTCCTTAAGTTCACCATTTTTCTTGAAAACTCTTGGAATTAGGTCACAGCAAGGGAGTGTCAATTCTCTCTTCAGCAGATTGGATTTCCTTTCAAAATCATCCAAAATTATCTTGTATTCAACAAGTCTTTTACAAATTGATGCAATGGTTTGATCAGTGGATCAGGATCAACTTGGCCCTTAGATAGCCAGTGAAATAACCTCATATTTGGGGATCTATCAACCCACTTATTCAAAATTGGTCCCAACTCATCCTTATGTTTATTCAAAGATGTGAGCAATACCTTTAGTCTCCTAGCATAGTCAAACAAAATTGTAGGATCCAAATTAGTGGCAAATTGCATCACAGCTTTTGTAACCTTCTCTTCATATTTTTGGTCCACTAGGCACTTAGCCTTTATATATTCATCCTTCTTTTTATCCAACTCTGCCCTATTTTCTCTTAGTTTATTTATCTCCTCAAGCAATTTTTGCTTCTCCCAACTGGTTCTTGCATCTATGTTTGTTTTTGGGAATGGCAATGGTGGAATCTCAACAATGGGACTAGAAGAAGAGGCCACTGTAGGCTTATCAACAATCATCAACTGAGGTGATCTATGATCTTGGGGTCTTGATAGTTGTGCAATCAGTTTGTCCTTCTAGACCAACTCTATTTTTAACTCATTATAAGATTTAAGGACAATCTGAAATTTTATCCTTAACTCCTCCTTTTCTCTAGCATCCTTCTCTGCTACCTTCACATTGAACTTGGCTGTCTCCAATATTATGTTCGAGGCTTCAACACCTGAGGTTTCACCAACTCTTTGCACTAACAGGTTTCCAACATATTCTAAAGAAAGTGCATCCTTTCTCTCTTTATTTTTATTCCCTCTTAAGGAACCACATAACTAGGGAAGCATGATAATCAGAGAAGGCCATACCCCGAGCAACTCATTGTGCCTGATCAGTATTAGAGAGGACTGTAACTTTACTCTTCCTTACTAAATAAAAAAAAAATTGCATCAAAAATATCCCATTCAGGGAGAATCAACACTCCTGCAGTGTGGACCATGGCCTTGCCTTCTTCCGGGGTTATCTTCTCAAATTTCTTCATCTTTTCCCCCTTTGTCTCATTTTCAATTTCAGTTATATCCATATAAGGGAATTCTTCCTTTTTCTTTTCTCAAATTTCTTTATATTGATTAATTTTCATCCTCCACAAAATTGAAGGAATGCCCTAGTCCTAACAAAATTGTCATCTAAAATGAAAGAATCACTGGTCTATTTCAAAATTGGGTCTATTTCTTTACCCTCAAACTCTGCCACTATGAGGTCCATTCCTATTCCTTTGGGTGCCTCAGGCATCCCCTTTGTCATACAATCCTTCATTGACAAAATCCCTAGGGTTTTTGGGAACTAATTCCTTGATCTTAGATGTCCCATTATCTGAGTGTGGGAGTAACTATAGTAAGTCTTCAAAAACCCCCCTATCCTTATACTCTATTTTCCCTGAGAGATCTCTTTTGGGTGGAATTTTAATTAAGGTTTGGAAAAGCGTACGGATACCAAAATAAAAAAACTACCCAAATACCTCAAGACAATAGCAAAGAAGATTTTAATCACTAAAACTTTTATTCTTTTAAAATTCTATGCACCTTCAAATTCAAATTACCTACTATATGCCTGAGAAAATTTGTCGTCGATGCTTGTAAGGAAAACCAAATCGCTTGCAGAGAAACTTGGAGGAGAAGTGTTTCTTGTAATGATCAAATCTAACTATGTAATCATTTCCAACCCATCATAGCTGACCCACACAAAACTCATTAAGTTCGCCCTTACTGAAACTAGTGGCTACAACGTTCATAGGACATGAAACAACATCAAAGAATAAAATTTGAATATGAACCATCAATTTAAAATCCCTCCAGTGCATCAAATGGCTGATAAAAACCATGTCATAACTTTTACTACCTTCCCAAGCTTAGTTCTCGACCAATGAGAATATTTCAAATTTACCCATATGTAGAAACCCATACTTTACTTTAACTTTAGTCGACCTGGACAGGTGTCAATACATCACTTTTTTGTAAGCATAAAATTCTGAGCATCTTTCAATCAAGGTAATGCAACCACCGTCGATTCTCTCAAAAATTGATAGATCCTTACCCACTTTGAAAATCAGTGATCCCACTTCACAAGTGAACACGTGGAGGTGTTTGAGAACTTCAGACCCACTGGTGACTGACATCACAAAGGATAGATATCATTTAGTCACATTTTCACAAATCAGAAAACTATCAAGTATGTCAAGTTAAGGGAATACGACAACCATTGATGAAACTCCATCGGATGATCATCAATTATCTATAAACATTGGCCCCACCTTTACTTTCATCGATCCTCTACCCAATAAAAAATGACCATGTCACAAAATCCGGTAGGTGGACATACCATTTTTTCTCACTGAGCACCAGTCTAACTGGAAATTTCCACATCATACTCTAGTTCAACCAATGGAAAATGGCCATTTCAATATGATCTAGCAACCGAGGACCCACCTCACAGTCTAAAACTACATGTAAGATCGAACGGTCGTCACTTTTTCACAAACATTAAACACCGAGCAACTTCCTTCAGCAGTATAACGAAAGCCAAAATATTTATCTGAGCCTTAACCTTTGGAATATCGTGACCCCGCCGCATTATGTCACCAAGGACACATGTCAACCTAGTAGAAATGCCACAAAACTGGAATGTCAGAATTTGTTAATGACAACAAGGCTTTGAAACCAGTCCCACTCTGCCAGGTGTCATGCAGTTGCAAATTTGCAAGTCAGAAAGTCTGACAACCATGGGTCTTAAGAAAAAGCAATGACCACAAGATCAAAATGAATCAGATGGTCAAGAAATAAAACGGGAAAGGCTAAAGATTTCACAAAAATTTTAAATAAAAAGTGACCTGCTTAGACCTAACCACCAAACACATGAAGCGGACAAATTTAGAGGTTTAATGAACACATGTCTTATTTGAACTCATAGTGAATGAAAAAGTAATGTTCAAATATAACAAGGATAATGACAATTAGGGTTTCATCTCTTTTCTCCTTGCTAGGTCAAATAAATAAGGGTTTTATCAATTTTTTAAGTATGAGAGCCAAAAATTTAACATTACTAATAGTGGCTCATGCTCGGGGATGTGTATCTCTTACAGATACAATGAGAAAACTAGAATCTCTTGGAGAAGCAGACCAACACAAAAAATTGATTTAAAAAAAACAAACGACTACACACAAAACCCTAAACTAAAAGCTTCTCAAGAACTTAAGAAATTATAGGAGAAGTAGAGCTTTAAAAATTGCCCATGAACTAGAAACTCCATAATTTCTCCTGTCTGATTTTTCAACATGTATGAATTTGTTCCCCAATTTCCTACAACAATGTAAGGGCCTAGCCAAATAGGATCAAATTTTCCATGCTTCCCCTTGTCCTCCAATCTTGCATTCCACATAAATACAAGATCACCAATAATAAAACCTCTCTGAGTAGTCCTTTTATCATATAGAACCTTACATTGGGCCTGAATCCTTTTATTTCTTTTATGTGCATTACTTCTTACTTCATTCAGCTAGATCAAATCGTTAATCCTGACTGTCATTTCATCTTCTAAATGATCATCATATACCTGGATGAATTGATACATTTGTAACAAATTATTTTGGGGTAACCTTTCATTGATTCCATAGACCAAATCAAAAGGGGCACATCCTATTTCCTTTTTTACAGTGATCCTATCGGCCCATAATGCTTGCAACAACTTTGAATCCCAAGCCTTTTTATTCTTATCCATTACTCTTTTCAATATCTTAATCAAGCTTTTGTTACTAGATTCAGCTTGGCCATTGCCCTGTGGATGATAGGGAGATGAGTATGAAATCTTGATACCAATTTCCTGACAAAAATCAACAAAATCCTCTGATCTGAAGCACATTGTATTATCAACCACCATTGTTTCTGGGCAACCAAACCTAGTGAGGATATTCTTCATCATGAAATCTATCACAACTTTATCGGTTGCCTTTCTAGTTGGGATTGCCTCAACCCACTTGGTGAAGTAATTTGTTTCCACTAGTATATAAGAATGTCCACCACTAGACTTATTAGGGATCTCTCCAATAAAATCCATACCCCACTTCTGGAAAGGGGCTTGCACTACAATAGGTCTAAGAGGTAAATTCCCATTGAATTTCAATTTTCCAGCAAACCTTTGTTAAGGGTCACATATTTTTACAAATTGGTGGGTGTCTTTAAAAAGTGTTGGCCACCAAAATCCTGATCTGATAATCTTCTGGGCTGTAGTCTTTGCCACATAATGTCCCACACACACACCACTGTGCATTTCTCTCAACATGATCCTGGACTTATCTTGATATACACATCTGAGCAATACCCCTTCATTGCTCCTCCACCATAATTCACCACCTATGATTGCATACTTCATGGAATGGAGTTTGATAGTCCTTTTTTTGTTGTCATCCATCTCAGGAGGTAGAATCATTTTTTGCAAGTATTTAATGATATCCTTATACCACTCACAACAATCCATATTGCAGACAAAGGGCCTCTGCTCTTCTTCCAATATATTTATCTGATTAGTAGTTAAATTGCTTTGGGCCATTAGCTTTGCAAGGCCTAATCCCCTTACCAATTTTGTAATATGGATATTAATATTGAATTCCTGGATCCTGTTGATCCATCTACACCTCCTTCCTAAAACCTCCTATTGGACCAATATATCTTTGACTGCAGCACTTGGGACATAAGAAACTACTGTGGCTCCAACCAAGTAGCATCTAAAGGCTTTAATAGCTTTAACCAAGGCATATGCTTGTTTTTCAACAATGTCATCATTCAATTCAGTTGCCTATAAAGTTTTGCTGAAAAAAGAAATAGGTTTCTCAAATCCCTCTTCATTTTTTTGTAATAATACTGCTGCAATAGTGTGGGAGGATGCAAAAGAAAAAAATTGTAGGGGCTTACTGTAATTTGGTGTTTTTAGAACTGGGGCATTTTTGATAGCCTGTTTGATATTCTTGAAGGCTTCTACCACCTTTGTATCCTATTCAACCTTTGCACCCTTCTTCAACATCCTTGATATTGGGATACTAATTTCTACAAAGTTTGTAATGAATCTCCTCAAAAAATTCACTTGTCCTAAAAATGATTGCACTCCTTTGATATTCTTAGGCTGGGATAATTTTTCAATAGCTTCAACCCTCTTAGGGTCTATTCTCACGCCATCCTTTGAAACAATATGCCCTAGAAGTTTTCCTTCTACAATACCAAAAGCACATTTCTTTGGGTTTAAGGAAACACCATACTCTAAAGCTCTAATAAAAATTTTCTCCAAGTGTTGGCAATGTTGTTCCTCTTTTGCTGAAAATGTTATAAGGTCATCCTGATACACCACCATAAATCTATCAATGAAATTTGAAAAGCCTACATCCATAGCTCTCTGGAAAGTGGCACCAGCATTAGTTAATCCAAAGGGCATTCTTACATACACATATGTCCCCCAAGGGGTAGTAAATGCAGTCTTGAATTGTTCTAATTCCTTAACCATGACCTGATTATATCCAGAGAAACCATCCATCATGGACATTAACTCTGATCCAGTCACTTTTTGCAGAATGTTTTCCATATTAGGTAAACCATAGTTGTCCTTTAAGGAGTTTATATTCAAATTCCTGAAATCAACACAAAGTCTGATATCACCATTCTTTTTCTTGACAGGGACCAAGTTTGAGACCCAAGTGGAATTCCTACTAGGCTTGATTATTCCAGCATCTATCATTTTCTTAAGCTCTCCTTGCATTTTGGGTACCAAAGTAGGATTGACAGGTGTTAATTTTTGTCTGAAAGGCTTAGTACCTTCTTTCAATGAGATTTCATTTTGAAACAAGTCTTCTCTATAAGCCTTGAGGTCTTCATAAGACCATGCAAAAATGTGTCTAAATTTCCTGAGGAGATCAATCAAATTTTTCTTGGTTCTAGGGGATAAACACTTACCAATGTAAACCTTCTTAGGTACCATTCTTGTTCCCAAATTTATTTCCTCAAGGTCATTTGATTTATCAGTGTTAGCCGAGAAAACTTTGTCTTTGTTGTCAAATGCCCTCTCAAGAGAAACTAATCCCATAGGGACTCTATTTGATTTTAGTTGTAGTACTTCCTTACCAAAAACAACTTCTTTACCATTTACTGTATCAACATAAGCACTGAAATCCATCTCTTTGTCACCAAAATGAGATTCACACTGCAAAAATCTTAATATGTCCTGGTCATCAGAAAAAAACTTGCCAATTTTCCACATTGTCAGGGATAGAAGGTCTAGCTTGAACCTCTATGTTAGATATATCTGCAAATGTAATATCTTCTGGCCTTAGAGCCACATTAGCTAATAAATTAGCCATTCTATTTTGACTTCTTTCCACCCAACAAATGTTAAAAGCATTGAAACTTTCAATTTCATCCCACACTGCATTTCTATACTACTTTAATTTCTGATTCTTTGATGCATACTTTGATCTAACTTGGGAAACTATTAATTCAGAATGACCCACTACTTTCAAGCACTTTATGCCATGTCTTGATGCTATCCTTAGACCAATTAACAGGGCCTCATATTCTGCAACATTATGTGTACATGAGAATAGAAAAGTGAATGAGAATTTGAAAGTTTTACCATTTGGGGATATGAGCAATATTCCAGCTCCAAATCCCTCCTTTGAGCTTGCTCCATCGAAGTACATAGTCCATAGACTGCCAAGGTCAGTCCATTCCTCCTGGCTATTTGATACAAGGGTAGATTCAACACCTTCCTCTATTTCCTTATCTTGGACCTTGAAAGCATTAATGTCGGTATTTAAAAAGAAATTCATGGTGTCCTCCTCCTCGATCATGTGTGGAGTTCTAGGTTCCCTAGAAACTTTGATATTTTGTCCTTCAAAGTTGAAAGTAGAAAATGATAAGTCACATTGGATGTTGCCTCCCATAGAAGCACTCCACTTTCTTGACAATAACATCCCATATTGAGGAGGAATATCAACTACCACACTAGTAAATTTTATCTTTTTTTCGATGAGTTTTAGTCGATTATTAGACACCTATTCGTTGGCTAATCAACCATAACAGTTGTCGGATTTTTTTTGTTGAAAATACCACATTTCAAATCTCCATCGCAATTGTGATGTCCCCAGTGGTTGAACTATCGACGGAAATGATGTCAAAATCATTGCTTCAACCTGGAAGAATTGTCGGTTATAGCTTTATCCCTGTGACCAATGTACGTTGAAATTGCAACATAAAATTGTCGCAATAAATGTCATATGTATAGCTTTCTCGTCGATATTTCTATTCTTTATTGGTTGAAATATCGACATTCAATTTACTTTATTTTTTTTAAATATATATATATATATATATATATATATATATATATATATATATATATATATATATATTATCAAATTAAGCACAACAATATTATGTCGCTATTGTTTACTATTTACAAACAGTCACACATTTTCTATCTTATTTCACACAAACAAGTTGGTTTTAGACCAAAACACTCCACCATAGATCACAGAGCAACTCTTAGATACTTAGTTGACAAAATATGAGACACTTTGGGTGACGAGGCTTTTTTTCTTCTTTATTGACTTCAAAAAAGCCTTTGATTTAATTTGTCCGTGGACTAAGACCTTAAATTATTGAGCTTCTCTTTGTTTTGAGAAGAGTATAATATTCTCTACTTAATAGGTCCAACCGCATGAAGGTGGAAGCTCATCTAGCCCCTCCTAGGAGCCTCCTATGACCCTTTACGACATTTTAAGAACTCTAAGATGTATTCTTAGGGATCGTAAAGGGTGATAAGGTGTCGTAGGACACAACAATTGAGAAACATAATTGTAGGCATCATGGTCACAACTTTTTGGAGACAATGTAATTGTATACCCAGACGATGCAGAACAACTCCTGCACCTCTGATTCCAAGTTGACTACATTTTTTGCTCATGAATACAAGGTCCTTCCAAAAAATGTATTCAACTTGGAATCAGAGGTGCAGAAGTTTCTCTGCATCGCTTGGGTACACAACTCAATTACGTTGTCTCCAAAAAATTGTGACCATGATGCCTACAATTATGTTTCTCAGCTATTGTGAAATCTACATTTATGTTTCTCATTTGTCATGTTTATGTGCATGTTTTTTATGTGTTTTGGATATTAAGTCTAATTTAATTTTTCCATGGACTAAGACCTTAAATTATTGAGCTTCTCTTTGTTTTGAGAAGAGTATAACATTCTCTACTTAACAGGGCCAACCACGTGAAGGTGGAAGCTCATCTGGCCCATCCTAGGAGCCTCTTATGATCCTTTACGACATTTTAAGACCTCTAAGATGTATTCTTAGGGATTTTAAATGGTCGTAAAGGGTCATAAGGGGTCCTAGGACACAACAACTAAGAAACATAATTGTAGGCATCATGGTCACATCTTTTTGGAGACAATATAATTGAGTTGTATACCCAAGCGATGGAGTGCAACTTTTGCACCTCCGATTCCAAATTGATCCACTGCGGGATTCAAAGACCATAGATAAGGAATAAATTTAGAGAGTGGAGGAGGGCCATAACAACAAAAATAATACAGGACAAACCTCAAGTTAAATGGCAACTGCAAACATTTTAATAGATTTTTATTATTAAATAATAAAATTTGCATATACTAGTGTTCTAAGCCCCCTCATTACATGATTTATTATTGTAAGCCCCCTCTAACTTATGCATCTAGAAAATGAAACTACAACCTATTGGGATTGAGACAAACCTTATAGAACAACAACAGCTAGGAAGGATTTCTTTCCAACATTTGTTGAATACATCTATTGGAGGACTTTGTATTCATGAGCTCACCTTGTATTCATGAGCTACAGATGTATTCAACAGATGAGAAAATAAAATCTCTACTATTTTGAGGAGGGTTTCTAAGAGTTTTGAATTCTTAGATCTTTGGCAGTCATGGTAAGTGACAAAAGCACTCTTGTGAAGAACAGTGACAATCACTGTAAAAGACAAGAGCAAGCAATGATACTTTTAGAACACATGATCCACCACATTCAAAGTAACTTCCAAGAATGTATGTCAAATAAAAGAGTAGACATAGATGATAAGGCAGAGAATGGCATTGTCTACAAAAGTAGAGAGAAAAGGCCAAAATTCAAAGATGACTATTAGAGGAGACACTAGCTAAATGGGAGGGCATTCAACATGCATCAAAACCAGTGGTATACACTGCAAATGGAAAAGACAATGTTGATGAAGTTGGAATGGAACTTTTAGAGTGTCATAGAGTTCCTCATGACAGTGAGCACAAAATATTATCAGTCATGTGAAGGAATAGTAAGAACGAAAGAAAAAAAATGCATCCAAGAGTCTTGAGAAGTGACTATCAAAAGGATGTCAATAAATGGTGATCAAATTTGTAAGCAAAGATTAGTCCCAATGATAAACAACACTTTTGAGTTCTTATTTATAGACATGGTTGACTGTCAAATAGGCTTGATGAGGTGATGATAAGTGTAACAATTCATGATTTAAAAAGATGCCAAAATAATGTGGATAAGAAATGTTTAAAGAAAGTTCTTCTTCAATGCTTATCCACTGTCACAGTGGTATAAAGTGATAAAAAATAATGATTCATATGGTTTACGATAAGTCACAAAGACACCCTTATAATATTCATCAAGAGATAATAGAGGTCATGCATGCATGATTGCAAAGCACAATGAATAAAGAACATGCACTGTTATGAAGGCTCATAGCCACAGTAAGGAATGATGTCATAAAAATAAAAAGAGGGACAATTTCTAAAAGGCAGTGATATTCAAAGATTGAAACGAGGGTACTATATCATGACAAAGATGCAAGCATTAATAGATTTTCATGAATGTGAAGGTGCGGTGATCAACAATGCCATAAAGAGAGTATTGTTAGTGCTTCTACAAAATAGAATGACAGTGTTGTGAAAGAAAAGATTCATGTTCAAGAAGAGTGCCTCAAAATAATGTTATTCAATGCTTGAGGGATGATATTTACTACTTTCATAATGACTACATGATGAAAAGACGGTCAAATTCAAAGATGTAAATCTTACCCACTAATATGACAGTCAAGTACAGGGCCACAGTGTATGTAATGAGAGGTGTCATATTATCTTTCAAAGCTTTATGTTTGAGTGTATGAAATCTTATACCTATCTTTATTTATTGTCTTTGTGTAGTTTTCACTACTTATGGGACAAGAGACAATTCAAGTCACATGTGCAAGAAGGTTAATTAATTGGGAAAAAAGATATTGATTTTAGATTCAAAATAAACTTTCACAAATTAAACAATTCCAACCAAACACCACTGTCAACTTATAGACATCCATTCACTAAAAAAAAACTTGAACCAATAAAATTAACCTCGCATTTTAATACCAGACCAATCAATCATATATAAATTAACTACTCCTGAAATTGCATCACCCAATAACACGATACAATAAAATGCTTCAACTTTACTCATCACAAATTATTTACCAACTATCAAGAGTACAATTTACCACGTGTTCTTAACTTCCCAAGTACAATGCAAATTTGTGATGAGCGCTAAGGATGCCCTTGCATCAAACATGCTCTTAAACCTCAAAGTTTGAGCCATGTAAATTTGGCTCTACAATCTAAACTTCTTACAATTTAGACCTTGAAGCCCAAGCTAGTGTAAGATTGTCTTGTTGGTTCCATTTTCCAAGATGCCAAAAGTGCACACCTTGGTAGGCAAGTTGTCAAGGTTTATAAGTTAACCTTGAGAATCTGACTCTCCTCCATATCTCAATGTTTGAGTTGATCATGTTATTTTGTCCTATGGTATTCTAAGCATTTTTCTTCTCTCATCTTGCATTTTGTATTGGTGTATATGCCAAGAGTTTCATTATTTGGTTTGATGGCCTTGTGCATGAAAGAATGCATTATGACTTGTATTACACGTTATTTTTGTATCATAAATTGGTCATCATATTTTTCACCAATAATGTCTTGGGTAAAAACTTGAGGCTAGAATATTTTATTGTTTGTATTAGACTATGCTAGAAGGGAAATTTCAAGATGATATTTCATCAAAAGAGTTAGATAAAGTAATTATCTAGCTTAATATAAAGATCGTTAGAGCTATGAAGGAGTGTGTAAAAGTACTCCAAAGCATAATCTTTTGGAGTGCAAGGGAAAATTATAGCAAGCAAGTAGCCATCATAGAGGAACTCAAGGAAAGTGGCATTAAAGGAGTGAATATGGGTCATGGGAACCCCCTTACCATTATATATTTTAAATTGGGAGTCGCAAAAAACATAGGGAAAGCATGTAAGAGAGAATATCCTAAGAGGAAATTATGCTCAAGGTCCATAGTGATGATGTCTACGTAGAAGTGGAGAGGGGAGGTGGTATAGGATTAGCATTTAACTTAGCTTACAAGGATTCTAATTGATGTAGGATATGTTCAAGGATGATCTCAATGGGACACTTGATGGAAATATCAATGTGATGAGTAACAAGAGTGTTATTGGAGTGCAATATCACTAAGAGGGTAGAGGGGGTAAGAATTAGTGATATAACAATTTACAAGTCATTTTTCACTTAAACAAAACCTGAAGTATTATGTAATGAAAATAAAAATAGATAAGACACACAAAGAATATAACATGGATTTTGTCTTGAGTAGAAACCCTCTAGAGAATAAAACTACTCGAATTGCCTCACTGGCTTATGTGAAATATCCTTTTACAATGCCTCACTGGCTTGACATAGGTCTCACTAACAATGATATCTCACTGATAGACTTTTCAATGTCTCACTGGCTTTTTCTCTCTTTACCTTTGATTTTTATACAAAGTCAAAATATCTAAGAGAAATGGTAATCATAATCCAATATAATACATTCTTGGGTACATGTGATACTTATGTACCAAATAGTGTATCATAGTAAATTAGGACTACAATATTCTCAACCAGATATTTATGATTTTGAAAACTAGTGTGCACAATGAACAATGAATGTTTATTGAATAAACAAAACCTTTTTTTGTACACTGATAATGTCCCCACTAACATATTTATATAATATTCTTCATTGTCCAACTGAAATACAACTACCTTGTAGAAATGACTTGCAAGTTATTCAAATTATCTTTGTGCATGTGTCTGATTATACAAAAAAATATGATTATCATTTTCCTTAAGAAAACTTTTAAGAAATGTGTAGGTTTGTCTCTGCTTTTCTCATAATAAACCAGAGTAAGTAAATCATTAATCACAAACCAATTATATGTCTTGATCTTCAAACAAGTACAAACAACTTTTCTTCAAACTAAACAATCTTTGCAACAAGACCTCGACAGTAGTTAAGGATAAAAAATAGTGTATATACAAACCAAAATAAAGATACCTTACTCAATACTGACAAACCTTGACTAGGGTTTAGAATAGAATAAAACAAATACTTAAAGCATGTATGGAATAGGGTTGGACAAAACCCTCACTCTCAAATTAACATAAAATATTTTCAATGTATGTGAAGGTTTATAAACAGTCTACTTACTTTAGTCACAGATTAAACTCCACTAATCAGCAAGGTACCTCCAATTCTTCCACTTCTCAGTTTGATTGTAACAGGGTTCTTTCCCAAGAGTTTATTAATAGATTCGGGCAGAGTTATTTAGCATTGAATTGTTGTTTCCTCTATTTCTTGTTTGAATCCACAAACAACAACAACAACAATCTTCCTCGACACCTCTGAATGGTCTCAGGAATGTTTAACCTAGTTGATCAGGCTAGGTCAACTTCGACTAGAATAATTCGAGGGTGGTTACGGGAGGTTGGTATTGATGCTTACTGTCTTTGATGAATCCAGACCTCGGAATCAATAGGTTCAATACTCATTCCATTCACTCACTGTTACAACGTTATTTATTCCATTAACTAAATAAATGTAATGCATCTAGTTTAGGGCATCGACCCTAAAGTAGTTTAACATCCCCTGCAAATTTGAGCATTGAGCTTATTGAAATATTCTACCCTAACTTGACTTTCATCCATCGGTCTTAGGTATTCCGTGGAGAAGATACAAGTTAGGATCGTAACTTCATGATAGGTCGAGAACAATAGTCTTGTTTCGATCTGTCAGAAATTTACTTTGCTTTGAAAATTAACAAAACTAAAACAACTTAAATCTGTCAACGAAGTTGCATGACCGGATTTGATAGTCAACAGTGACTTCCTTCCTCGAAAGAGATATAGATATCAAACAAACTAAGACACACAAACTCCACAAAACCGTGGGTACATTAACACATGTTCCTGAATACTAACACTGTTTGCCACTACATAATCGATTTCACAACAATGGAAACAGAGAAGAGTGGTTCTTATAGGTGGAGTTGAGGCCTTTTCTTTCACCTCTTCTTTGTTGTGCGCCGAATATAAAATGAAACCCTATGTTTTTTTTTAAAAGTTATATTCTCGTATTCGTCAAAATTTTGACATGTATGGTTGTCAAAATACCGACCAAAACAGGACTGGATTTTAAAAAAATCAAATTTTTCCTTCTATAAACCAACCAAGGAAAACCATTTTAATGCTTGGTCAGAAATGTTGGTCTAAAAAGTGGGTCTAATGTGCTAGTGCCAAAACACTCATGGTCAATTGTTTGCTAGGGTATGTTGCCAACCTATAAGGTAAAGCCTTGATAGTACCCACAATTGGTACTTCTCTTGATTCCATAGCCTGACATCTCCCATGTGGAGTATCCACCTTCAGCCCTACTGACTTCATAACTTCCATGGGCATAACAGTGTTTGATGCTCCTGAATCAATCATACAATTTTTTAACAACTTTCCATTTATTAGCAAGGTTAAAAAGAAAGGATCAACTGTCCCTGCCAATGTACTGACAAAATTTGTGTCCAAATAAATTTGAGGAATTTTAGAGACAATTTCTTCATTATGACTTTCATTTTCATCATTCAAAGTTGCCACTTGTTTATCAATCTTATTTTCCTTTTGGGTATCTGTGGATACTACACCATTCACCCAATTCATAGCCTTTTCTTTATGTTCCTCTATCCTCATCATCTCCAGCAAAGGGACCTTAACAGTAATCTGTGATAGTAATGTGCTCATATCAATTGGAACATACTTTGAATCAAACACATCTTGTTTCACATTTGCAATCTCTTTACTATCATTTTGTGTGAATGTATTTGCAGATTCCTTAGTTTGAACTTTAACCTCTTTATGTAAAGAAGGTAAAACCTCCTTTGAGGGTTTAGGTTTTACTTTATAAACAATGTTAGGCCTGACATTTTTCTTCACTTTGACTTTACCAATAGTGTCAACCACCTTTTGCTTATCCTGAGACAATTTTGTATCTTTTTCTAATTTCTTAATGAAAATACCAGCAAGCTTCTGATTTGGGTCACCGACTACTCTATTTCTTAAATTTTAACTTGTCTTAGCCTAAGTAACCATATATGCAGTTATCTAAGAAGTTTCCTCATCAGATGGCCTTTTCAAAATAATTATCTTCATTTTTTAATGCATTTCACTGGACATTATCTAATTTATCATCTTCCTCATCTGAAAAAACCTGCTGATGGTATGATTCATTTCTAACCCGAGAATTTGAAACATCTTGATTCTCATCTTCTTCAGTAGAATCAAATTCATCCCAGAGGTGGGAGGAGGTCATGCCACATCCTTGATCATCATAGGGCTCCTCCTCATTTCTCTCTTGTTCTTCTTGTGTAGAGACACTCTGGGATATGACACAATAGTTAGGATCATGTGGTGATTGACACACAATACACCATGGAACCTCTTCAACCATATTTACTTAATTCCTTTGCAAGGGATCAGGAGTCTTGTCATTTGGTTTATCCTTCCTTTCTGGGAGTATAGGCTTCCCATCTTTCCATTGAGTATTATAAGGATAATTTTGCATCCTTGGTAGCTTGCTAAAATTATTAAAAGCAGGCCTGTCATTCCCTGCAACCCTATTGTTTTTATTTTCACCAGGTTTCAAGTCTTTTATGGCCTTCAAAATCTTCTTTAAATTATCATCATCCTTTGGTTTTGCACTTGTAGGCTTTCCTAGTTCCTTTCTACTTAACATCTGTGACTTGTTATCATCCCTTCTTCCCAATTTTCCTAAGATTTTGCGGTTACTCTCTATATTTATAGCCAGTTTATAAGCTTCTGCAAGATTCCTTGGATTCTTATCTATTAAAAGGTATCCCATTTTAGAATCAAAGGCATTTAAATAAGTGACAAGACAAATCCTATCATCCAACCTAATAACTTGCAAGAGCTTATGCATGGCCTTTTGAAACCTGATATTAAATTCAATGACATCCTCATTGAAATTCTTCTTAATGTTGTTAAATTCATTTAACATAAAGAATTCATTTGTCTTATCACCATATTTTTCTTTGAAACAGTGTTTAAGTTGATCCCATGAACCTATGCTACCATGTGGTAATGCCCTGAACCAATCCCTTGAATCTTCAGTTAAGGATTGAACAAACAACTTCATTATCACATCATCAGGCTCTATATTGTAGTCATCTATTACATCAATGAGTTTCTTTAAATGTTCTTCACAAGTGATAACATTACTACCAGTAAACTTTGGGATTTTTTTCCTAGTTTCATCAAGAATGGGGTTGGGATAACTAGGGATACCATAAAAGACCAATTGCTTACATCTTTCATGAATAGGCCCTATATGAGATGGACCAGCACCCTTGGATGTTGATGTATTAGTGTTTTCCATAGAAGAAATCTTGGTTCCACTTGGTGGAGGGATACTCGTGACCTGGTGTGCAATATTAGAAGCACTCCCTCCTTGAGTTAAAGAAGTAGCAACATTTGAAGGTCCTGCAAATTGTCTAAGAAACTGTATCTTCTTTCTCATTTCTAAGGGTGCAGCTTCTAACTCTACCTTTTCCAACTCTCTAGCCAATAATTCATGTTCCCTCTTAGCCTTCTCAAGGTCTGCATCCAACCTTAAAGCTTGGTCTATAGGATCCTTGAGGCCTACAGGCTCATTAATTGAAACTCCTATAGCCTTATTCTTACCTTTATCCTTAGGATTCCTTATCTCAAAAATTTCTTGGATAATAGGTTGCTCCCTCATTTGTTCAAGCATAGGAATATGGTTTATGGCTTCTTGGTCTAATAATTTCCTTTTCAATTGATCAGCCCTTATCATAGCATGCCTAATTTTTTCCTCCTTCTCCTTTTCCCTTTTTTGCCTAATAGTTACTTTCTCACAGAATTTCCTTTCTAGTTCATATACTTCCTCAAAAATCTCCTCAAAGTCAAGCAAGGTTGTTTCAGATTTAGCTTGTTGTGCTTGAAGTTCATCCTATTGATCATGGGACTCATGGAGGCCTTGGGGTAATGAGGAACCAAGGGTAAAATTAGGGAAAAAATGTTGTCTATTTCTAATTTTGATCCTAGACCTCCTGTCCAGCCCATGCTATCTACTAGGGACTACCCTCCTATTATATTTTGATTTCTCATCATCTTTCTTTGAGGGGGAATAATAGTCTTCATATTGATTCAAGCCTATGTCAAAAGCCTCTTCATACTCTGAGGCATTTCCTTCTTGACTAGGCCAGGAGAGATTCTCCTGTCTTGAATTCCCCTTTTGTTTCCATGTAAGGGACATATCATTATTACTCTTTTCTTTTCTCATTTGGCCACGTCTGGATGTGGCTGGAAGCTCTCCTTCCAAATTTTCTTTTGGATGCTCTTTCCTCCAAGACCTTGTATTCCTGAAGCTCATTGTAAAAAGATAATTCTTTGATTAGCACTAGTATAGAGATCTCTTTGAGTCACCACCCAAGTAAGCTGGGATTCTTTATAAAGTATTATCCTTGTGATTAGAATAAACTTTAGGAAGGAAATAGGCTTTTGTGGAAAAAGGAGATAACTCTGTGTTTTCAATGGTAACTAACTGGCTTAAAATAAGTAGGCCAAGAATCTCTCTCAACTTGTACCTACATTATTTGACACAAATTTTATATTTTTTTCCGCAGTGGAGTCACCATTTTGTTGGTGACTTGGATAGGTTGAATCAATCTAGGTAGTGAAATATTGAAAGTTTGTAATATAACCAGATATTCTGAACTGATTTATATCATTGTTATGTTCTCTTCCCCAACAGAGTCACCATTTTGTTGGTTCTTGAAAAGATTTTACACTCCATGAGACACCAAGATACCTAAGACTGATTTTAAGGAGGGGTTAGTTCCCAATATGGGGAAATCTGTAAGTAACTAGACCAACTATACAGACAAGACTGCCCTCTTCTCTTTTGGCTCTGCAAAACCAAGGTGGGTACACCTGATCCAAGAGATATAACTCTATTCTTGATTTGATACTGGATCTAACAATAGATATTAGTGAGAAAGTACTAAATAGCAACCTATTATTCATTGACTCTTCATCATTGGGCAAGATAATTACTTCTTTAAATTAAATTAAATTAAAAGACTGGTTTTGATTGTTATATTTCTTATTGCAATTATCTCGATCATTCTTCACAAAATAAAGATATACTCACAAAGGCCAGTGCCTTATCCATTGGGCATATATCACCAAAATATAGAGAAAACACAAAGATCCTAGTAGAACTTAGTTCATGAACATAAATACAAATACCTTAACTCCTTCCTTCTTATAGGTAATCCTTATGAAAATCAAATGAACATGTGCTTCACTTAGAGCAATATTTAATCCAACCCTAGATCAGAACTCAAAATAAAACACATACACAAGTCTCTGATAAACTCATAAATTCACAGATTTGACATAGAGGAGAGATAAAGACCTAAAATTTGTATTAATCATAATGAACTTTGATCATGTGTTATATAATATATCTTGATAAATAAGCCTGCAAATAAGGGTAGTAGCATGCAGTTTCTTCTATTACTTACAAAATGATACAAAATGTTACAATCCTCTATTGAGGGCTAGGGTCAAAACTTATATTTTCTAAACTCCTAAACTCTCAATGCCCTATATGATCATGGAAAATACTTTTATATAGAAGGAAATGCAACAAGCTATCCATCATATTAGGGTTTGCAAAACTTTACCCTAGAATTTACAACAACCCCTCTGGGTTTACAATAAATGCCTCGATCAGATTTTGGACCGATATTTTGTAAGTGAGCCACTTCTCTTAAAGTCTTCAATCCTTTCCTCAATCCATTCAAATAAATCTGATTTCCCTTTCTTCATAGTTGTTCCTGCAATAAATACACTTTACATCTCAACCACTTTAACACCAATGAGTCACAATCTTTGTTTGGCTCAAGAAGAAGATGGAGCATCTGGCTTTTCATCATGAGGAATGTACTGGTACCTCCACCTATTAAAAACCTCTTCACTTGGGAACACAAAATTGACAATTGCAGCCTTTTTGTCGAATAATTGTTCCCACTTGTTCTCCATCTAACTAATCTTGCACTGAATGAAATCAAATTTTGATTTATCTTTTATTAATGTTTCAATAGTGTGTATGAAGAACAAAGTATTTTCCAAAGTTAAAATACTAGTCATCCTAGATGAAAAATCATCATCTATCCTTGCTCTCCATTTGATCAACTCCTTAAGTTCACCATTTTTCTTGAAAAATCCTAGAATTAGGTCACAGCAAGGGAGTGTCAATTCTCTCTTCAGCGGATTGGATTTCCTTTCAAAATCATCCAAAATTATCTTGTATTCAACAAGTCTTTTTACAAATTGATGCACTGGTTTGATCAAAGGATCAGGATCAACTTGGCCCTTAGATAGCCAGAGAAATAACCTCATATTTGGGGATCTATCAACCCACTTATTCAAAATTGGTCCCAACTCATCCTTATGTTTATTCAAAGATGTGAGCAATACCTTTAATCTCCTAGCATAGTCAAACAAAATTGTAGGATTTAGATTAGTGGCAAATTGCATCACAGCTTCTGTAACCTTCTCTTCATATTTTTGGTCCACTAGGTACTTAGCCTTTATATATTCATCCTTTTTTTTATCCAACTCTTCCCTGTTTTCTCTTAGTTTATTTATCTCCTCAAGTAATTGTTGCTTCTCCCAACTGGTTCTTGCGTCTATGTTTGTTTTTGGGAAAGGTGATGGTGGAAACTCAACAATGGGACTAGAAGAAGAGGCCACTGCAGGCTTATCAACAATCATCAACTAAGGTGATCTTTGATCTTGAGGTCCTGATGGTTGTGCAATTAGTTTGTCCTTTTGGACCAACTCTATTTTCAACTCATTATAAGATTTAAGGACAATCTCAAATTTTATCCTTAACTCCTCCTTTTCTCTAGCATCCTTCTCTGCTACCTTCACATTGAACTTGGTTGTCTCGAATATTATGTTTGAGGCTTCAGTACCTAAATTTTCACCAACTCTTTGCACTAACAGGTTTCTAGCAAATTCTAAAGAAAGTGCATCCTTTCTCTCTTTATTTTCTTCCCTCTTAAGGGACCACATAACCAAGGCAACATGATCATCAAAGAAGGCCATACCCTAGTAGCTCATTGTGCCTGCTCAGTAGTAGAGAGGACTATAACTTTACTCTTCCTTAATGAATCAAAAATAATTGCATCAGCAATATCCCATTCAGGGAGAATCAACACTCCTACACTGTGGACCATGGCCCTGCCTTCTTCCGGGGTTATCTTCTCAAATTTCTTCATCATTTCCCCCTTTGCCTCATTTTTAATTTCAATTATATCCCTATGAGGGAATTCTTCCTTTTTCTTTTCACAAATTTCTCTATATTGATTAATTTTCATCCTCCACAAAAATTAAAGGAATGCCCTAGTCCTAACAAAATTGTCATATGAAATGAAAGAATCACTGGCCTGTTTCAAAATTGAGTCTATTTCTTTACCCTCAGACTCTGCCACCTTGATGTCCATTCCTATTCCTTTGGGTGCCTCAGGCATCCCCTTTGTCATACAATCTTTCATTGGCAAAATCCCTAGGGTTTTTGGGAACTAATTCCTTGATCTTAGATGTCCCATTCTCTGAGTGTGGGAGTAACTATAGTAAGTCTTCAAAAACCCCCCTATCCTTATACTTTGTTTTCCCTGAGAGCTCTCTTTTGGGTGGCATTTTAATTAGGGTTTGGAAAAGTGTACAGATACCAGAATAAAAAAACTACCCAAATACCTCAAGACAATAGCAAAGAAGATTTTAATCACTAAAAAATTTCTTCTTTTAAAATTTTGTGCACCTTCAAATTCAAATTACCTACTGTATGCCCGAGAAAATTTGTCGTCGATGCTTGCAGAGAAAACCAAATCGCTTGCAGAGAAACTTGGAGGAGAAGTGTTTCTTGTAACGATCAAATCTGACTATCTAATCATTGCCAACCCATCACAGCCGACCCACATGAAACTCATTAATTTTTCCATTACTGAAATTGGTCGCTGCAATATTCACAAGACGTGAAACAACGTCAAAGAATAAAATTTTAATATGAACCATCGATTTAAAATGCATCGGACATATCGGATGGCTGTTAAAAACCACATCATAACTTTTACTACCTTCCCAAGCTTAGTTCTCGCCTAATGAGAACATTTCAAATTTCCCATGTGCAGAAACCCATACTTTACTTTAACTTTAGTTAGCCTGGACAGGTGTCAACACATTGCTTTTTCACAAGCATAAAATTTCGAGCATCTTTCAATCAAGGTAATGCGACCAACGTCGATTCTCTCAAAAATTGACAAATCTTTACCCACTTTGAAAATTAGTGACCCCACTTCGCAAGTGAACACGTGGAGATGTTTGAGAACTTCGAACCCACTAGTGACTGACATCACAAAGGACAGATGTCATTTAGTCACATTTTTGCAAAGTAGAAAACTGTCAGGTTTGTCAGGTTAAGGGAATACAACAACCGTTGATGAAACTCCATCAGACGATCATCAATTATCTATAAAACTTGGCCCCACCTTTACTTTCATTGGTCCTATACCCAATGAAAAATGACCACGTCACAAAATCCAGTAGGCAGGCATACCATTTTTTCTCATGGAGTGCTAGTCTAACTGGCAATTTCCATGTCATACTCTAGTTCAACCAATGAAAAATGGCCATTTCAAGATGATCTGGCAAAGGAGGACCCACATCACATTCTAAAACTACATGGAAGATCAGACAGTCATCGCTTTTTCACAAACATTAAATGCCGAGAAACTTCCTTCAACAGTATATTGACAGCCACAAGATTTATCTGAGCCTTAACCTTCGAAAGACCGTGACCCACCGCATTATGTCACCAAGGACACATGTCAACCTAGTAGAAATTCCATAGAACTGGAATGTCAAAATTTTCTAATGACAGCAAGGCTTTGAAACCGGGCCCGCTCTGCTAGGTGTCATGCAATCACAAATTCGCAAGTCAGAAAGTCTGACAACCATGGGTCTTATGAATAAGCAACAACCACAAGATCAAAATGAATTGGCTGTTAGGAAATAAAATGGGAAAGGCTAAAGATTTCACAAAAAATTTAAATAAAAAGTGACCCGCTTAAACCTAACTACCAAACACATGAAGCGGACAACTTTAGATGTTTAATGAGTTCACATGTGTTATTTGCACTCTTAGTGAATGAAAAAGTAACGTTCGAATGTAACAAGGATAATGACAATTAGGGTTTCATCTCTTTTCTCCTTGCTAGGTCAAATAAATAAGGGTTTTATCAAATTTTGAAGTATGAGAGCCAAACATTTAATAGTACTAACAAGATATTTGTACAACACTTTCTCATTGAATATGACATCCATGCTTCTTACAATTTTATGATTTTCAAAATCCCAAAGCTTATAACCAAATTCATCAATGCCATATCCAACAAATACACATTTATTTGACTTAGCTTCCACCTTGGTTCTATTTTCAGAATCTATATGTGCAAATTCTTCACAACCAAAGGTTTTGAGAAAAGAATAACTCACCTTCTTACCAGTCCATGCTTCCTCTGGAATACCACAGTCCAAAGGAGTAGAGGGAACTCTATTGATTAAATAAAGAGTTATATTAATAGCCTCCAGCCACATGTTTAAGGGCATCCTAGCATGCAACCTCATACTCCTTACACGCTCCATCATTGTCCTATTCATGCGTTCAACCACTCCATTTTCTTGTGGAGTCCTTGGTACAATTTTCTACCTACAAATACCATTACAGGAACAATAGTCTTAAAATTATATGCTGCAATACTCACCACCATTAGCAAATCTGAGACATTTTAGACTTTTACAAGTCTCATTCTCAACCAAGCATTTCTATTTCTTAAAAGTTTGAAATACATCAGATTTCTGTCTAAGGAAATAAGTCCATACTTTTCTTGTTGCATCATCTATAAATGTAACATAATATAAAGAGCCACCAAGGGAAGATACCTGAGCTGGTCCCCATACATCTATATGCACAAGCTCTAATTTCTCATTTTTCTTTTCCTTCCCACTCTTCACAAAAATTACTCTCTTTTGTTTTCCATACACACAACTTTCACAGAAATCTATATTGACACTTTTTAGACTAGGTAAAGATTTATTTGAATGAAGTAATTTCATACCTTTTTCACTCATGTGCCCAAGTTTGTTGTGCCAAAGTGCTGTGTCAAAATCTACAACAACTATTTGATGTTCTTCCTGCTCAATTGCAATAACTATTCCTGAACATTCATTTCTCTCTGAAATAATTAAAATAGAAGGAACAGTATGACTTGTACAAAGATATAAGGTGCCTAATTTCACACCTTTTGCTACTACTAAGGAACCTCTTCAAACCTTCCAATTTCTATCATTAAAAGTAACTGTGCAACCCTCATCACCCAATTGCCCTACTAAAATTAAATTCCTACTCAGCCTTGGAACATGTTTTACCTCTTGTAGTAGCCAATGATTCCCATTCTACAACTTAATCTTAATTTTCCCCTTTCCAACAATCTGACAGAGTTCATTATTTCCCAAATAAACTAGCCCAAAATTACCTTGGATGTAATCAAGAAAATAACCTCGATGGGGTGTAGAATGAAATGAAGCCCCATAATCTAAAACCCATAAATCATCAACAATTTCTAAATAAAGAAGAAAAGCATCCTCTTCATATTTATTACTTACCACATTTGCCTCCTTGTAACCTTCTTGTTTGTCTCCTTCTTTATTCTTTTGAGACCAGAAATCTTTCTTCTTATGACCTGGTTTTCCACAGTACCATAAATCATTTGGTCCTTTGGACTTAGACCTCTTTCCCTTTGATTTTCCTCTTGATTTCCCATGATTTCTAGAATTATTTCCTCTCATTTTTTATGCATGTGCTTTGTGTGTTCAAGACACTTCCAGATGTAGACCCACCTAAGCTTTTCCTATGAGTTTCCTCACTCAAAATTACACCGATAACATCATCAAATTTTAGGGTAATAGAACCAGAAACAGAGTTACTAATAGCCATTACCAAGCCATTCCAAATTTTAGGCAAAGAACACAAAATCAAGAGAGCCCTAACTTCTTCATCAAAGATAACATTTACAGAAGATAATTGACTGGTAACCGTATTAAACTCATTCAAATGATTAGTAACAGATCCACCTTCTGCCATCTTCATACTAAACAAACGCTTCATGAGAAATACCTTGTTAGAAGCGGAGAGCTTTTCATACAACTTCACTAGGTTTTGCATCAAATCTTCAGTCGTCTTTTCTTGTGTAATATTGAATGCCACCGATTGTGCTAGGCATAATTGAATACTATCAAGTGCCTTTCTATCAAGAATATCCCAGTCCTCATCAATCATTGTTGATAGTTGCTTGGATTTTCCTTCCAATGACCGTCATAGATCTTTCTGATAGAGATAGTCCTCCATTTGCATTTTCCATAACTGAAATTTCTGCCCATTAAACTTGTCAACCTTCATCCTACCCTCATCTTCCATTTCTCCCACTTAACCATGAGACTCCAACTAAACCGTGAGATCTTCCTGCAAAGGATAACTGAAAAAAGAACCTCGCTTTGATACCACTTGTTAGGATTAACAAGACATAAATAATAGTTACATGAAAATATAACCAATATCATAAAATAATAAACCATACAAAAGAGAACACAAAACACAAAGATTTAATGGGGTTCACCCAATCCCTAGGCTACGTCCACCAACAACGAGTCCAATATTATTATTATCTAGTGATTACAACCTAGTTACAATTTGCAATCCCTTATAGCTCAATATCACTCCAAGAAGCTACTAAAACATACATCATAATGAAATCCTTAACCCTAAGAAATTTTATACAAGTTTATTTTTCCACTTTAGGGTTACAACATGTCATCCCAAAAATAGCCAATAAATATCCCGAGCCCCAGCGAGGGCGGGGGGAAAAGTGTACAGTACTTCCTTGATCAATCACCACAATATAACAATGAATTTAGTAGATTTGATTTCTCTTTTCTCTATTTCCTCCTCTTTGACCCTAATCTAATGGTATTCGAACGTCAAGTCTATATTGGAAAAGTAGGCTACTCCATGTATCTCAGTAATGATCTCATCCATTTGTGAGATGAAATACCTATTCTTAATGGTTTTATTATCCAGTAACTTTTAATATATACACAAATACATGGTCCCATCCTTCTTCACCAACACAATTGAAGAGCCAAATGGTCTCTTAATCTATCTAATATTTCCCATCTCCAAAACCTCCTTTATTGATTTCTCTATCTCATTCTAAGGCCTCTTAGATTTTTTTATGGTGTTTTGATTACTAGTTGGCTCCATCATCTAACTAGATCACATGCACAATGCCACTATCAAGAGGCCTACTTAGAGGAATGCTACTAAAAAACTTTGATTTTCTTGCATAGAAAATATTTAATTTCAAGATAATGTGATCTCTTCTTCTCTTTTCTAACTATAGGAACAATCACAAACTTTGTGACCTACTCTACCTAATAATGTCTAAAGAGTCCCTCCTTTTTTTAAAGAAACCACTTGTGTCCCTCCATCATATGTTTTTGTCAACACCACATTCTTACCCTTCGATTTGAATTTCAGCTCCACCACCAAAAAATAATGTCAAATCCTTCTAAGATAATATAGCCATTGTATACCCAACACTACTTTTCTATCATTAATTCTCATAAAATAGAAGTCATCATTGACTTCATAGTTTCCCAATTGTATATTCATTTGTGGAATCATACTAGTGCACATAATAGTAAAACCATCTATAACCATCACAATGAAATCATCTACATCATCTATCTAAAGTCCCCTATTATAAAAGGGGTAGCTTATTAATGTTACAGAGGTGTTCATGTGTTAATTTTTGTTGTTGTAAAGTTGTTGATGTATTAGTATAGTTATCATTGATGAAAACAAACTGCTTTGGCGGTTGGTGTGTGCCTAAGTATTTTTGATATATTAAAATTATAGTTTTGGAGGATTTGATTATCCAAAGGCTGGTGCTCTGGAAGGTGGATGCTCTGAGAAATATGTTCCAGTGAGGTATTTAGTGATGTTTGTGTCTGAAAGTGGTATGAAATTCTCTATTGTTTTGGATATGGTATTGGTAGGTTAGTTTTGTATCACTCATTGCTTCATATTTCGATATTCTATTTTTGGGATGTGTTGATGTGGTCTTGAGGCATGGTTGCTAACTATGTTATTTCTTCTTGGGATCTAGTAATTATGACATTTGGATAACGTGTGGTTTGTGCGAAGAAAGTGTGTGGTGTGATCCACTTTTCATTCCTTCCCACCATGGGAATTTTTAATCTAAACCTATTTCAAATTATGTTTTGATGGTAAACTTAGTGATTTCATATTTTAAACATCAATATAAATAACAGGATGATTGTGATAGAATTAAAAATGAAGTTCTTTGTAAAGAAGATCCATCAGATATTGTGTGAAGTTATGTGAAAGAATGAAGTTGGGTTATGAGAAGAGTGTGTCTACTATTGCTAGTCACTTGAGGTAGTGAGACAAGGGTTTATTTTAGTAGTGGCACTTTAGTGATTGATTTCCTTTATCATTCTTCTTATCAGGGAAATGAGCCCTTCTAGAAAGTGATCCCACCTACAATGAGAATTCTAGTAGTGAATTGCCCTTTTGCAAAAACCACCTTAACCTGTGTTCTTTGTTTTGCGAATTAGCTTCTCAGATTGTTTGTTTTTCTATTTTGGGTTTTTCATGTAAAATCTTGTGTTCATTGTGAATGGTTCATGCATATTCTTATTCATGTTTACATCTGACTTAGTTAAGTAGTTAAAGAATTAAGCAGCTAGATTTGGATCTGTAAAATTGAAAAACATTTTAATTTATAATAGATTAAACCCCCCCCCCCCCTCCCCTCTTAGTTTTCTGAGATATTCAACAATTGGTATTAGAGATTTGGTTCCTATATAGTGAGTCTAACCCCTTAGAGAGATCCAATGGCACATAAAGTTACTATTTTGACCTTTAATGGATCTGACTATGGATTTTGGAAAGTGAAGATGAGAGAATGTCTAATTTATTTGAGTTACAATACTTAGAAAGCTATGGAGAATAAATATATGGTGTTGTTAAATGGATCTACTACTCTGAATGAGATAGATGTGTATGAAGAAGATGAAAGAGAAAGGTATGGAATTTTTGGTGTATTATCTAAAACTGAATTGGCAAAGGTTGATGCATTAGAAACTGTTGGCAAGTTGGCTATACTGATGTATATGACTTGATATAGTGTTGTCATTATGGCAACAAAGTCATATAGCAGTTTGGAGTCAGTGCACTTGATGAGAAGATCAGAAATCAGTTAAGTGTTGAAGACTGGACAGTATACAGAGTTCTTGCAGCTTAGAGAATCAGCGCTCGTGCGTACGGAAGAATTATGGTATGCACCCTAGAAGTTGAGTTGGTTAGACTATATTCATGCTTATTCTATGAGTGCATGATCATATGTGCAAGTATGAGAAAGATACAGTTAGTTGAAGTTGCACAGCCAGTGTGTGCCAGTGAAGAACAAAGTAAGCAGCTGACAGTTATCATTTTGAGTTGCGACCATATTCTAATGTTGTAAAGGCTATGCACCTATTTTAATTAGGTTACCGACATGCATATATGTTTGATTGTAAACACGCTTAAGCCAATTCATTTGGAAGCATTGTATGTAATAGGTTTAAGGGCTGACCTAGTTGTTTATTTTGTATGTGTGTATAAATATAAGATGCGCCCATTGTATTCGAGATGGAAGTTGATAGAGAGTTGTGAGAAGCAGAGCAAAAGTGTGTGAAGATACTATAAGATGTATTAGAGCTTTGCTAGAGGTCAAAGCATCAGCGCATCAAAGGAACTGATCTGACAAGCAGTGTCACAGTGATAGTTCATCCTGCAGATATAGTGTGTATATGATATCAGAAGGTTGTAGCCTTCACCACTTGAGCAGTGAGCTCTAGGACAATGCGTCCACTCCCCTAACAGGTTCTATTGTAAAAGGCTCCTCACAAGGTCTGACCCTTGACAAGGTCTACTGTACTTAAAGTATTGTAAAGAAACTCCTAATAGGGTTAAGGATCTTCTAACAAGGATCACAAAACACTAGTATAGAATATAAGTGGGTGTCAATTCCCACCGGGGTTTTTACCTATTTGGGTTTCCCTGTAACCATATTGGTGTCATGTGTTGATTTCATGTTTCATGTTTATGTGAATGTTTAATTCAGTACTTAAGAACTTAAGTTCAGTATAAAGATTAAACTGAAAAGTTAAAATACAGTGAACACTGATTCACCCCCCCCCCCCCCTCTCAGTGTTCCCATTCCTAACAATTGGTATCAGAGCTCTGGTCCTCAATAAAGAAGTTTAACCACTTGAGGAGATCATGGACAAAGAAGAAATGAAACATCTGAAAAGAAATCTTGAAGCTGCTCTTGAAGACCTGGACAAATCAGAAGGAGAAATTGAAGAACTAAAGGAAAAGGTCAGTGATGCTCAATTAGTTATCAAAAGACTAAGAAAGGATTTGAAAGAATTCTCTAATAGTGATCTAGGAGCAAAGGTCAAGAAGCTAAATGATGAAACTAAATCCTTAAAACAACAACTTGAAGATTTTGATGATAAACTGACTAATAATCAGGAAGTCTACAATGAACAAATCAAAGAGAACCTTCAACTCAATGAAGAACTAAGGCAAGCAAACATGGAAATCTTGGAGCTAAGGAATAGCAAAGAAAGCTTGGAGTTTGAATTGAAAGAAGCAAATAATCATATTGACAAATTACACACCAGTTCTGATTTGATAGAATCTCAGTTGTATGCAAGGAGAGCCAAAGGAGACACCAGCTGTATTGGATACAATGAAGCACAAAATCAGATTGACAACATGCGAGCAAGAAAGGATTCACAAAAGGACTCTACTGATGCTAAGGAGACTGAAGATCAAACCAAAGATAATGGTGAACCACCTAAGAATGAGCACAAGCCTTTAGACCGCACTTGTTTTGCATGTAACAAGCATGGACACATTGTGAGGAATTGTACAGAGGTAAGACCTTTTAATGGTTAATGTTATTCATGCAATAAATTTGGTCATAGAGCTATGAATTGCAAGACTAGTAAGAAGAACATGATTCAGCATGATCAGAGAAATTAGAATCAGAGAAATGTAAGAAATTCTCAAAATGTTACATGTCAGATACGTAACTAGAATGGTCACTTAGTTAGAAAGTGTAAAATGGTGACTCATGTCAATGCGACGAGGAATATAAGACCTCCAGTCATTTGTCACTCTTGTAACAAGGTTGGACATATCTCAAAGTTCTGTAGATCAAGGACGCAAGGTCAGGAAAGCCCTTAAAAGGTCGAAGAATCAGTATTGGATCCTGAAGGAGAAGTTAATTTTGTCAAAGCCTCAGATGATGCAAGCTTAATTTGGTTAGAGAAAAAGAAGGACAAGACTGATGAGTATGTATTGGATGCATCCATAGTGGACGCACCCTCTACATTTGGATGAATGGCCCTCGAGGTCATAGGGGGAGCTAATTTAGCTCTAGACCCCTGCATGGCTAGTATACTCACTCTTAGAGTATGCGCCTTTGTACTTAAGCTTTTGGAGTATAAAGGAACCTTCGTGCAAGAGTGCACATACTGATTGTTAATAGAACAAAAATTGGAAATGTTTCAGTGACAACCTGGTTTACGCGGTGAGCATTAATGGCAGAACTTTCACTTTAAGTACATAGAAAGTTGTTTGATTACTCATTGCATTCAAATTCAGAGTGTTAGGAGAGCAGAAAGAGCCTTAGAAGTTATTGTGAAGACTTGCAGATTGATCTATCGGTGATTTGTAATACACTTGATCGGTTGCAGAAACCCTAGCTCATCGTGCCAATTCAAAAGTCTTTGGATTATCTCAGAATACAGTTGGAAAGTGATAAAACAAGTAAGTGATGGCCACTCCCATAGTTTTTGATGTTGCAAAAAAGAAAAGATATGTATTTAAGAAGCATCGATTTAAGTCTACCCTAGATGACTTAGAGGGAGCATTCTCACGCACGCCTATGGGCGTTATGCATGTGGAAGACATTAGGGCTTACATCTACTGTAAGAAGGAACCAGTTGGATTGGATAGGTTAAGGGCGCACATGGAAACAATGTTAAAAATAGACAAAACCTTCCTGAATGAATATGCAAAGTGGAATGATCACCCCATAGTAGAGTATGCTACGGCATATGAATTCTATGAGACAAAATGGATTAAAATACTTTTGAGCAGAATTCATGATGACCTATTTTGGATAGGTGATGTGCCGGTCAGAATTACTAGTGACTTGATATATGAGATGATAGGAATATCTAAGATAGGCGTCATCCTTCCAGTAGGCAAGGATGTCAGGAAAATTATTGAGCAAACATGTAAGTCAAGGAGTGATAGGTGCAGGATGACAATTGAGCCTATTGAGAAAGCTGACATCAAATTGATATCTATGATACTTGGATACAGGTTTCATCACACCAGCAAGGTGAATAGTGTGTCTGCGGGCACAATTCTAGCAGCCATTAGACTTGTAAAGGAAGATACAGAGTTCAACTTGTGTGAGATCTTGCGCACACAGTTGATTGATAACATCAAGACAATCAAGCATGACAAAACCAAGATATTCAGGTTTGGGTCATTGATCATTTACATGTACCTTCATATAGTTGGGAAATTATTAGATTTGTATTTGGACAAGTCCATTCCAACCATGCCACAGATATCTAATAAAGCATCCACTGAGAATACATTGAGAGATTATATAACATTGGAGTTGAAGACCTTTAGGGTCAAGATGCAAATGAGGTATAGAATTCCAGAAAACATTGTTGAAAAGTACAAGGATACAATTTGTTTTATGGTTGAAACAGATACAACATGTATGGAGGCACTTGTACCTAGAACAAAGTGGATTCATCCACTTGGATATGAAGTAGAGGAACAATTTTTGGAAGCATATGCTCAAGTATTTCTTTCAGCTCCTACTGACCCTAATGAGCCAAGATGGGGAACTTATGAGGAGAAGACAAGAGAGATAGATGCTAAACTAAACAATGCAGCAACTAAGAGGAAAGCCTCTAAGATTACGTCTGAGATACTCAAAATTCATGGAGTAACACAAGCAGACCTAGACAAAGCAAGGGAAGAAAAGATTGCTTTGGAAATTGAGAGCGCATCCACGGTGGAAGCTAAGTCTGATGATCCCAAGATGAAAAAGGTAAAGATTGAAAAGACTGATTATCTAAAGGATAAACAGGGTAAAATTGATGATATTAGTCCTGCGCCCACTACTATAGTTGATATTGAATCCACAGATGCATCTCCTAAGATGCCCAAGAGGAGAAAACAAAAAGCCACAAATCACCCTTCAACTATAAGTGCAGCCACAAGAAGCAAATTGAAAAATGTGTAGTCACCTCCGGAAGTAGGATTCATACCTAGTCTTCAAGTGTTAAGGACTAGAGTAGTAGAAGAAGGAAGGTTAGATCAGATAGCCAAGTTTTATGATAAATATCATGAAATTGATAAGTCATAGATTCATGAGATGCTGATCAAACACATGATAAAATTCAAGAAGACATTTCTTGAATTGAAGACAGCTATCCCAGATAAGGTATGGGAGATTATGGATACCTTGAAGAGACAAGCCACTGAAGAAGACTTCAGAATCAGGGAACAAACACTTGATTCCAATCTTCTAGTATGCTTTGTTGATGAAAAGACACTGCTATTGAATTTGGTGAAGCCACACTTAAGAACAAAGATGAGAACACTACACATTATGAACAAAGACTATGAGCTGATCACTAAGGAAATAGAGAAGGCCTTTGAGAAGGTATTCTTAGAGCAGCACATGAAACCTAAGTCTGTGCCCATCACTCAAGCACCTAGTGAGCAAGACAAAGCTGTAGAGACCTCCAATATATCATTTACAGGTCCTCGGGATTCAACGCCTACAGTGGTAACACCTACAGAGGAAGTAAAATCTGCGCCCATAACAGATACACAAAAAGATGATACAATCTTCATTGACAATATAGAGATTGCGATGGCAGCCATAGACAATGACTTGGATAAGTTTGAAGAAGCTTTTGTGAGCACACAAGAAGCTGAAATGTTATGCAGCAACACACCACCCACTCATCAAGAAGAAGCATTGATTGATGATGACAAAGAAGAAGAAAAGAAAGAACAAGAAAAAGAAATAGAAAAAAGAAAAAAGAAAAAATAGAAAAAGAGGAAGAAAAGAAAGAAGAAGAAAAGGTAAAAGAAAGTGAGAAAAGGGATGAAATGTCAGTAGAGCAAGAAGTGTTGGACAACACTCCCATCACTCCTTCAGCAGCATTGTTGTCAAGTTTGACACTTGACACATCCAGTTTGGACTCATGGAGAGAAGAAGACATGATTAAGTTTAGCATCTTAGCTATGGAGAAGGCCAAAGAAAAACAAGTGATGAGGAATTCCCTCCTGGTAGAATTAGTAAAAATTCTGAACAATTTATTGCCAGAGGACAAGAAAGTGTCAAAGATACACTCTGTTGATGATGTGAGTATAGTCATCTCACATTTCAAAAGTAATTTCTCAAGCCTTGAAGAATCTACATCCCTAGTTGTAGAAGAAAAGTACCTAAAGAAGAGGTTGAATGAATTAATGAGCAACTTTGCACTTGACCTAAGCTCACTTAAGACTGGTCAAGCATCCCTAAAAGTATTTGCAGATCAAGGAAGAATAATCATTGCAGAATGCATGGATCAAGATAAGCTCACCGATGCTCATTTCAAGAAAATAAAAGAGGTTGAAGCTATAAATGAGCAAGTGAAGACTTCAGTGAAAGACACATCCACAGATGTGAACATGTGCAATAATATCTACCAAAGTCAGATAGACAAAATTGAGAATGCAGAAAAAGAGATGACAAAGTTAAGGGCTAGACAGACTCAGTTGAGGAATGCTCTTGCGCCCTCATTAGACATTCTAAATCAGAACATCAAGGAGATTGATGCCACCATGATAACCTACGATCAAGGTCCTTCCACATATTTGAAGAAGATGGAGAAGCTTCAGTATGCATTATGTACCCATCTCTAGATAGTAAACTCTTTGATCACATTTTGGAAGAAGGAGATCTAGAACCTAAAGATTGCATATCTGGATGTTTTCCCTTAGTAAGTATGTATAGATACAGTTTTTGTGACACCTTTGTCATTAATGTCAAAGGGGGAGTTGTGTATAGAATATGGATCATAATATGTATAGGGAGATATAAGTATATGTATAGAAGACATAAAGTTTTTTGTATTAAGAATAGTTAGCAACTTGGCCATATTCCTTTGTTGCCATCAATGACAAAGGGCGAGATTGTTGGAAAGTTAGCTATACTGATGTATATGACTTGATATAGTGTTGTCATTGTGGAAACAAAGTCATATAGCAGTTTGGAGTCAGCACACTTGATGACAAGATCAGAAATCGGTTAAGTGTTGAAGACTGGACAGTATACAAAGTTCCTGTAGCTCAGAGCATCAGCGTACATGCATACGGAAGAATTATGCTATGCACTCTGGAAGTTAAGTTGGTTAGACTATATTCATGCTTAGTCTATGAGCGCATGATCATATGTGCAAGTATGAGAAAGATACAGTTAGTTGAAGTTGCATACCCAGTGTGTGCTAGTGAAGAACAGAGCAAGCAGCCGACAGTTATCATTTGGAGTTGTGACCATATTGTAATGTTGTAAAGGCTATGCGCCTATTGTAATTAGGTTGCTGACATGTATATATGTTTGATTGTAAACACGCTTAAGCCAATTCATTTGGAAGAATTGTATGTAATAGGTTTAAGGGCCGACCTAATTTTTTATTTTGTATGCGTGTATAAATATAAGATGCGCCCATTATATTCAGGATGGAAGTTGATAGAGAGTTGTGAGAAGTAGAGAAGAAATGTGTGAAGACACTATAAAATGTATTAGAGCTTTGCTAGAGGTCAAAGCATCAACGCATCAAAGGAACTGATTTGACAAGCAGTGTCACAGTGACAGTTCATCCTGCAGATATAGTGTGTATTTGAGATCAGAAGGTTGTAGCCTTCACCACTTGAGCAGTGAGCTCTAGGACAGTGTGTCCACTCCCCTAACAGGGACTACTATAAAAGACTCCTAACAGGGTCCAACTCTTAACAAGGTCTACTATACTTAAAGCATTGTAAAGAAACTCCTAACAGGGTTAAGGATCTTCTAACAAGGATCACAAAACACTAGTACAGAATATTAGTGGGTGTCAATTCCCACCGGGTTTTTTACCTATTTGGGTTTCCCCATAACCATATTGGTGTCATGTGTTGATTTCATGTTTCATGTTTATGTGAATGTTTAATTCAGTACTTAAGAACTTAAGTTCAGTATAAAGATTAAAGTGAAAAGTTAAAATACAATGAACACTAATTCACCCCCCCTCTCATTGTTCCCATTCCTAATAGAAACTTCTTACGATGTTTGGGAAAAAATGAAAAGAATCAATGAAGGAAATGATATGGTTAAACTAGCTAAGATGCAGATTGTTAAAGGTAATAGGAGAACTTAAGGGTGGAAGAAGGGGAAGATATAGAAATCTACATTTAGAAAATTGACATGCTATAAATGAGATTAGAAATCTTGGTAGCATTTTGGATGATAAGGATGTAATAGAGAAAATTTTGAGGAATTCAAAGGAAAGCTAAAATGACAAGGTCTCGAAAATTGAAGAAACTTATGGCCAGACAAAATTCACTAGAGAACAATTGTTTGGCACTCTGAGATCATTCGAGGTGAGAAAGTTTGGAAAAGACAAAGCTAGATCTGAGACTACCTTCAAAGAAAAAAAGACAAATAAAGATTCAAATGATGAGACCATAGATGAAGTAGAAGAAAACTTTGTAAGGAGGTTGAAGAAAGGAACCACTAAGTATAAAGGTATCTTACTCCTTAAATGTTTTTGGTGTGGAAAGATTCATCATATAGCTACTAGATGTCCACAAAAGGGAACAAGACCAAAACTAAAATTCAATAGAAGTCCTTTTATGTTAATAAAGATGCTAGTATCTCAAATGATGAATTAGAAGGTGATTGTTTATTTTATGTTGGAGAAGTTGAACCTAAACCTAAACTTAGTAATGTGACATCTCCAACAAGTAATACTAAAATTGTTACAACTGCATTACATGTTAGAAGAGATTAGAATGAACAGTTGATTGGCATTGGTTTCTCTAATCATATGACCGATGACAAAATTAACTTAGTAAAAATTTAAAAATATGATGGTGGTTCTATTAGATTTGGAGATGACCAGACTGGACAAATTGCTATAATAGGTTTTATTACTTTTGCTAGAAAATAGAATACTGACAATGTGTACTATGTGAAAGGATTGCATCATAATATTTTAAGTGGACACGTGTGAAAATGGTTGCAATGTTTCTCTTAGGATGGTGGTTTTGAAATCTGGAAGGGATTCCGAACTATTATTGTTACAGACAAAATAACTAGAGGAAATATGTATTAGTTAAATGCTACTACAATGTATTGCTTTTGACCACAGATTGATGAAAGATGGTTATGGCATCAAAGGATGTGACACATCAACTTTGACAATTTGGTGAAGATTAGTTTGGCAAGAGCAATAAGAGATCTGCCAAGATTAACCAAATTAGATAACATTGTTTGTAGAGAATGTCAAGGAATAAACAAATGGAACTCTCAGAAAAATAGAACAATTTGCTACTGGACTGTTGGATTTGGTACACATAGACTTATGTGGTCCAGCCTGACTAAGGACTCTATAAGGTGAAAGGTATTTTATGCTCTTAATTGATGATAATTATAGAATGACTTGGGTTACATTCTTAATAGAAGACTTTGAGGCATTAGAAAAGTTCAAGATATTCAACACTGCAGTTTAAAATGAAGTTGATAGAAAATCAAAGGCTTGAGATCTTATAGAGGAGAAGAGATTGTTAGTGATGAATTTAACATCTTTCGTGAGATGCATGGGATTAGAAGACATATGTCTACTCCTACGACACCACAACAAAATGGTGTAGTGGAGAGAATGAATTAGACTACAAAAGAGGCAGAAAGTACTATGATCAAAGAATTAAATTTATAAGAAGTTTATTGGAAACAAGTCACACATACAACTATATACACTCTTAATAGAGTTCTATTCCAAACAAGGTATGGTATGACTTCATATGAAGCATGGTATGGAAGGATTCCAACATAAAGTATTTTGAAGTATTTGGAAACAAATGTTACATTTACAGAGATGAAGAAAAGTTTGGAAAATTCGACAAAAAGGTATATGAGGACATATTTCAAGGATACTCTACAAGAAGTAAGGCATACCAATGCTACAATAAGATATTAAATAAAATTGTTGAAAGTGCAAATGTAAGAGTTGATGAAAACTTTCCAAAGGACTTTGGCATACAAGTAAGATATGACTCTAATGAGTCCATGGGTAGAGAAGCAGAAGAGATGAACAAAGATAAACAAAAAGAAACTTGGGATGTTCTGACATCAGTATCGAAAAATCCAAAGTATGTATAGAGGAATCACTTCGAAAATGAGATAATTGGAAATAAGAATAAATGAGTCATTACTAGAATCAAGGTTATTGAAAAACAAGCTCTATTATGTTTACTTTCTAAGAGTGAACCCAAGACAATTGAAGAAGCTTGTTGTGACCAGAATTAGATGAAGGCAATGAAAGAAGAACTAGACTAGATTGAGAAAAATCCGACTTCAGAACTAGTTCCTAGACCAGAAGATAAAAATGTTATTGGAACTAAGTGGGTGTTCTAGAATAAAATGGATGAGGATGGACGGATTGTGAGAAACAAGGCAAGATTGGTTTGCAAAGGGTATACTCACATTGAGGGCATTGATTTTGAAGAGAAATTTTCTTATGTTGCCCAAATGGAAGCTATTAGAATATTCTTGGAATTTCTAGCATTTAAAGATTTCAAAGTCTATTAGATGGATATGAAGTTAGAATTTTTGAATGAAGAACTAAAAGAAGAAGATTACATTGAACAGTCAGAAAGATTTAAGTTGTTAAAAGATCTAAATGTCCTCTAGAAACTGAAGAAGACTATGTACGGGTTAAAGAAGGCTCCTAGAGGTTGGTATGGAAAACTGGATAAGTATTTAATGGATCAAAACTTTTAGAAAGGGTATGTTGGCAGCAATCTTTATTTCAAATTTGAATCACAAATGTTCTTAGTGGTTTTGGTTTATGTGGATGACTTAATATTTGGAGGAAATAATCACATGTGCAAGGAATTTTCTAGTGAGATGCAAGATGAATTTTAAATGTCGATGATTGGTGTGTTGAATTTCTTTCTTGGATTGCAAGTGAATCAAAAAAGTGAATGCATTTTTATTTCTTCAAGTATATCAAAGAATTGTCGAAAAAGTTTGGATTGGAAAATTCAAAACTAGTTTGTACTTCTATGACTACCAGATGTAAGTTGACTAAAGAAGATAAATCTCCCAAAGAAAATGAAAGCAAATAAAGATCAATCACCATAGGACTTCTATATCTGATTGCCACTAAACTAGAAATCATGTATGTTGTCTATTTGGTTGCTAGATTTCACCAAGAACCAAGAGAATCACATGGTGTTGTAGTAAAGAGGATCTCTGTATATTTGAAAGGAACTGATGGATTTAGATTGTGGTATTCAAGAGGATCATATTTTACCTTAAAAGCTTATACTGATGTAGATTAGGCCAAAAGTGTTGACGACAAAAAAAGTACTGGTGGTGGAACATTTTTCCTTGGCTCCCAATTAGTTATTTGGTTAAGTAAGAAGCATGATTATTTATCTTTGTCCTCTACAAAAGTTGAATATGTTGCAGCTACACTATGCTACACACATGTAGTTTTGATGAAACAGATGTTGAAGGATATTGGTGTAGTGTTTGATGAATCGATCTCAAACATCTGTGATAACACCATCACAATAATATTTCTAAGAATTTGGTACAACACTCCATAATGAAACATATTCTAATCTAGTATCACTTCTTGAAGGAAAAAGTTCATGACAATGAGGTAAAACTAGTGTATGCACCTACGACGAAACATATTGTAGATATCTTTACAAAGGGTTTGTGCAAAGAAACTTTTGAATATCTATGACAAAAGTTAAGGGTTTAACCCCCTCCCAGTTTGAACTAAGTGCATTAGGACACGACATAAGTTCAGGAGACTTCTTGCCAATTCTTGGTCTGGACTAATGTATGGGGCTTCCTCTCGAGTGGAGAAAATTATTTTATTACTCACTTTTGTCCTTGATGTCAAAGGGGGAGAGAGAATGCATGCATTAGAATTATGGATTGAGATAGAGTTTGTCGTTGATGGATGTTGTCATCGATGACAAAGGGGGAGATTGTTGAAAGGGGGAGCTTATTACTATTGCAAAGGTGTTGATGTGTAAGTTGTTGTAGAGTTGTTGATGTATTAGTATGGTTTTCATTGATGGCAAATTGATGTGTAAATTGTTGTTGTTGTAGAGTTCTTGATGCATCACTATGGTTTTCATTGATGGAAACATACTACTTTGGTGGTTTGTGTGTGCTTAAGTATTGTTGATATGTTACAGATATGGTTTTTGAGGATCTAATGGTCCGCAGACTGGTGCTCTAGAAGGTTAGTGCTCTAGGAAATATGTTCCAGTGAGGTATTCAATGATATTTGTGTTTGAAAGTGGTCTAGAATTGTTTGTTGTTTTGGATATGGTATTGGTAGTTTGGTTTTCTACCACTCATTGCTTCATCTTTTGATATTCTATTTTTGGGATGTGTTGATGTGGTTCAAAGGCATGGTTGCGAACTGTGTTATTTCTTCTTGGGCTTCGGTAATTGTAGCATTTGGATAACATGTGGTTTGATCAAGGTAGTGTGTGGTGTGGTCCACTTTTCATTCCTCTCCATCACGAGAATGTTTAGTCTAGACCTATTTGAAATTATGTTTTGACGGCCAACTTAGTGATTTCATATTTTAAAGAACAATATAAATAAGATGATAAGTGTGAGGAAATTAAAAAGGAAGTTGTCTGAAAAGATTTGTCAAATATTGTGCAAGGTTATGAAAAAGTGTGAAGTTGGGTTGTGAGTAGAGTGTGTGTGTGTGTGTGTGTTGTTGCTAGTCATCAGAAGCAATGAACCAAGGTTTTCTTCTAATAGTTGCACTTCAACGATGGAATTCCTTTTTCATTTTTCTTCTCAGGGCAATGAGCCCTTATGGTCACTGAGCCCACCTATACTGAGCATTCTTGCAATGAACTACCCTTTTGTAAAGATCACTTTAACCCATGTCACCTTAACTGATGTTCTTATTCACAAGAATTACCTTCTCTATGGTTTTTCCCATCTTGAGTTTTCCACATAAAAATCTTATGTACATTGTGTATGGTTCATGCATGCTTATTCATGTTTACATCTAATTTGGTTAAGTAGCTAACGAATTAAATAGCTAGATCTAGATTTGTAAAATTGATAAAAGTTTTAATTTACAATTGATTCACCCTCGCTCTTAGTTGTTCGAGATATTGAACACCCTATGAACTACAACTCTTTTATCTATGAAATTATGAGTAGCACCTGTATCTATTAATACAACAAATGGAATGCATGGGGACTTGTTCTTCTTAAAACTATGGAGTTAGGCAAGTGCTCCATCACTCTCCTCACCCTTTCAAACTCTTCTTCCTCTTGTTCATCTAAATTAGATTGCTAGCTTGATTTTTTTGCTAATGATTCTTCAACTAAATAGTACTCCATTTGATTCACCCTCCCTTTAGTTGCACACTTATGTCCTAGGGCCCAAGATCCTTTGCATGTGAAGGATATATTCTTTTTTCTTAAGTCATTGACTACCTCACTATCAAGACTTGTCACTGATTATTTGTGTTGATTGGAGCCTTCTGCGAATTTTTTTTTCTCCTCTATCTTGCTTCTTTGGAAAAGACTTGGACTGAAATTTTGATTTTGGGCGAGCCTACTCCATACTCATTACCTTCTTCATAGGTTTACTCACGGATGGAGAGTTAGATGCCTTAATCCACTTGGTAGTTGGCTCCATAAGTCCCCCAATGCACAAAAGTACCTATCTCCTCTCTAGTATTCCATAAATCATAACTAGAGCCTCAAAAAGTTTGCTATGTAAACCTCCATTGAACCATATTGTCTTAATTGTGCAACTCCATACAGTGCAACTGAGCTCTTTCTTATCAAATCTCTCAATGAGTTTATTAGCAAACTTATATGTAGTGATAGATCTATAACCCAAAGTGTTATGTTTAAGGTCATTATATCAAAGACTTGGCCTAATAGTTTCAATCTTATAACAATGAATCTAAATAGACAAAATCGATAAAAGGAACCATAGATCCTTAGGGCCTAGATGTATCACTACTAAAATATCATTTATAGCAATAATCACACTGATAAATAAATATGAGCACTCTTTTACAATAAGGAAAAAAATATCACTTGCCTCATAGTGACCCACTATCTATAATTAGTTTTTTTATGGCTAGTTAAAAATAGTATTCTAGGTAGGAAGAAAGCACTAGCTATAGAAAAAACATACAAATCCACACACATAAGTTTTCAAAGGATTAAAAAATCAAGAATTAACTCAATCCAATCCTAGAGTAGAACAAAATGTGTAAAAGAACAACTTAGGTTCACATTCAAATTCGGCAAAACTTGTCAAATTATCAAATGGTGAAAGAAACATGTGGCAAATCCTAACTAGGCATAACAGAATCTATATGTTGGGCAATTAATCAAAACATAAGTAATAATTTTAAAGCAATTATGAATCCAATAGTATGTGTGTGAAGTTATGATTACGATGAAAAATCTTCATATAAGTTTAATTTTCAACACAATCAAAAAATTTGTCAAATAATTGAAATTTCTCCCAAATTTTGTGAGATTCTCCTAAAAAACAAGTATATTATAGCAAGAATATTATGATATAAATGCTTCATTAAGATTAGGGGGAGATGTAGCATCCATTAACCTGATTAATCTTAAATTCCTAACAATGTGTGTGTTTGACCACTTCATTGTATTAACCAAATTTAAATGAGCCAATTCAAAACATTCACCAATTGACAAAGTTAGGTCAGATCTAAAAATTACTAAGTCAATTTTGGTCTACTTTAATCTTGTTATTTGCATATTGTAATAAACGTCAAATATATCCTTTCTTTTTTGTTATACTTGAAAACTTCATGTCAAGTTATATCTGTTGACTTGGTGGTCAACACCTCCTTGGAGATTCGTGACATGGCTTAACCGCCTCCCGTGGATCGGGTTAAATCTGGCATTTGTATCGAGCATTGATAGTTTGAGCTTTTGGTGCAACAGCAAATGATTCCAACAATTGGTATCAGAGCCTTGGGTCACAGGTTCGAGTCTCCCTTCAGTGGGTCCTGAAGGCTCAATCGGTGCTGAGGAGGAGATTGTTGACTTGGTGGTAAGTACCTCTTTGGAGATTCGTGACATGGCTTAACCGCCTCTCGTGGATCGGGTTAAATCTGGCATTTGTATCAGGCATTGATAGTTCGAGCTTTTGGTGCAACGGCAAATGATTCCAACAATATCTTACTCTAATTCATTTTTGTTGGGTCAATTAGCCCCATATCTCATAATACTTCAATTTGCTTGTTGGTTGCTCCCTTGTACAAGGGTTCCTACCCTTTCAAGCCTCATATTTATCAATATTGAAAACATATATAGTTCAACCATGAAAATATAAATACAATATTGATACAATGTAGACACTTTACACAAACACACAAAAGTTCAGATTCATATAGTTATTAGCACTTTTAAATGAAGGATTCAACATTCTAAATGTCTTCCAATTTTAAGAAAATCTTTGCACAACTCAACATTCTAAACATCGTACTGCTATCAAGATTTCACTGTGTAGTTTGAGTCAAACTCATTGACCCACATTTCATGAGTAGTGGTTCACAAGAACCCATCTCTCATGAGAATTAATGAAACACTTAGCACTCATTGCATCTAGGTGATGCTCATTGAGGTGAAGCATCAAGAAGTTGCGGTGCTTCACCACTATGAGCATCACCTAGATTTAATGAGTGTTGAGTGTTCCATTCATTCTCACAAGAGATGTGTTCTTATGAACCACTACTCATGAAACATGGGTCAATGAGTTTGTCTAAAAAACTACACTGTCAAAACCTGATAGCAATATCACAATTTGACTTGATGTGGAAAATATCTCTTACTTATCATGTTAACTGTCTATCAAAGAGGTTGTGCAATTTCCCTCCAAGTGAAACTAACTATAATGCCCATCTCTTGACCTATAAATATAGCAACCAGCTCAAATTCTTGAAAGGTTTGAGACTCAATTTTGTAACCCCAGGGATTTCCAAGAACCAGAAATAAAAACAAAATTTTAAACAACAAAAGTGCTTCTAAAACAAAAATGAAGTACACAATCATTCATGTATTAATTTTTAGATATTACCCTCGTTCCTCACTATTTTCTTGCCCCTCATTTATTCGTTTTGCTTATCTTAAAAAAGAATTAACTAGTTAATTTCAATCATATTCAACCCTAATCTCCATAATATCTTAACAAGGGTCATATCCATGCATGTCATTATAACATCTTAATATTCATGAAAACAACATCAATTTTGCAATATAGTAGTAAGATAAATCTCTACAAAGGATGACTAAATTGTTGTGTTACGGAATGTCCAAATCCAAGTCTAGTTTGAACTAAACATGGTTATGGATCATTGGGGAAGTGGGTACATTTGGGATGAACCTGGGTGAATCTAGGGAGTATCCATGGGGACCCAACATAACCCATCAATCTTTTTTGCATTTTTTAAATGTTTTTACCATTTAAAGTTTCATTTGATCACCCTAAAACAAATTTGTAACCCCCTAAAATGTTATCCAATGCATTTCAGATACCAAAACAAAACCAATTTTACCTCATTTTTAGTGCAAATAACAAATATCATTTTAAAAGGCTGAACTTTCATTCTTGATTCTCATTCGACAAATGAGTTGATTATTGATATACAATTCTACAATGGTTGCATTGATATTGATTAGCAAGTGTCAATTAGCCATTAAGAAGAATTGGAGCATATAAATTTTCATCCACTCAATTAATTGCAATTGATTGTACTCAAAAAGAGAAAAGCATTCGGTGTATGAGCATTCCAACTCGTGCCTCCTTTCACATATACAAGGTTACAAGGAAGGGGGCATGGAGTTGTGAGATATGGAGCACTAGAACATAGTGACTTGGATGACTCCAGTTACCAACATGTTGTACTTGAGCCTGAAAAAAACCAAAACTGGCAATGTAGCTTGATTGTTCCTCATGCTCTTACATCACCTTGGAAGAGGGTTGGCGAAATAAGTCTTCCAAAGGACAAGAATGAATGAATTGCTGAACGTTGGCTACTTAGTTCTCTGCTCTAGAAGAGTGCATCTTTGAAGCAGTTTCGCTTCACTCCAAAGTCCAAACTCTAGGAGTGTTTTCACACCAGTCCAATTGGCCAGAACTTGTCATTAGGCTCACCCATCAGAGAGGTCACAACAATCCAAGAAGGCTTGGTCAGAGACATGGGGTTCCTGAGGATTTTGAAATGATGCAAAGTAGATCAAGGTGTTACTTCTAACAGTCTAATAAAATAGAGAACACAACTTCAACATGCTATTTAAAGCGGCAAAACTGCATGCCATATAATATGCACGTGAGCTCCCCTCTGTTCTTTCTACAATTGCTTGATAAAATGAATGTGGCACTTGTCAACAGAGAGCCTAAGCTTGGAAAATTTCAATGCCATTAAATACTGACCGACTGAAAGGATAGCCTGTACATGTGCTATCAGTTAGACACACAGGTGAATTTTATGACATTGGTAATGTTTGTGATACATTTTGATTAGGTACTTCACATGCAGATCTTTCTTATGCTTCTGAGGCATTATTTTCAATATTTCTGCAGCACCTGCTTGGTTACCTGAGGCGAGGAAAACCTGAAACATTCTGCAGAGCACACATAACAGGTTAACTGTTAATAGTATATCAAACAAATAACATCATTAGAACCAAGTCAAAAACAAGATAATGTTTTAAAGAATAACACTTCAGAATATAGATGAATTGCAGAGTCATCTAATGCCTGGTCCCCTGTAACAAACCAGGTTTGTCATTATTTCAGAAAAATAATGTTGAATTTAAATTTACAAAACAAATGGATATGATAGCCCAGCATATGCCACATCTGACCTATTCCATCCTTTGGGGATCAGCGAGCAACTCAGAATGAAGAAGAGAGGCTATCCTATGATCCACCCCAAATAAAGATCCAGTAAGAAGGCTCTTGCACTCAAAAGCCATACGAATTCGGTCACCAAAGAAACGACATTAATGATGAAAATAAAAATATAAACCTGACTGACCAACATGGAATCCAATAGTGCACATTTTCACAGGGAATTGTTGCCCATAAAAGACCACCTTCAAAGCAAAGTCAAAAAGAACAAAATAGTCAAAATGCTTCTTCAGGAAACTACAAGATCTGAAAATATCAAAAAGACAAGTTTAAAGGGCTATGGGTAAGCAAGCAAAACACTTCTGTGTTAATAGCAACTCACTGTCCTCACAAAGGTAAGTAAGAATTTCCCATAATTCTTAGTATCTTGTATATCTTTCATTTCAGATCAGCAATTCTTAATTGTGAGGGTTCAACGTACGCCCATAGGGAAATCAAAGAACATCTAATCTCCAAGATATGAAAATTGAATTGTACTCTATCCTAGCAACCCTTGCATCGTAATAAGGAACATCAGTACAATAAAAAATCCAGAGGAGAAAATAGAGAGCAAGGGTTCAAGAAATTCACAACACACGGGTATGACTGATCCAGGACTTCTAAGTGAAATTCTAGGAATACTCATCACAAGCTAATAGACCAGCTCACATTATGGTTCAAGGTTCTATCAAAAATATGACTCCTGAATCATGAGGCAATCACAATTTCCATGTGACCAGCCACAAAAAGATCAAAAAGCCCTTTCAAATTTGAAAAGATGTGGTTGACAGATTCAAAAAGTGAGGAAAGTTTTTATGAGATGGAATCAAGTCACAAACCTCAAAGTTATGTCATGTTCAGAATCACAAGAAAACTGGGAATCACTGGAAACAAACCAGATGATTGAACAGAACAAAAAGGACTTCGGCAAGATCTTTGAAGCAAGCAAAGAAGCAATGGCTAGAATGGAAACTGCATAGAAGAGAAGAATAAGAGAACAAGTGCTCGTGCAAGATCTTCTCAAAGGACAATTCACCATTCGACATCTTTTTGTAATGCAAGGAAAAGGGGAGCTTGTCTGGTGCCAATATTCGTGAAAACAATGGATAGGGCATGAAGACTCCAATATGGCTTTCTTCCAGAAGTTTCCTATCGGTGGAAGAGCCACTCAGTAAAGGGAAATCAATTAGGTAAACTTAAAACACAGGTTTCTCCAAAACAGATAGTAACTAAGACTGGTTTGTTGGAGCATTGTGCTAAAGGTTAAGATTAGGGGATCTAGTCTAATTTAGTGCACAATGAAATCAAATCTGGAACTAAGCATAATGAAATCTAGAGCAAAGTGAGAAGGTTTTAACATAAAACATAAGATAGACTAATTAGCCTAGCCCACAGTTTGCAGTCACGGATCATATTATGAAAATGAAAATGTTCATTAAAAAATTGTCCATGTATAGTTCTAAGAAAAGCATGTGCAAAGGTCACCTATCTCAATCCAAGCAATCTTAATTGTCATGATTGTGATGGAAGAGAAGAGGTTGCACAATTTGCAGTAACTCTTTGATATCATTTCTATCCAGCTTGGAGAACGACCTTGGGATAGAGAGATGAATATTCTGAGGAAATGGATCACAAAGGCTAGAATATTGCTATGTGAGGTAACTGAGAGAAAGAGGATGAGTGTGATTTCTAACAACATTTTTGCATGAGAGTGCATGTTATTGAATTGGGGAACTTAGGGGTTTTCATATAGATGGATTAAGGCCCAAAATAGCTAGTGCAAACCAAAATTGTAACTAAAACAGTTATAATGGGATGATTGACAAGACAGCAGGTTCTGGAATACAGGAGGACTTTCCTAAAATGAGGGCATGAGCTTTCTCCAAAACATGAGATGGGGTCCAAGAGTGTCTCTGTGGTCTCAGAAAACGCCAAACATACGAATGAGCCTGAGGTGTCCTACCCATACTAAATTTCCATCATGCGTAATGCTTCAAGCCAAACCTTGGTCTTTTTATTAAAAGCGCGAGTCATGTTCAGAATTTAGTTTAGTTGGTCTATATGGTTTGTGTATTTTCTTGAATATATCTTTGCAGAATCAATGATCAATGGTTTCAAAGGCACCTCATCTCAAAGAATATAAGGAAACCATATGAAGAAGGCAAGTTTAGAAGTTACCAAAAGTCAGATTCCAGTGTGAGGTGCACATTCTAGAAAGGGATAAGTATCACTATTTGAGAAGTCACTAAATGCCTATATTCAGGGCTGCAACTATGAATGGAAACTATCAGAAAATAATAAATTAGTCCTGATTTTCATTGTGAGGTATACCCTTCTTTGAGGCAAAACAAGTTTTGTTTACAAAATCCACATTACCTATGTGAAAGATTAAAAGAACAAGCAAAGACCATTTGTACTGTTAGGTATGTGCCTACATAGGGAGGGACCAAATAAGTTACCAAAAGTACTCAATTCCATTGTGAGCTACACACCTATATGAGGAAGACCAGGTTTTATTTTTCAAAGGATCGATTTCCATTGTGAAGTGTGCTCTCTATAAAAGTAATCAGCATTTGACTTTTTAAAGGCATATTTCCATTGAGAGGTAAACTATTATATAAACTAACAACATTTTTTATGTGAAATTCAGTATTCCTATTGTCAAGGGAACACCTAGCCAAAACCTATTAATAGAAGCGTCTCTTTATAATCGAACGCTTTTCAAATCGGATATATCAGGTATCTATATAACTGCACTCAAGAAAGATCCTAAAAGTAGCATATTTAAACAAGAAAAAGAAGAGATTGAAGGTGAAAATTAGCAGCACAGGTTCTAAACATAGAATTAGCTTTATGTTTAAATAAGCCGTTAAATCCAGAAGAATATCATCAGCAAATTTTCCATTGAGCTTCTCATAACAGTAGAATGTGAACATAAAAATGCAAATCAACATCAGTACTTAAATCAGAAAATTCCAAATTAGCATTAGTCATTCCAGAGCAGCCGTGAGTTATGGTCATTAGCAGTGCAGGGCTTCAGGAGTAACATTTTCAACTATTTCTTTGCTTCTGTATGAGATGTTCATGCTGAGAAGATTATAACAGCCATGCAGAAAATGATGTCTTTGTTTGTCAATGAGAATGATGGTGTACCCCATCCACTCTTATCGGTCTTAATGGCTAATACGAGGAAGAACAATCAAGAGTCCTCTTCAGTAGGAAATGGTTTAGAAGAAAATTGTAGTGAATCAATGTGAACAAAAGTTGAAACCTTCTTTTGACAAATGAGGATAAGAACGTATTTGTGACAGTGGAACATGAGAAAAAATATAAGTTCACAGCAGAAATACCTAAAGAAGCGCCAAAATGCAAGAGGGGCAAGAGGGAAGAACATCTCAAGAGCCATATTCTGACCAAGAAAATATCTTATTTTAAAAGGCACGTGTGGCAGTATCCCAGAATGATTATATTGATGGATTCGCAGCCATGAATGACAGGGTTGAGCTTGCTCAAAATTTCAGAACAGCAACTTTTGATAAGAATTCAGATCAATCCAATAAAGGATATTCAAAAATTGAAGAGACAAGTGAATCCTTATTGTGTGATAAACAAAGCTACTTTGCTGATTTAGATCAAAGGCCTAGAGAATTGGAAGAATTCAAGAATCAAGTTTTGGTCATACAACAGCAAGTAGTACTAGTCTTGACAAGGGTTGATAATACAAAAACTCAAAGCCAAAGTTGAGAAAAGACAGAAAGGCATTGAAGGAGGATCTACTCTTGTGGATTTGCAAACAGTTTAAGATGCTATGGAAACAATGAAATTGCTAGTGTCGTCAAAATCTCTGCTTGAATGGTAGTATCAACAAGTCGCACAAGTCAAGCAAGTGCACATTTCATCTATGATTAAAAAACAACAATGCAATACAATAAGTTGAATGATTGAATACAATTGCAAGTAAAATGTACAATGTAGGCTGTGAAGACCCTAATCTGGCTCTTTCTGGATTTATCAACTAAACTTGATATGATTGCAAAATTCTTACACAAATTATAGCCTCATAAAAATAATGACACAAAATTCCCACCAATTTCAAATAGACCAAGCAAAACAAATTGAATTTCCTTCATAGCATTTATCAGTTTTTATTCTCATCACAACAGTATAAATTAGTATTTATTTAATTTGGAAAATGAGGCACCTGGCAGATTCTGAATTGTTTGTGTATGCAAAATCCTCCTTGACCATGTCACAGCCCGTACATAATAAATGCCAACTCTATACAGTCTCGTGGCAGCTCAAGCCATGCTTGACTGACCTGTAGCATATTCGAAACACCAGCATGAAGAAAGACTGCCCAGAATGCAGTCACGTGGGCAGGGAGAACAAAACGTGACCTGCCAGTATGAATACGGACCCCTGGCAGCTTTGAACAGTCCTCTGTCCAAACACGTGGGTAGAAACAAGAGCGTTGCAGACTCCTTGATCTCAAACAGCTCTGCTGCAAACCCCCAAACAGCCTCACGTGGATGTGGAAACAATCTGGAACCAAATGCAGAACTCAGCCAATGATGTACAGCTCCCAAGAACAATCACGTGCTGGCCCTTTAATAATCTCGGCTACCAATTTATTAATTGTAGCATCAGCAAAATAGTTGACAGCAGATTTCCCAACTAAAACAAACCTCACCGACTATCAATTCGAATTCTTTGAAAATAAATTCGATTGTCCGCCTGTAGAATTAAAACTAAAACTTCACTAGAATCCAATATACCTTAGCACTGGATTTAATTCAGTATCAAATCGAGCTCTCTCATGGAAGAAGACCAAACTCGACAAATCACAGAAGAACTTTCTCCAAAAATGAAGACCAAGCTCCCGAAACCCTAGCTTTTCCAAGCCAAGCAGAATTCTCACATAAACAATTTATCAAATCAACAATGGGTAAATGAAAGTGATTTTTTGAGATGTACTTATAGCCTTTTCGGAAAAAGCACAATTTCACTTTTTTAATAAGAAGGCATTAAAATGATAATTTCACTTTATAACAATAAAGTTATAAAGTACTTACGTTATTAAATTAAAATACAATACTTTAATTTAATAACGATAACTTTAAAAACAAAGCCACTGAATTCTGCTAACTGAAACAAACTCATTTCCGACACCAGAGCCCAAACGCCAACTACCCTGCCGGAAATAACCCACTACCAAAAATAGCCAGCTGCTAAAAATAGACTTACTAAAAATAGTAAGTCTCTCAAACTGGAGATTCCCTGAAGCTCGATCCTGAAACCTCTGACACTCCGTGCAGACACCCTGCTAATCCCGGCCAAACCAAAAATACCACTTACTAAAAATAGTTAGTCGACCGAATTGCCCAAACGAAGAGCAGACCTGATAAATTGAATCCCCAGAATGAAATCCCAACACTAGCTCTGACATCTGACCCCCTCTGATCACTTGATTAGCTTGCGAGAGTCGCCAAACCAAGCTAATCCCAAAAGCCTGAAAAACGGGGACATTACAGTCCTCCCTTCCCAAGATTGCTTGTCCTCAAGCAATCAGGAAAAAAAAGCAACATCACCATCCACCCGGATCCCAAGGATGGTCATGAGTAATGTCCCGATGAACCTCATACTCCTGTGAAGAAGCCAACAACATCAATAGTACGAACATCAGTAACTGGAAATCTGCACTCAACACCCGAATTGATGATGCTGCAACAGGATCACCTCGTGGGAGAAACTCAACCGAGAGAAACTCACACGGGAGTAACTCAACCAACAGACTGGACTTACTCCCAATCTTCGAACTAACCAAATCATCATACCAGTCATCAAAAGAATGCAATGAAGAACTATGTGACTGATAGATACCCTGAACGTGAGGATCGCATGTAAAGCCATAAGCACTCCTCATCGTGTACACCTCGGTAAACTGTCCAGCTAGGCCCGACTGGCCACCTGTGTAATCTGCCTGATGATCAGGGGTACAAATCGGATCCCAAAGGTCATCATCATCATCATACAACACCTGTAAGGGATTATCACTAAGCTCAAATAGCAGGTTGTCATAAGTCATAACAACATCCGCCTCAAATAAAGGATCGTTCACAAAATGAACAACAACCATCTGCTGATCTGAGCCATAATACGGTGAACTCTTCTGAGAGACATGATGTGTAATCTGCTCTATCTAAATTGACTCATGCCTCTGTAAATCCTCCCTATCTGCAATAAGTCCCTGTAAATTATGATCTTGGGACCTATCATCATCCGATAACCACTCCGAGTCATCATCCAATATCTGATATGATATACTAGACTCGCTGCAGCATGAATCATCCTCATAGACAACATCGCTGGTGTCCACAACATCCCCTACACTTGCCCTGTCATCAACGTCATCAATAAGCTCACACATAAGACTGCTGTCATAAAAATCAAAAACCTATATCGTTAGTAATTTCATTGCTACCAGTTGATGTAGGTCTGCCATCACTGGTGGCTATCATGACATCAACATTCTCCTGATCACGAGCTCCTGTCTCATGGATATGATGAGACTCAATGCAACTGTCCTCAAGCAAGTCTGTCATAGCCCAATCCTCTTGAGAAGAGCCTCTGGAATGCTCTCTCTTCTGTATCAAGTACCTATCAAAATTCAAATTCCTCTTAATTGCTTCTGGAAGAGCATTCCACTCTGCAAACTATGCCACCATGTCATCAACGAATGGTGGCGGCTCTGTCTCTATACTAACTGCATCTAGCTCAGGACTCAAGAAAGTAGGACGAAGAGGCCTATCATAAATACCTGTACGGTCATCTCTATAATCACGCATGTTATCTGCTCGTGATCTGTGTGATCTAACTGAAACACTCCTCGCACCTGTCTCTAGAACGATCACCTGATAATGTGATGCGCTGTAGAGTGTTTGAAAGCTGTTGCAATACATTTGCAACATGATGTTGACCATCTGCTATGTTCCTAAAGACATCTCTGGCCTCCCTGCCAACATCATTTCCGATATTATTCCTATTTTTTGCCTGCTCATTCCATGGGCCCTGTTCACTACCTTTGGAAGATGGTGAATTTCTCCCCCTGCGGGTATAGTGCACACCCGGTACAAATCTATCTGCCATTGTTTATTTTCATACCCTTACAGGATGGCAAGATCTTTGCTTTGATACCACTGTGAAGACCCTAATCTGGTTCTTTCTGGATTTATCAACTAAACTTGATATGATTGCAAAATTCTTACACAAATTATAGCCTCATAAAAATAATGACACAAAATTCCCACCAATTTCAAATAGACCAAGCAAAACAAATTGAATTTCCTTGATAGCATTTATCAGTTTTTATTCTCATCACAACAGTATAAATTAGCATTTATTTAATTTGAAAAATGAGGCACCTGGCAGATTCTGAATTGTTTGTGTATGCAAAATCCTCCTTGACCATGTCACAGCCCGTACATATTAAATGCCAACTCTACACAGTCTCGTGGTAGCTCAAGCTGTGCTTGACTGACCTGTAGCATATACGAAACCCCAGCATGAAGAAAGACTGCCCAGAATGCAGTCACGTGGGCAAGGAGAACAAAACGTGACCTGCCACTATGAATACGGACCCCTGGCAGCTTTGAACAGTCCTCTGTCCAAACACATGGGTAGAAACAAGAGCATTCCAGACTCCTTGATCTCAAACGGCTCTGCTGCAAACCCCAAAACAGCCTCACGTGGACGTGGAAACGATCTAGAACCAAACACAAAACTCAGCCAATGATGTACGGCTCCCAAGAACAGTCACGTGCTGGCCCTTTAACAATCTCGGCTACCAATTTATTAATTGTAGCATCAGCAAAATAGTCGACAACAGATTTCCCAATTAAAACAAACCTCAACAACTATCAATTCGAATTCTTTGAAAGTAAATTCGATTGTCCGCCTATAGAATTAAAACTAAAACTTCACTAGAATCCAATATACCTCAGCACTTGATTTAATTCAGTATCAAATCGAGCTCTCTTCTGGAAGAAGACCAAACTCAACAAATAACAGAAGAACTTTCTCCAAAAATGAAGACCAAGCTCCCGAAACCCTAGCTTTTCCAAGCCAAGCAGAATTCTCACATAAACAATTTATCAAATCAACAATGGGTAAATGAAAGTGATTTTTCGAGTTGTACTTATAGCTTTTTCGGAAAAAGCACAATTTCACTTTTTTAATAAAAAGGCATTAAAATGATAATTTCACTTTATAACAATAAAGTTATAAAGTACTTACGTTATTAAATTAAAATACAATACTTTAATTTAATAACGATAACTTTAAAAACAAAGCCATTGAATTCTGCTAACTGAAACAGACTCATTTCCGACACCAGAGCCCAAATGCCAACTACACTGCCAGAAATAACCCACTGCCAAAACTAGCCAGCTGCTAAAAATGGACTTACTAAAAATAGTAAGTCTCTCAAACTGGAGATTCACTGAAGCTCGATCCTCAAACCTCTGACACTCCGTGCAGACACCCTGCTAATCCCGGCCAAACCAAAAATACCACTTACTAAAAATAGTAAGTCGACCGAATTGACCCGAACGAAGAGCAGACCTGATAAATTGAATCCCCAAAATGAAATCCCAACACTGGCTCTGATATCTAACCCCCTCTGATCACTTGATTAGCTTGCGAGGGTCGCCAAACCAAGCTAATCCCAAAAGCCTGAAAAACGGGGACATTACAGTCCTCCCTTCCCAAGATTGCTTGTCCTCAAGCAATCAAGAAAAAAAAGCAACATCAGCATCCACTCGGATCCCAAGGATGGTCATGAGTAATGTCCCGATCAACCTCATACTCCTGTGAAGAAGCCAACAACATCAACAGTACCAACATCAGTAACTGGAAATCTGCACTCAACACCCGAACTGATGATGCTACAACAGGATCACCTCGTGGGAGAAACTCAACCGAGAGAAACTCACACGGGAGTAACTCAACCAACAGATTGGACTTACTCCCAGTCTTCGAACTAACCAAATCATCATACCAGTCATCAAAAGAATGCAGTGAAGAACTGTGTGACTGATAGATACCCTGAACGTGAGGATCGAATGTAAAGCCATAAGAACTCCTCACCGTGTACACCTTGGTAAACTGTACAGCTAGGCCAGGCTGGCCTCTTGTGTCATCTGCCTGATGATCAGGGGTATAAATCGGATCCCAAACGTCATCATCATCATCGTACAACACCTGTAAGGGATCATCACTAAGCTCAAATAGCAAGTTGTCATAAGTCATAACATCCGCCTCAAATAAAGGATTGTTCACAAAATGAACAACCATCTGCTGATCTGAGCCATAATACGATGAACTCTTCTAAGAGACATGATGCGTATTCTGCTCTATCTGAATTGACTCATGCCTTTGTAAATCCTCCCTATCTGCAATAAGTCCCTATAAATTATGACCTTGGGACCTATCATCATCTGATAACCACTCTGAGTCATCATCCAATATCTGATATGATATACCAGACTCGCTGCAGCATGAATCATCCTCATAGATAACATCGCTGGTGTCCACAACATCCCCTACAGTTGCGCTGTCATCAACGTCATCAATAAGCTCACACATAAGACTGCTGTCATAAAAATCAAAACCTATATCGTTAGTAATTTCATTGCTACCAGTTGATGTAGGGCTGCCATCACTGGTGGCTATCATGACATCCACATTCTCCTGATCACGAGCTCCTGTCTCATGGATATGATGAGACTCAATGCAACTGTCCTCAAGCAAGTCTGTCATAGCCCCATCCTCCTGAGAAGAGCCTCTGGAATGCTCTCTCTTCTGTATCAAGTACCTATCAAAATTCAAATTCCTCTTAATTGCTTCTGGAAGAGAATTCCACTCTGCAAACTGTGCCTCCATGTCATCAACAAATGGTGTCGGCTCTATCTCTATACTAACTGCATCCAGCTTAGACCTCAAGAAAGTAGGACGAAGAGGCCTATCATAAATACTTGTACGGTCATCTTTATAATCACGCATGTTATCTGCTCGTGACCTGTGTGATCTAACTGAAACACTCCTCGCACCTCTGTCTCTAGTACGATCACCTGGTAATGTGATGCACTGTAGAGTGTCTGAAAGCTATTGCAATACATTTGCAACATGATGTTGACCATCTGCTATGTTCCTAAAGGCATCTCTGGCCTCCCTGCCAACATCATTTCAAATATTATTCCTGTTTTCTGCCTGTTCATTCCGTGGGCCTTGTTCACTACCTTTCGGAGATGGTGAATTTCTCCCCCTGCGGGTATAGTGCACACCCGGTACAAATCTATCGGCCATTATTTATTTTCATACCCTTACAGGATGGCAAGATCTTTGCTCTGATACCACTGTGAAGACCCTAATCTGGCTCTTTCTGGATTTATCAACTAAACTTGATATGATTGCAAAATTCTTACACAAATTATAGCCTCATAAAAATAATGACATAAAATTCCCACCAATTTCAAATAGACCAAGCAAAACAAATTGAATTTTCTTGATAGCATTTATCAGTTTTTATTCTCATCACAACAGTATAAATTAGCATTTATTTAATTTGGAAAATGTGGCACCTGGCAGATTCTGAATTGTTTGTGTATGCAAAATCCTCCTTGGCCATGTCACAGCCCGTACATATTAAATGCCAACTCTATACAGTCTCGTGGCAGCTCAAGCCGTGCTTGACTGACCTGTAGCATATACGAAACCCCAGCATGAGGAAAGACCGCCCAAAATGCAGTCACGTGGGCAGGGACAACAAAACGTGACCCGCCAGTATGAATACGGACCTCTGGCAGCTTTGAACAGTCCTCTGTCCAAACACGTGGGTAGAAACAAGAGCGTTGCAAACTCCTTGATCTCAAACAGCTCTGCTGCAAACCCCCAAACAGCCTCACGTGGATGTGGAAATAATCTGGAACCAAATGCAGAACTCAGCCAATGATGTACGGCTCCCAAGAACAGTCACGTGCTGGCCCTTTAATAATCTCAGCTACCAATTTATTAATTGTAGCATCAGCAAAATAGTTGACAGCAGATTTCCCAATTAAAACAAACCTCAACAACTATCAATTCGAATTCTTTGAAAGTAAATTCGATTGTCTGTCTGTAGAATTAAAACTAAAACTTCACTAGAATCCAATATACCTCAGCACTTGATTTAATTCAGTATCAAATCGAGCTCTCTCCTGGAAGAAGACCAAACTCGACAAATCACAGAAGAACTTTCTCCAAAAATGAAGACCAAGCTCCCGAAACCCTAGCTTTTCCAAGCCAAGCAGAATTCTCACAGAAACAATTTATCAAATCAACAATGGGTAAATGAAAGTGATTTTTCGAGTTGTACTTATAGCTTTTTCGGAAAAAGCACAATTTCACTTTTTTAATAAAAAGGCATTAAAATGATAATTTCACTTTATAACAATAAAGTTATAAAGTACTTACATTATTAAATTAAAATACAATACTTTAATTTAATAACGATAACTTTAAAAACAAAGCCACTGAATTCTGCTAAATGAAACAGACTCATTTCCGACACCAAAACCCAAACGACAACTACCCTGCCGGAAATAACCCACTGCCAAAAATAGCCAGCTGCTAAAAATAGACTTACTAAAAATAGTAAGTCTCTCAAACTGGAGATTCCGTGAAGCTCGATCCTGAAACCTCTGACACTCCGTGCAAACACCCTGCTAATCCCGGCCAAAACAAAAATACCACTTACTAAAAATAGTAAGTCGACCGAATTGACCCGAACGAAGAGCAGACCTGATAAATTGAATCCCCAGAATGAAATCCCAACACTGGCTCTGACATCTGACCCCCTCTGATCACTTGATTAGTTTGCGAGGGTCGCCAAACCAAGCTAATCCCAAAAGCCTGAAAAACGGGGACATTACATAGGCTTGCGTATATAGGCAAGCTAGTGAGGTGAGACGTTAGAAGAGAATGACTAACTACTTTGTGAAGAAACTATCTTGGTTCTTCCTGAATACTCAATATTAACATGGTAGAATTGCAATTTCAAATTTAATATTGCTCCAATATCAACTATATTGTTGTTATACAAGAACTTAGAATACCAGATATTAAGATATTTCTTATTGTATCAAGAAAGCATAACACTTGCATGAATTATTAAATAACCAATTATTAATGTACCAATAAATGAGCACCTGAAAAAGAGACTAACACCAGCTATGAATCGTGGCTTGCAATGTTTCTGCTATGGTGGGCAATACACTCACGTGCCTGCATAACTCCACATATAATGTCAAAGATTGAGACGTTGTACCAGAAAGAATACAGGCCGCCCCGCTGTATCTTCCACGAATGCCAGAAACTGATTCCGCTTCCTCAGAAATACCTGCGGCCACCCTTAGCAAAGGAACAGTCGCTAAAATTATATTGCCGCGTCAAGAGATGTCTCACGGCCCTGTCAGGAGAAACACGAGTATTCCAGACTACTGGCGCTTGTGCCAATTGTTTCACAGGCCAACAATTCTGCTGGACATCAACAGCAACTAGAGGATTGTTCTCCCACACTTAACACCTTCTCCTATTTGAAACTCCTTCTACAGTGCTATCAATTGCTGGATCAAAACTCTCACCTAGATTGATAAATAAAATCAACCGCCAGCAGAATATATCAGATTCTGGAGTTATTTGAATTCACTACACCAATTTACCAGCTTCAACTTCCAGTATTGCTATTTGAAACAATTCAACATACATCAGCATTGAATTGCAATGACAATTATCAAAAAGTAAGATTCACCACCCAAACTAGATGGCTCAAATTATGAAGAATGAGGAATCCGTCCTCGAAACCCTAGCCAGAGCTATTGCACGAACTTCAAGAAAAATAAATGATTGCATAAAAGATCCCCCAAGAGCTTTTTCGAATAGAATATATAGTGCTTTTGCGAAAAAGCACAATTTTAATATTTCACTTAATTGGCTTTATAAAATACTCCCACTTTATAATATAATATTATAAAGTCAAGTTATTAAATTAAACCAAGATAATTTAATTTAATAATGTCAATAAAACTCCAAAGCCACTGCACTGACAGACTGCAATCAAAATAATTCTGGCAAAGCCCAGATCCAACTGCCCAACCAAGAATAGGCACTACCCTGCCAGAAATAGCTACGGGTAAAAATAGACTTACCAAAAATAGTAAGTCCATCCCAGAAACTCCCAAAGACCCTCAAATCATACTGTCAGCTCACGAGGGTCGCATTGATGAACTGACTATGCTCACTGCAAAGACCTGCTAAATCGGGGGCATTACAGTCCTCCCTCCCCAAGATTGCTTGTCCCCAAGCAATCGCAATCCCGGGCGCTGCAAAATGTCCTTAGGCTCCCAAGTGGCATCCTCATTAGGAAGTCCATGCCCCTTAACCAAAAACTCTCTAACAACTCTACGCCGCAGATTCCTCTCCCTGGTCTCCAATATAGCCTCAAGAACCAACTCCAATCTGCCCTCATCATCCAAGGGAGGTAACGTAGAAGAAGGTACAACATGCTGACCCAATGCCTTCTTGAGGCGTGAGATGTGAAAAACATTATGAACCTTGCTGTCAGGAGGTAAATCCAGCTCATAAGCAACCTCTCCCACCCGACAATCTACCGGGAAAGGTCCATAATAACAGGGCTTAAGCTTTTCAACTCCGCTCTTCTTGATAGAAGACTGTCTATAGGGCTGCAACATCAAATAAACCATATCATCAACCTGAAAAGAACGAGTAGTCCTCCTCTGATCAACATATTGTTTCTGCTAATTCTGAGCCCTCTGTATATTATCTTTCAATGTCCGCAAAATATCCTGACCATCCTGTAACATGTCACCTGCACTGGGTACCCGGCTGTCACTACACAGCAAATCCATGAAACTGGGAGGATCATACCCGTATAAAGCCCGAAATGGAGTCATCTAAATAGACATGTGGTGAGTGGAGTTATAACAAAACTCACATAAATGTATCCACTTCACCCAAGCTCGCTGCTGTGAGGAAACGTAATTCTGCAAGTAGCCCTCCACCCATTTATTCACTATCTCGGTCTGGCCATCAGTCTGAGGGTGGTAACTAGTGCTAGGAGTCAATTCTGTACCACATAACCGAAAGAGCTCTTGCCAGAAATGACTCATAAAGCGGCTATCACGATCACTCACAATAGTCTGAGGCAAACCATGTAGCCTGAAAACCTCCCGGAAGAAAAGCTCAGCCAACTGGACAGCTGAGAAAGTGGTGGTAATCGGAAAGAAATGAGCATACTTAGTGAGACGATCCACCACCACGAAAATACAATCTCTGCCCTGGGCTTTCCGCAAGCCCACAATAAAATCCATAGAAAGACAGCCCCACTTCCTTCCAGGAATAGGAAGCGGCTGCAACAACCCCGCAGGATAAGTATGCTCTTGTTTGTTCTGCTGACAAACAGAGCATTCACGAACATACTGCTGGACATCAATCTTTAGCCCTTTCCATGTGAACCTCTCACGAATCTGCCTGTAGGTCTTAAAGAAACCCAGATGTCCTGCCAAGGGCGAATCATGGAAAGCTCGAAAAATGATCTGTCTGACACTAGACCCTGGGACCAAATATATCCTTCCCTTGTAGATGATCAGCTCATCCACAAGAGCATACTCGTTGTCCTGTATACTGCCATCAACAACACCAGAAGCCCACTGATCCCGAGCATACTCAGCAACAATCCTATGTCTCCAATCCTCAGTAATCTCCGAAATCGCACACAAGTGGGGCCTCCAAGAAAGGGCATCAGCTACCACATTCTGAGTACCTTTGATATAAGAAATATCAAAGTCATAAGATTGCAACTTACTAACCCACTTCTATTGCCTCTCATTCAGATCCCGCTGTCCAAGGAAATGTTTCAGACTATTATGATCTGTTTTGATACAAAATTTACTCCCCACCAGGTACTGTCTGAATTTGGCCAAAGCATGCATAATGGCCAACATTTCCTTGTCATAAATACTAAACAGCCTCTCAGGACCCCTGAGCTTACGACTCTCAAAAACAATAGGGTGGTGATCCTGAGATAACATTGCTCCAATACCTTCCCCTGAGGCATCACAATGCAACTCAAAGGGCCTCGTAAAATCCGGTAATGCCAAAATTGGGCATGTAGTCATAATCACTTTGAACTTCTCAAAACACTCCTGTGCTTGATCAGTCCAAACAAAGGCACCATTACGGGTTAAATCAGTAAGCGGCGCTGCATGCCTAGAAAATCCTGACACAAATCTCCGATAGAAAGCACACAAACCAATGAACCCCCTCAGTTGTGTCAAGTTCCTAGGTGTAGGCCACTCCAAAATAGCACGAACCTTGTTCGGGTCCATGCGAACTCCCTCTGAGTTGATAATATGCCCCGAATACAATAACTCTGTCATACCTAGGGCACACTTGCACTCCTTAGCAAACAAGGAAGACTCATCAAGAATGCCGAGTACTGTATCCAAATGTACTACATGCTCATCCCAAGTCTTACTGTAAACTAATATATCATCAAAAAACACCAGAACAAACCTCCTCAACTGCCCGTGGAAGACTCTGTTCATAGTAGACTGGAAGGTAGCCAGGGCGTTAGTCAAACCGAAAGGCATGACTAAGAACTCAAAATGTCCACAGTGACATCTGAATGTTGTCTTCTCCACATCCTACTCTCGAACTCTGATCTGATGGTATCCGGATCTCAAGTCAATCTTGGAGAAGAATTTGGCCCCATGTAACTCATCAATGAGCTCATCTATACGAGGAATCGGGTACCGGTTCTTAATTGTTTTCTTATTCAACATCCGGTAGTCTATGCACATCCTGAGTGATCCATCCTTTTTCTTCACCAGAACTATAGATGAAGCAAAAGGAGATTTACTCGGCCTAATGTGTCCCATAGTGAGCAACTCCTGAATTGTCTTCTCAATTTCGTCCTTCAATCGCTTGGGATGCCGATAAGGGGTAACCATGATGGGTTTAGTGCCCTCCTCAAGCTCAATAATGTGTTCAATTCCTCTATCAGGTGGTCTGCCATAAGGTAAATCATTAAACACTTTGGAGTGTTTAATCCTGAGCTGCTGAATATCCGGATGATAAGTTGGCCCATCTGTGTTCTCTGATGTAGACAACACCCTGCACTCTGCTGCCCAATCAATAACATCATCATGCCTCACCAAACGCTGCATACGGTTGTGGGAAATAGTCTTCAACTCACCGCCCTGTATGGCCTTAAGAATGTGTGTCTAGCTATCCTTGATGAACCTCAATTCCATCCTTTCCGTGTTCATGTATATGTCTTTAAGCGAATGCAACCAGCTCATGCCAAGAACTGTCTGTGCTGCCCATGTTAACCACATAGAAATCTGCCTTGAAGGAATAATTATTCAGCTTTACAGGAAGCTCAAAAATCCTTTTATCACACTTGAGAGAGTAACCATTAGCTACTTGCACTCTAAGTCCTTCAAAATCTTCAGTTTCAAATCCCCTCTTAGCCACCAAACGAGAGTCAATAAAATTATGAGTAGCTCTTATGTCAAAGAGAGCAATGATTCGCTGCCCTACCAAGAGCCCATGCATCCTCAAGGAATCTTCCTTTTTCATGCTTGTGAGGTACACAACCTTGAAATCAGATTTCCCCACTTGTTCATCATCATTTACTAGATCCTCATGTGAATAATGCTCATCATCAACTCGCTGTCCCGAAAATTCAGAATCATCTTCGTCTTCATAAAACCATTCCATCATTTTATTCTTTCCCTTTGGTTTCAATGGACAATCATGATTCAAATCGTAAGGCCCTCTACAATGAAAACACAATCTTCTTCTCCTTAGATCATTTAATGTTTCTTGATCCAAGGGACCTGCTGTAGGACGATTAGAATCAGCTCTATTATCCCTTTTAGGTGCTGCCCTGTCATAAGAAGTGTTGGAAGGTCTCGCAACAAATCTGTTCCGTGGAGTTGATGGTTCCAAATTCCTTGCCTTTTTCATAGCTTCTTGCAAGGTCGGTGGGTCCAAAGACTTAACCCATCCTCTGGTGGGCTCCATCAGCCCCTCCACAAAGAGCATAAGTCTCCTCCTCTCTGAAATGTCATAGACCATAACAGACAACCACTGGAACTCACTGATAAAGGTCTCCAGGTTACCTGTCTGTCACAACTGAGCCAATTCTCTGAAATATGTTTCAAGATCCTTCCTATCAAACCTTTCAATCAATCTATCCACGAACTCCTGATAATAAAAGATCTGATCGTGTCAAAGTGACACCAACCCATGGTACCACCAGTCATGGGCTATACCACCAGATGTAGCACAGCAAAACGAATGGCGTCCTCCTCAGACATAGGAGGTAAAGATAAATAAGTGTCCAACTTGTGGACCCAAGCTCGCGCTGTCACCTTACCACTGCCATCAAAATGATCCAGAATCATTTTGTTGGTGACCTAGCGTAAATCTGTATCCCGAGGTCTCTGTTTGTCAGGCACCAGTCTACCCTTCGTATGATCACGTTTCTGTGATAGATACCTGTCAAAATTCAGATTTTGTTTTATTGCGTGTGGTAAGGCATCCCACTCAGCATAATGTGCAACAATATCATCTACAAATGGAGCGGCCTCAGATTCAGTGCTAACCGCATCCACCTCAGGTCTCAAAAATACGAGATGCTGTGGTCTATCATGAACACCAGCATGCCCTGCTTTGTCATGTCTGTCCTCCTGCCTAGGACGATCCTCAGCTCTCATCCTGTCACCCACACGTGACCTGTCATCAGCTCTAGATCGATGAGAACTAACTAAAGCACTCCGAGCACCTCTGTCTCGACCCCGATCAACTGGGATTGTCATTTGCTCTAATGTATCAGATAATTGCTGTAGTACGGTAGCAACATGATGTTATCCCTCTGCAATACCCCGGAACGTATCATGTACTTCTCTATCTACTTTCGAAGCAGTAGCAGCATCCCTATATTCTAAATTACCTGAACCACCTGCATTACCTGGACCACCTGTATTACCTAAACCATCTACACCTCTGTCTTCCATACTGCCAAATTGTATCTCAGGTTCTCTCTCACCAGGAGGAGAATTAGGACCTCTACGGGAATGAAACATACCAGGCCTAAACCTCTGTGCCATGCTGAACCCAATTAACCCTATAGGCTGGCAAGAACTTGGCTTTGATACCACTGTGAAGAAACTGTTGGTGCTCAAAAACGCTGGACCGTTTTGAGGCCAATTGACAGGCACAATAAATGCCTCTGCAATTCTGGTTTGATTGAACCAAGGCTGGTAGGCCTAAATTGAATATACTGTCTAACTGCACAAACAACGTGCGTAAACAACAAAATTTCTTCCAAAGAAGTTACTGATCCTTGGAAGATAAAGTAACTGAATATCCTAATAGGCAGATAGCTTGAAATCTAAACTAAGGCTAGAAAGTAATGCTAAACCTAATTGAATGCTTTGTAAAGAAGATAACATATAGGATATGTAAAATGAAATTAAAGGAATAGGATGCCAAAACTAGCAACAAATGATTAGATGACCAAATTTCATTTATCAATAAGACCAGTGCCTGTTTCACCTTGGGCAATAGAGTCAATCCAATCCTCAACCCTACGTACAACCTTAGAGACAGTTTTGCATTTCAAAGCAAATTGGAAGGATTTGATTAAGAGGACAATTTTCAAAATATTGAAACATACATCGAATTTTGAAGACAAGTCATAAAAAACTCATCACTTTAATTTGCATTCAAATGTGTGTGAACTATTGTAGACAATTAACTGAATTTAACTCCTCAAATGACAGCCCAATTGACTTTGGCCACAAATCAAAAGGATTCTTAACCATGCAAAATGAGCAGACCAATTAATAAATCAAAATGCAATAAGATCACACATCATTTTAAACGATCACAATAAAGAAATCAAGATTGATTTATCCAAGGGACTAGTTGAGGGAATTGAAAACCAATGCATAGATGGAAAACAAAAACAACTTATCTTTTATTGATATTGAAAAATTGGTACACCAGAATCCATGTTGCAATTGTTGAACAATCCTATCCTATGAAAATCTATCTTGTATTGTATTCTCTTTACATTTTACATTATGTATATATACATGTTTGAGTGGCTTTCACACCTCTTTAGGGTGAAAAGACACACCCTTATTACAAATGGCTTTGAAAAATGATAAACTAACTAAAAAATAACTACCTAACTTTCAGATTTGGGCTTGGTTGAAAAACCAAAACACCTCATCGAAAGCTAAGATTTTTAATGGAGAAAGGAAATTTGATTTCCCGAACTGGGTCTTTTTTAGATTTTTCAAATTCGACCATCTTCTACCTCTTTCAACATCATCTTTGCAGAAGGTCGAAATTCCAGCATTTTCTGAAGGTTTTGATCATAGAATTTTGATTGTTCTTGTCACAGAGCTTCCTTCCATAATATCTCAACTTTTTAATTGAAAATTAATGTAATATTTTATCCCATTTCATGTACTCCATCATTAATTATTGGGGATGGAGTTTAAGAGGCCATTTTTTAGGGTTTTATCACTATATAGGACTCCAAATTTTGCCCAAAATTTAGAGCTCCAACAGAAACTATCTTGGTTCTTCCTGAATACTCAATATTAACTTGGTAGAATTGCAATTTCAAATTTAATATTGCTCCAATATCAACTATATTGCTGTTATACAAGAACTTGGAATACCAGATATTAAGATATTTCTTATTGTATCAAGAAAGCATAACACTTGCATGAATTATTACATAACCAATTATTAATGTACCAATAAATGAGCACCTGAAAAAGAGACTAACACCAGCTATGAATCGTGGCTTGCAATGTGTCTGCTATGGTTGACACTACACTCACGTGCCTGCAGAACTCCACATATAATGTCAAAGATTGGGATGTTGTACCAGAAAGAATACAGGCCGCCCTGCTGTATCTTCCACAAATGCCCAGAAACTGATTCCGCTTCCTCAGTAATACCTACGGCCACCCTTAGCAAAGGAACAGTTGCTAAAATTATATTGCCGCATCAAGAGATGTCTCATGGCCCTGTCAAGAGAAACACGAGTATTCCAGACTGCTACCGCCTGTGCCAATTGTTTCACAGGCCAACAATTCTGCTGGACGTCAACAACAACTAGAGGATCGTTCTCCCACACTTAACACCTTCTCCTATTTGAAACTCCTTCTACAGTGCTATCAATTGCTGGATCAAAACTCTCACCCAGATTGATAAATAAAATCAACCGCCAATAGAATATATCAGATTCCGGAGTTATTTGAATTCACTACACCAATTTACCAGCTTCAACTTCCAGTATTGCGATTCGAAACAATTCAACATACATCAGCATTGAATTGCAATGACAATTATCAAAAACTCAAATTATGAAGAATGAGGAATCCGTCCTCGAAACCCTAGCCAGAGCTATTGCACGAACTTCAAGAAAAATAAATGATTGCATAAAAGATCCCCCAAGTGCTTTTTCGAATAGAATATATAGTGCTTTTGCGAAAAAGCACAATTTTAATATTTCACTTAATTGGCTTTATAAAATACTCCCACTTTATAATATAATATTATAAAGTCAAGTTATTAAATTAAACCAAGATAATTTAATTTAATAACGTCAATAAAACTCCAAAGCCACTGCACTGACAGACTGCAATCAAAATAATTCTGGCAAAGCCCAGATCCAACTGCCCAACCAAGAATAGGCACTGCCTTGCCAGAAATAGCTACGGCTAAAAATAGACTTACCAAAAATAGTAAGTCCGTCCCAAAAACTCCCAGAGACCCTCAAATCATACTGTCAGCTCACGAGGGTCGCATTGATGAACTGACTATGCTCACTGCAAAGACCTGCTAAATCGGGGACATTACATACTTCTCCATATGTGGGACACTTGCTAGCACACTTCACAAGTGTCTGAGCAATTGGCATGTATACGTGCAAGATGTGGCTCACAAAATGGGTACACATGTCTCAACCACATGAGGTGAGACAAATCTCTTTAAGTCTCTAAGTGGAGACTTAAAGGAAACAAGCTAAAAGGAAACAAGATACAAGATAAAGTCATTATTTACACTAACAGAAATCACATTACCCACAATTGCTTTTAGACAAGGCTCATACCATCAAGTTTGCAGAAGATACTTTTGATGCATTGAAAAATAAAAGATAAGGAAGTTGATGAGCTCAACTTTAGCTTAAATCAACAAAACATTCATTAGAAAGTCCCCTAATGACACTTCTAGAAGTTAAAAATCGGCTTGATCTTGCAAAGAATTTAGGAAGAAAGCGAATAGGGAATATGCCAAAGAAATCACACAAGTGATTGAAGAGCTTCCTTTAGAAGGATTTTGTTTTTCCCAAAGAAATCAGAAGTTGCATGTACAGGTTTAGATCAACAGGAAAATTGGTTTGAGCTAGAGGAAAGAAATACTTTTCAGCGTCTTGATAACCCATTTTTGAAATGGATCCAAATTTATTTTCTAATAATCCACTTTTTGTGAAGGATGTTTAGACACTTCTTGATTCGAATAACATAGGTGATAACAATAACAAGATATAGGATCCAAGTTTGGTTCTCAGACATGAGGTGGTGCCCAATGGTTAGGTTAACAAATCACCAATGAATATTGATGTCATGTAGATCAAGAAAGATTTCCCTCATGACCAGCTTCTTGTTTCATATGAAGCTTCAAATAAAGACTAGTGATCTCATCCAAATGATGTGCAAAATCATGTGATTAAGCACGATAAAATTCTTGTAATGCCTTCTTTCTAAGCAGTTGATAGCTTGGTGATTGTTAGCCTGTTACATGAGTTATCATAGGCTAATGTGGTTTGTACAGGGAACTCCTCAGGTTTTGGAGATAAGTACTTCAGCCTATATGGCCTTTCAAAGTGTTGCTTTGAGGTTCGGTCACTAGAAGATTTTCTTTTTGGGGTGTTTTCAGACACTTTGCCAGTTATGACTATTAATAGTAAGTCACCATTTCGGCACCAACCCTATCACTGAGCATCAGTTCCCTGTAATATGCAGCCCTGCCTTTTCTTTTTGTCTTTACTGATGTAAAGTTTTAACATGCAATGTATTTCAAAACAAAGCAATTGCAAGCAATAATCAGATTTGATTGTTTACCAAACATGTAAAGAACACATACATCTATAAAAGTTAAACATCATCCAAACTGAAATACAAGAGCTATATGTACTTCTGTTCATAAAATCTGAATTCTTTGTCATTCGACTTTGCATTAAAAACAAGTAAACACTTTGCAAGATAGTCTACACATGAAATAACTTCAAATAATTAAATATACTTGTTGTCTTAGGTCCGATAAACCTTCGAAACACTCATACAAGAAGCTACAGGTCTGCCAAGAAGTTTCCAGACACATCACCATTCATAAATACAATAATAAGAATCAAAACATTCAGAGAATGTATCTCGGAAGTCTGATAACGCAAGTTGGGAGTGAGAAAACCACAGGAGCTGTTCACCAATGTGTATTTTAGACACCTAACTTGATCACCAATTGAACCAAGCTCACATAGGCATGCTCAGAAGACCTAGACACCACATTAAATGAACTTTTCAAGGCCTCAAATGAACAGAAAACACCTCAACCACCTCCCACGTGCCAATACAGGGATGGTGCTTCTGCCTAGGAGGGGTGATTTTCAACAATAAATCATTTCTACACCAAACAGGGCATATGATACCTTGAAATGACGAGCCCAACTGAAGGAAGACAATGAACAAGTACCGAAAATGGTAACTATTTCACCCAGTGAGTTATGAGCAGAAATATGGATTCCAGTATCTCTGAAAATGAACCAACACTTTGAAAAAGCAACCAAACACCACCTAACTCAAACAAGACTGTCAAAATGAACACACCACACCAAACATTGAATAGTAAATACCAACATCAAAAAACCTCAAAAACCTTCATTATTCCCAAACACAAATCATTACCTACAAGCCAAAATTATCTGAAAATTGAATCTTAACACACAACTGGCTAGGGTGGATGTCTCAACACCGAAACCAGCATCATGGAAGACGGTATTCATTCACAAGGAGAAACAAGAGAACTCTTACAATTCATTCCCACAACATCTCCTTGAGTTGTCAAATCAGAATGCCCAAAATAAGAGCCAACACTCATATTCATAGAGTGGGGGGAAGAATTAGGGCAACCAATTTGAATTTAAATCCTTTTCCCTCACTTTTAACCTTTTAAAACATTAAAATATACTCTCCTTTCCAGAACCTTTTTGGGGACATTAATTAGACCTTTTAAACTTAAGTTTGTTCCCCCTTTAAAGGCATAGCATTTGGGGACATAACTTGAACAATTTATATCACTTAAATTATAAGATAAAGTCACTTTATAAAACACACAAGTGAAATCAATAAATATTATTCATCCAACCTTAGAACTCATCAAGGCACTGAATTGAAGACACTGCACTCTGAACTGAGAGGAAACAGAGGCTGGGACCAAGTACTCATAATGGCACTTACTAAAAGTAGCATATGCTAAAAATAGAAACTCTACGAGAACACACTGAAATCATTTGCTCAAGCTCTCTATAGGACATTAAGTCCCAAAACCAACTCCACTAGCCTATGTGAAACCGAGAATGGGCTGATGGAAAACCAAACTGACTAGGTCAAGGAGAAGGATTTATAGCCCTCCCTCCCCAAGACTACTTGTCCTCGAGAAATCGCAAATTTGGATGTTGTAAAATCTTCTCGCTCTCCCATGTAGTATCCTCCACTACTAAGTTCTTTCCCTTCACCGAGTACTCTCTGATAACCCTCTTCTAAAGAGTACACTCCCTAAAATAAATCATTGCTTCTCAAATCAATATCAATTTTCGTTCCTCATCCAAAGGAGGCAACTCTATAGAAAGAAACACATTATGCCCAAGTGCTTTCTTGAGGCATGATAGGTGGAAAACATTGTGCACCTTGGAACTCTCAGGTAGCTCAATCTTATAAGCCACCTTTCCAATCCTCCCAGTGACTCTGAAGAGAGCATAGGAGCAAGGCTTTAAGTTCTATAACCACTATTCTTGATAGTGGATTGTTTGTAGAGCTGTGATCTCAAATAAAACATAATTCCTACCTCAAATTCACGCACAATACAATGTTGATCAACATACATCTCCTACTAAATTTGAGCATGCTAGATGTTATCTCTCAACAATCTCATGACATCCAGACTCTCCTAAAGAAGATCTTTGGCTCTAGGTACTTTGCAATCTCTAAAGAGTAAATGAATGAAGCTGGAAGCCTCAAAACCATTCAATGTCATCAAGAGAGACATCCTGACATGAAACGTGTAGTTATAAAAAAAACTCCCCAAACGCAACCACTTAACCCACGCCTTGTGCTGCCCTAAAACACAATTGTGTAGGTAACCTTCCACCCATTTATTAACAATCCCAATCCCTTCATCCATCTGGGGGTGGCAGCTAGTGCTAGGACTCAACTTTGTACCACAGTTTAAACAACTCCTTCCAAAACAAGTTCACAAATTTTCCGTCCTTGTCACTAATGATGTTCTTAGGTGTCCCATGGAGTTTAAACAGCTCTCTAAAGAACAAATCTGCCACCTATAGTGTTGTATATCTTTCTTAAATGGTATAAAAATAGCAAACTTAGTCAATCTATTTGCTACCACATATATGAAATCCTTCCCTTGCACCTTTAGAAGTTCTGTGATAAAATGTATTGAGATGTTTTCTCACTTCTAAGTAGGAATGGGTAGGCACTGCAATATCAGCAAGGTAAGTATGTACATTTTTATTTTGTTAGCAAACTGTCATGTCCCTCCGTTTAAAGGACATTGGCAATATCCTCATCTTGTCCACACTAAATTTAAGACATCTCTAATAGACAAAATTATAAAGATGGTGGGGAAACGAAAAATATTGATTTAACTTTACCGTAACAGATTTAATAATGTAATATAATCATAATATACATAAATAAATAAACAATAACATTGTAAGAACCCCTTCTGGTTCTAACTTTGACAAACACCAAATTGCTTCACTTTTTATATGTTTGACATTTTGTCGAACACTTAGCATGCAAGCTCTATCCCACTGTCTTTTATTTTCAGATTGTTTTATTTGGGTCTTGTATGCTGCAGTTGTGTTTTAAATGCTTCTAGAAATGCAAGATTGACTAACAATCTCATAGAGATGATATGCTGACTGATTTATGACTTTTACATGCATATAAGTGGATGAAAGTATTAACTACAGCTACCTAACAAATTATCAAACACTTGGCATGCGTCAATCCAATATAACGTACAACAAAAGACACTTACAGCCAATAGACATTTTGACAAACATTTGGCATGCAATAGCAAGTTGACACAATAAATATGCACCTTATTGATAAATATATATATCGCTGCTGCTAAGGATATGCAAATGCAGCCCTAGTATAGAATTCGCTGCCTATGAAATTGTGATCGCAGCATATGTAATTGCGATCACAGCCCAAAGAACAGTTACGGTACCAAAATGTGATCACAGCCTGCCAAAATGAAGTCTCAGACCATTAAATTTGAAATCGCAGCTCTCTATATGAGCCGTCCCAACTGCTAGATATCAGACGTAGCATTTCACTACTAAAGTTTAATTGCAGCCCTCTAATGTAACATCATAGCATTTATAAATTTGATCCAGCTTCTAACAATGTCGTCCAAATCAAACAGAGCAATTCACCATTACAAACAATGGCTCAAAGCACCAAAGATTTGCAGAGATATTCATCTCAGCAAATTAATTTTTCCAAACCCTCATAACTCCCATTTCATCAAAAAGAAAACATCATGAATGAATTCGATTTCTCCCAAAAAGCTCTTTTAAAACATTAAAGAAGTGTAGCTTCTCCAATGCACTTCTCACTTAAGAGGCTTCTCGCACACACCAGTAAATTATAACATAAAGATAAAGTTATTTACTAAGATAGATTTAATAAACAACTTAAAATATGAAACTCTATAAAAAAGCTTTATTAAATGCTCCTGTCGCTCAACTCCCTGTGCCTCCACTGCACTGCCAAAAACAACCACATAATAGACTTACTAAAAATAGTAAGTCCGTAAAACTAGAAACTCTACAAAAAGAATCTACAACTCCACTAATACCAATGCACAGGCACCCTGCTAAAACTAGCAATCATGACGATCACCCACAATAAACACTTACTATAAATAGTAATTCTGTCAATCTTAACCAAACGAAAAGCAATCCTGACATCACAGACCTCCCGAGTGGAAACTGACCGCTGGCTTTGCCATACGACTCCCTCCAACATCTTGATTAGCCTACAAAGGTCACAGAAAGAAGCTAATCCCATGTGCCTAAAAACGGGGGCATTACAGTCCCCCCTTCCTAAAATTGGTTGTCCCCAAGCAATCTCAGAAAAGAAAACACTGAGGTCCACACAAATCCCAAGAATAGAATGAAGTAATGTACCTATGATCACCTGCAAAATCCTGCAAAGAAATCATGATCCACTGAGCTAACCAAAGCACACTGACATCATGCCAACCATAGTGATCCGCACAATCTACAGTGCTAAACCAGACACTACCTGAATCCCAGTAGAGATGAAACTCACAGCCATCCATAACAAGGAAGAATGGATATCCAAAACCATCTAACAAACCAAAGGTCTCTGTAAACCCTGCCAATGTGCTCTATGTTATTCCTAACCGGTTACTGAGAGGGGGTGGGGGGGGGCGGGGGTTGAATCAGTGAATCCTATTTCTATTACAATTCAGCACTTGTTTAATAATTCTTCCAAGATAATCAAAATCTAAACAATCATTCACAAGCATAAATAGAAACACACAAATCAACACAGGATGTATACGTGGAAACCCTCGGTTAGAAGGAAAAAACCACAGTGAGACAGAGCTCACAACTTCACTACTGCAGAAAGAAGGCGCCTTGTTAGGAGCTTACAAAGCACTTGTTAGAGTGCTACCCGGTTAAGGGATTTGATAGAAGATCGGTTAAGATCATAACTTTGTTAGGAGTTGCCTGGTTAAAGGACTTTCAACATTAGCAAAGATGTTACCCGGTTAAGGGATTTTTACAAAGAACCGATTAGGGTCCACCCTGATAGAGCGATTTCAATTTGCTTTCACACCTAATAAAAGCACTGATTTGAATTGACACTGATTGTCTGATTAGATCATACCTGTTGATCTCTTTCCCAGTTCTTCCTAGCTGTTGATCTCTTTGCCTCTCACCTTTGTGCCTATAGTACTTTTCTCAGAAGGTATCTCTCCTCTTCTCTGTGTATTCAACAACAATCAACAACATTCTTTCTTGCATCCTATGACCTGTATTTATACAAGAGTTCACCTAAATGAAACCCTTAGCTCATAGAAACGCCAGGTTGTAAACTCAACATTAAATCATGCAACTAGCAAAAAGTTTTGCGTTCTGATCTGGAGTTTACCTTGAAAACATCCGTAGAAATAAAGCTAACTCCTGTTAAAAAGATAACTCCACTTCTAAGCGGTGGATGCTCCGCATACTCCGGTTTTATCTCAACCTGCTCCACAGAATCCGGTGCGGATCTTTATGCAGTTTTGACCGGTATACTCTTATACCCGATTCATCCCTGTATGCAATATAAGACCGGTACAATGTACTTAGTTCGGTCTCCCAGTTTATTCCCTCTGTTTCTTGTCTACTGGTGCCTTTAAAGTAACGTGAGTGACCGATGAACCTTTACCGGTGGGAATGGTGTTGAGATTTACACTAATGACAACTTAAATTGCTAACAATCTTCCCCTTTGTCATTGGTGGCAAAACCATGCTCAAGACCATACTCACTTACTTATCACAATTTATGCCTTCTTCTGTTCACTTCCCCTCTTCTGTTCTGGTTCTGTGGCTATTTTGTACCCTGTGTTCTGTACACTTCAGGTCTACTCTCTTCTAATTGCAAACTTCCCCTTGACTGCTGCTTCCCCTGTCCAAGGGCTTTAGCTCTTCTGTCTTGTAGCTGCTTTGTCCTACTTCCCATTTCTTCCTTTAGCTCTTCTTTCTTGTAGCTGCTCTGTCCTGCTTCCCATTTCTTCTGCTTCTTCTTCCCCTTTTTGCATCCATAAGACAAAGGGTTAAGCTTCTCTTAGGATTTCATATTTGTAGCTTGGTGAAGATATCCTTATAGATATTCTTTGCAAAATGAAGAATCAGTGCCCATTGACCGGTTTCATATTCAATGTTCTTTTGGGCTGCTTTTAGAGAAACAATTATGTTCTCCATATCCTCCACAGTTTTATAATCAAGTTCATTGATCAGAATTTCTGAAGAAGTTGCAGTTTGCTGCATGGAGTCAAATGTTGGGGCCAGAAATAACTGAAATTCAATAATGTCTTGGATTCTCTTATTCTCCTCTTCTGTAGTCTTTCTTAGAATTAGAGCCAGACTGGTCATTTCTTTGCTAAAATTTGTTGCTGACTTATTTTTGATGTCAAATTGAGAAGACAAGGTTCTAATGTCTTCTGAAGTCTTTGCTGACTTCTCTGTCAGAACTTGCAAGAAAGTTTCAAAGTTGGAAGTTCTTGTCATCAAAATTCCTGCAACTTGAATCTGTTGTTGAAGAACTCTTAGGTTGGATGACAGAGTTACCTTTATTTCTTCAACTTGTTTGTGGAGAATCTCTATTCTCTTCTTTTCATAGTGATCAATTGCGATAGTTTCTGGATCTGTCAGGTCATCACCGATTGTTTGTGCCAATACTTCCAACTGATCTATAACAGGTTCATCTTCATCTATGTCTGCATCAGGTACAAAATTGCAGAAAATATTCTTGACAGATGTCAGGACCATGTCCTGTTTTCTCTTGGTCAACTCCTTTAGCTGCCTGGTTGACATTTTGTTGATGTCAACCACTTTATCGCTGGCCTTGCTCCTTTTAGCTTCTTTATCCTCAGCAAATGATAACTTTCTTTTAGAAGACGAGGAGCTTGGGATATCTGCTTGTTCCTTTTTCTTGGGCTCCTATTCCAGTTGAGCTTGCTCAGTGCGTACAAGAATTTCTTGTTCCTGTTCCTTATTTTCTTCATCTCCATGTTGAGCTGCATCTTCCGGTTGTGCCTCTTCTTCAAGTAGGTCTTCTTTAGCAGGTGCTTCTTCCTTATTCTCAGCTTCTTCTTCTGGTTGCACTTCAACTTCAGGTGGGGCATCCTGTTCTTGTTGAAATTGAACTTCCGGTGGGATTTCTTGTGCTGCTCTTTAGCTATGTGTAATTCTCTCATACGGATATCATTTCCCAGCTCTTGTTCTACTGGGGGAGCTACCTGTTCAACATTTATCTGTTCACCAGATGTGAACTCCTTTGTTTGTCTTTTCTCCATACCGGTTGTAGTTTCTTCACCAGAATTGAATTTAACCAGTGGCGCTTGTATATTTTCAGGTTGATCATGTGGACCTGTTATATCTAGTGCACTAAAAATGTACTTCTTCCTGAAATCTAAAGTCTCTTTATAGACTTTGTCTTCATATCCATTTAGGATCTTAGCAACTCTATACTTGGTATTCAAGTTCATTGAGGCTTCTTCTAGTAGAAGTTTTATCCTATCTACACTAAGACCAGGTCTAACCTTAGACAATGTCTCCTTATTTATTCTTGTGTTGGTGCCTAGACCGGTTCTCCATTTGTTCTGTAGCCTTGAATTTAACTCAGGGCAAAACTTGGCCCTATAGTCCCTTGGAGTTTTGTGGTAGTCGATAAAAGTTTCCACTATGGCTATTATGACTAACTATTTATCCTCTTCTTCTAGCACGCTAACCATTTAGCGGCACTGTCTATTATTCCAAAATTCATTACCTCATCAACTATTGGGCAAAACGTATATTCTTCGGTCATGACGTCTTCGGTCAGAAGAACTCCATTTGGCACAAATGACAGCACACCAGCCATGTTGTTTTCTTTGTTCTAAACCAGCAAAATATCTTATGAAGGTCGGTCCACTTGATTTCCCTTAATCAGCTTCACGGTAGAGGATGAAGATGCCATTGCTAACGATCGGTTAACAAAAAGAAGCTTGATCGGTTTAACAGACAATAGCTCACGATGATAAAAGTGCAAGAATATTACTCAGCATAAAAATTCGTTAATCACAAAGATAGCAAAGTAAAACTAATGAGTAATTCTTCTTTCTTTTATAGGGTTAGGGTAAGGGTAATTACCAAACAGTAACTATTTGTTAAACGGCTACAACATTTATTGCCTTACTTACCCTTTCTTCCCGCTTTTTGCTAACCGGTTCTTCAGCTTTTTCGGTTTAACAACTCTTACCTATCCGGTCTCTCTTGTAGACTGATTGAATATTAATACTCACCAGTTCTACCGAGAACGATAGATAGGCTACCGGTTCCCTCTAAGCCCTGTAGGCTCAGTTTGCTGAAGAGATATCACCATCAACCGATGATGACCTTTCCTTTGTTTTCTCTTCAGCGGAGCTATTTGATTCCTTCTTGAACCAAATCTGCTTAACTTATTCCTCAGTCTTCTTCCCTTTGTTCTTCTCAATTGAAGATGAGATCTTCTCCACCGGTTTGACCGATCCCTTCATTTTCTTCATCGACCAGTTCCTGTAGTCGTTGGCTAGGTGTCCAACCTTGTTGCAGGAGTAACAAACTATCCCGGTTGATTTCCATGGGTTCACCCTTCTATTATTAGGTGAATTGCACCGGTAGTCATTGTGACTATGTATGCCACAGTTAGCACAATTGGTTGTGCTCCAATTCTTGTTTCTCTTAGTGAATACCGGTCTTGGGGCTCTGAATGCCATTGTCTTTGATCTGCATTCATCATCTTTGTGTCCAAACTTGTTGCATGCATAGCAATAACCCTTGAAACTTCCCCTGCTTCCACTGGACACACTTGTGGGGCTTGACCAGCATTCATTGGTCTTGTGGCCATTCTTGCAACAGTTTTTGCAGTAACTGTTGTTTTGCTTCACCAGTGCATTCCTGCAGGCATTTGTTCTATGATCCAGTTTCCCACAATGAATGCAAGAGGTGTTAAAAGTCTTCTTACCTTTTTGTGCCAACGGCTTTTTATCCTGCTTGCTTGTCTTAGCTCCAGAAGACTCACCAATTTCTTTTGTGTCTTTACCGGTGAATCCAAGACCAGTGGGGTCTTTGTGCTTTCTTTGAGCTTTGAGTTGCTCATCAAGCTTGACCGAGCTTTCATTGTATCTTCTTAGGGTTTCATTCCTTTCTTCAAAATCTTTCATCTGCCCCGTCAGTTGATACAGCTCTATTGCTAGCTTTTTGCATGCATCATCTCTGTCATGCCAGCCCTTCTGCATGTTTGCATTTTCTTGTGTGACAATTTGCATGTCTTCTTCTAGTTGCAGAATTACAAAATCATTTGCCCCTACAGCTTCCACTGCCAGGTTCTTTGCTCTCTCAGAGGCTGTTAGTGACTTCATTGTTGTGTTTCTTTCATCTTCAGCTTTCCTCTTTTTCTCAATCAATTCAGTCATCCTTAGGGCATTATCTTCTTGCTCCCTCTTAAGGTTGGAGATCTGATTAGTTAGGATCTGGTTCCTCTTCATGAGCTTAGAGACTGCCTCCTCAGCTTCATCAGATCCACTCTATCCAAAGAATTCATCAAAAGTTTCATTGCTCTCACTCAACTATAGAGCCAACTCTTTTCTTTTAGCTAGTGATCTTCTCAGCCTGTTCTCCAAAGAGGCAATGATGTCGTTGGCTTACTCAAGTTGTTTTTGATACCTGTAACCCTCCATGATCTTTTTCCCAAGCATTTAAGCTTTATATATTAGAGAACAAAGCTCTGATACCAATTGTTATTCCTAATGGGTTACTGAAAGGGGGGGCGGGGCTGAATTAGTAAATCCTATTTCTATTACAATTCAGCACTTGTTTAATAATTCTTCCAAGATAATCAAAATCTAAACAATCATTCACAAGCATAAATAGAAACACAGATCAACACAGGATGTATACGTGGAAACTCTCGGTTAGAAGGAAAAAACCACGGTGAGACAGAGCTCACAACTTCACTACTGCAGAATGAAGGCACCTTATTAGGAGCTTACAAAGGACTTGTTAGAGTGGTACTCGGTTAAGGGACTTGATAGAAGATCGGTTAAGATCTTAACTCTGTTAGGAGTTGCCTGGTTAAAGGACTTTCAACATCAACAAAGATGTTACCCGGTTAAGGGATTTTTACAAAGAACTGATTAGGGTCCACCCTGATAGAGGAATTTCAATTTGCTTTCACACCTAATAAAAGCACTGATCTGATTGACACTGATTGTCATATTAGATTATACCTGTTGATCTCTTTCCCGGTTCTGCCTGGCTGTTGATCTCTTTGCCTCTCACCTCTGTGCCTATAGTATTTTTCTCAGAAGGTATCTCTCCTCTTCTCTGTGTATTCAACAATCAACAACATTCTTTCTTGCGTCCTATGACCTGTATTTATACAAGAGTTCACATAAATGAAACCCTTAACTCATAGAACCGTCAAGCTGTAATCTCAACATTAAATCATGCAACTAACAAAAAGCTTTGCGTTCTGATCTGGAGTTTACCTTGAAAACATCCGTAGAAATAAAGCTCACTCCGGTTAAAAAGCTAACTCCACTTCTGAGCAATGGATGCTCCACATATTCCAATTTTATCTCAAACTGCTCCATAGAATCCGGTGAGGATCTTAATGCAGTTTTGACCGGTATACTCTTATACCCGATTCATCCCTGTATGCAATATAAGACCGGTACAATGTACTTAGTTCGGTCTACCGGTTTATCCCCTCTGTTTCTTGTCTACCGGTGCTTTTAAAGTAACGCGAGTGACCAGTGAACCTTTACCGGTGCGAATGGTGTTGAGATTTACACTAATGACAACTTAAATTGCTAACACTCTGTGTACTCCTGTAATCCAAATATCCATCCACTATAAAACTAACCTGGATGTACTGACCTTGCAAGTCACCTCCTGCTAACTTGGAGTAACCATCCCCATCACTTGCATATGGAATAAACCCATCCCATAACGGATGATATAAACCTGGAAACCCACACCGACATACAACCAAGTCCTCAATTGGTGGGTCAAAAGAGAAATGATGAACGCTCCTCACTATGTAATCATGGTGAAATGTGCCAATCTCTGACAGAGGCTCATCAACAACAATACGAGAATCAAGAGATGGCTCCAGTCTCTAACTTTGAACAACTAATTGGGTAGGATCCTAGGAAACCCTCTCAGCAAACCCAACCACAAAACCCCTATGGGGAATCATTGTAGTCAAAATATTTACAATCTTTCCCACCAACAGCTGAATACCATGAGTACCCTAGATGAGAGTACCCTCAGAAGTACCGAAGGGCCCTTCCCGCAAAACCAGACTCTCAAGCAAGTACTCCATGAAAGACTTCGTGCAATAGAAATTATATGAAGAAGCATCAACCTACTCCCCTGCAACGCACAATTGATCCCTCTGAAACTATGGCACTACCTAGTGTCTATCGCTATCAACTGTGTGAAATGAAGTAATAGATTTTCTTCCAGCAAAAGGAAACAAATCACCCTAAAATCGCATCACCAAACCATATGATACCATGTCCATGTCCTGTGAATCAAAGAGAGTAGTGTCAAAAATTGGCACACATCTCTCCGACGAATCCACCATTGCTACCTCGGGCCTCTCAGCAACCTGGTCCATATCATCTGTCATCGTGCTAACAACAAGAGAACCTGATACCACAAAACTCTCTCTGCAATCCTCCACTAAAGCACTCACCTCCTCTATGTCTCCTCCATCTATCTCAAGGATGGATGTAACTGTCTCTCCAAGACATCCATCACTGCCAACTGTGGAAGCTAACTCACCACCAACCACCACTATATGCAACTGAACTGGATCTATGACCTGAATAGATTGTATCCACTCCAACGCCACAGTCACCTCTCCCAACTGCAACTGCGACTCCTGAAGAGACCATTGAGTGCCCTCTAAAGTCACACAAGTTGTTGTGAGCTCCTGAGTAAGCTCACTCACCTCCTCTTCTCTGTGCATCAATGCCTCATATGCCGTACTCCCCCACTCAACTAGCTGATCTCGGTGGCTACCAACTGTAAATAGTTCTGTCTCAAAATCCTGAGAGCCTCCCGCAAGGAAAGAATCTTTGTTAGGGAAAGGTAACTACCGCCATGCTCAGCTGCCATAGGAGCACCCCATATGTTTACTGCCAAAAGCTAACGAGCGACATCGAAATGCCTGAGATTAGAAGTAATGTCTCTCTCGCCGACTCTCAATTGGCTAGTCACATGATGACTCTACACAATGGACCTCCTATGTAAAATCTCAACTGCACTGTCCAGACTATGGAAGGAAGCTGTCTCCAACAAACTCCCCTTAATATCATTGTATCTCTTTGTACTTTCATTCGAGCACACATCTACCAACTGAGTACTGAATCGGACTCATCCTCATCTATCCCGGAGGAAGCTGCTGCCGAAGAAGTCACCTCATCTGAAGAAGTGGAAGCCCTAGCTATAACAAACTCCTTCCACTCATATGCTTCCCCATCCTCACCTGTGAGTCTCTATAAAAATGGATCGTGGGACCGACCACCATCAGATGATAACGCTAAGTCAACTCTCAATGTCTGATATAAAAGACCAGACTCACTGCAACACACATCATCCTCACACTCAACATTAGAGGTATCCACAATGCTAGTGTCCACATCGTCTAACTGAGACCCCTATACTAACCCTATCTGCATACATGACTCAATGTCATCATGTGAATCATCTACACTGTGGCATGAATCTATGTCACCTAACTCATCTGAAACACTCCCATCATGAGAGTCATCACTAGATAGCTCCATGCCCACATCCTCAATACATGAAAAGACTATTGTCTCCTCTATTGACTCAACACTACGACTACTATCATAAACATCAAAGCTATCAGAGCTCATATACTCGCAATTCTCAAAATAACACCATCATCTAAGGTGTTAGAATCCATAGTGGTATCTACAACATCCTCCACTCTCACACTATCCACGGCATCAACAATAGGCTCACATAATGGACTATTGTCCTGAAAATCAGACCTTGTGTCACTAACTCAGTACCACTATCTGCCAACAAGACAAGCACATCCACATGTCCCTGTAAAGAGTCTCCAACATCATGTATGCAAATAGGACTAGTAGTTGTCCTACTAAGAATAGGATCATCTCCACAATGATTAGTAGTTGCTAAAAACTCATAATGAAGATTTCTGGACGTTTCACCTGTGAAAATCTCTCGTTTCTCTTCCTGCGTTCTTCGTGAGGAAGACTTCTTAAAGAATGAAACCACAAAACTAGCTGCCCTGTCAACAGTCGCTGGATCTGAAAGTTGTGCTTTTAGCCTTTCCTCTGTTCACCTCAATTTCTCCATTTCGTTTTCCAAGGCACTTGTTTGTTTCCTGAACTGTGACACATTGCTCAACTAGTTTCCATATTTACTTGATTTTTTGTATTTATCCATGACTGGAAAAGAGCTAGAGTGCTGATCCCTCACAAATCAAACGTGGGAACTCAAGATTTCCAAACCCCACAAGATGACGGGAAACTACTCTCATACCACTGTAAGAACCCCTACTGGATCTAACTTTGACAAACACCAAATTGCTTCACTTTTTATATGTTTGACATTTTGTCGAGCACTTAGCATGCAAGCTCTATCCCACTGTCTTTTATTTTCAGATTATTTTATTTGGGTCTTGTATGTTGTAGTTCTGTTTTGAATGCTTCTAGAAATGCAAGATTGACTAACAATGTCATAGAGATGATATGCTGACTGATTTATGACTTTTACATGCATATAAGTGGCTGAAAATATTAACAGCTACCTAACAAATTATCAAACACTTGGCATGCGTCAATCCAATATAAGGTACAACAAAAGACACTTACAGCCAATAGACATTTTGACAAACATTTGGCATGCAAAAGCAAGTTGACACAATAAATATGCACCTTATTGATTAATATATATATCGATGCTGCTAAGGATATGCAAATGCAGCCCCAGTATAGAATTCGCTGCCTATGAAATTGTGATCGCAGCATATGTAATTGCGATCACAGCCCAAAGAACAGTTACGGTACCAAAATGTGATTATAGCCCGCCAAAATGAAGCCGCAGACCATTAAATTTGAAATCGCAGCTCTCTATATGAGCCGTCCCAACTGCTAGATATCAGACGTAGCATTTCACTACTAAAGTTTAATTGCAGCCCTCTAATATAACGTCACAGCATTTATAAATTTGATCCAGCTTCTAACAATGCCATCCAAATCAGACAGAGCAATTCACCATTACAAACAATGGCTCAAAGCACCAAAGATTTGCAGAGATATTCATCTCAGCAAATTAATTTCTCCAAATCCTCATAACTTCCATTTCATCAAAAAACAAACATCATAAATGAATTTGATTTCTCCCAAAAAGCTCTTTTAAAACATTAAAGAAGTCTAGTTTCTCCAATGCACTTCTCACTTAAGAGGCTTCTCACGCACACCATTAAATTATAACATAAAGAAAAAATTATTTATTAAGATAGACTTAATAAACAACTTAAAATATGAAACTCCATAAAAAGGCTTTATTAAATGTTCCTGTCGCTCAACTCCCTGTGCCTCCACTATCAAAAATAGCAACCACCCAAAATAAACTTTCTAAAAATAGTATGTTAGAGATAGGGAATACTGAGAGGGGGGGGTGAATCGGTATTCCACAAACTTTAACTTTTGCCCAATTATGGATATAACAGATTATCTTAACACATGCATAACATAAAAAGCTAAACAACATGCATAGCAATAAAACTAAAGAACTCATAACACATTATTTGTTCTCAAGGAAACCTGGCCAAGGGAAAACCCCGGTGGGGATGGTACCCACAAAGATCCACTAATCAAAAGTATCATATTAAGGATGTTGACCCTGTTAGGAGCCTATTACATGCATATAGTGTCTCAGTCCTGATTAAGTGACTATAGGCCTTGTTAGAAGCCTCACCCCTGTTAGGAGTTGGCAGTACAAAATGTGATTACTAGATGAGCCCATTGCCCAAACAAGTAATATACAATATTTATTGATTACAAAATAGGTTAAGGTACATAACCTTATACTACTTGCATCAATATCTCTTCGCTGCTCTTCACTTTCACTATTACATTCACATATACATTACACTACTTTACATTACATTTTTACATATCTTTATACAAGTTATTAAGATTAATAACTTTCCAGTCAGCTATCATATTACAAATATCTTTATCCAAAGGTTAACATCTAGGATGTCGTCCCTTTATATTGTTAAGCCATTATTTTGATAAACAAAATAATCCCTTAAGTCTTTATCAATTATGTCTTCATATTCTGTCCTATCAGCTTGTGCTCTGAGGTGAGTCTTCAATAGTCACCATAGAGTCTATGTTCAAGTGTGCAAGCACTGAACTTGCTCCAATCAACATCGCCAATCAAAATTGTCTTCAGGTTCACTGGTAAAAACACACTGTCTCATACTTAGACAATTTGCATTGCACTCTGACATACTAGCTCTCTGACCTGTGTGATCTTCATGTAGATCATATGTTGCCATAATGACAACATCTATGTAACCAACTCAGCCAAATTGAAAACATAGTAAGTCCCTCAAAATGGAAACTCTGCAAAAGAATCCACAACTCCACTAATACCAATGCACAGGCACCCCACTAACAGTAGCAATCATGAAGATCACACACAATAAGCACTTACTATAAATAGTAAGTCTATCAATCTGACTCAAACAAAGAGCAATCTTGACATCATAGACCTCCCAAGTGCAAACTGACCACTGGCTCTACCACACAACCCCCTCCAATATCCTGATTAGCCTATGGTCACAAAAATAAGCTAATCCCATTTGCCTAAAAACGGGGACATTACAAACATAAATAGATAAACAATAAAATAAATAAGTAAACAATATAACAAAATATTTTAATACAATATAATTATAATATATTTTAAAAAATAATAATAATAATAATAAATTATAACATAAAAGATAGATTTCATACACAATAGAATAATTCCAAATATCCCTAGAAGATAAAGCATCGATAAACAAACATTAATAAGGTATAACATAATCTATGAAATCCAAGATACATAATACGATGATCAACCTGCCTATTAGGAAACACTAGTCAAGGTTTACTAAGTCCCGATATCATCGGCTTTCACAAATGGGTAATACTATCTCATGAACTGTCATCAACTTGGACATTAACACAAGCTCAGATAAAGATTACCCTCTGTCCAATGTATTAAGACACATAAGATCTTATGCAGCAATGGTATAAGGGAAATCTATAATCAGCAACCACTTCAATTTTTCTGAAAATGGTTAATCGCTAGAGATAGAGGCAGCGATTAAGTCTTATCAAAAGCACAAATTAACTAAGACTCAAGGGGTGCGAATGAAGAATATTGAAAAGACCCAATTGACGGAATTCAAAGAAGACTTAGTAAAAACTAACTATCGCCAAAGAGATGATGGAAGTAAGCATTTAAGGAAAGGGAATCATTAGGCAGCGATTAGTTGAAGAAAGAAGTACGATTTCTGGAAGATTGATTAATCATTAAACAAATGTTGCAATTAAGAAAGGTATAAAGCAAGAGATGCAACCATCGGATATTATGAGTATATATGAGGATAGATATTCATTTCAAGAGGGGCATCGAAAAAGATATATAAATCCATTCTTGTATATATCTAAGAACTGCCAATCTTATAGAGTTTTCTTCTCTACCATATGAGCGTAAACATCAGAGATTACTAAAATTAGAATATATATTGTGTAATGATCTGATTGAATTGGATCATCGGGAGTGATGCAAAGAAAGCATATAAAAGGAATTAAGGGCTATACATATATATATAGTTTGCACGCGTCAATGAACAAATATTGATTATAAATAAATATATCTGATCGTAAGAATTATCTAATACTTATAGATACATAAATTATATTTATCTATTAGTGACAATCAAATAAGAATTATATATCAGATATTCATCTTAATAGAGATAACCAAATAATAAATATTATCAACCCAATAATAATAACGGAATTAGAATTGTGTGTGTGTGTGTGTGTGTATCGTTTGTATATAAGGCAAATATATACCCTTAGCTAATTCCTTAAACACTCGCCAATACTGTTAAGAAGATAGGAGGGCTTGTCAAGGATGGAGTAATACCATGTTGGAGGAAACTTCCAAGATAGGGGTAAGGACGTATATCACAAATCCTTGAGGGCGTAGCCCCAAAAAAGGTCATGCATTATGTGCCACAAATCCTTTGAGCGAGCTTACTCGCAGATGCTTTCCAATGGCCATGGACAAGTAATTTTTTTTCTTAAGGGTAGTGATTAAGAGTGAAGTGAGGAATTGGGGCTTGAGTATATTTATGAATCAACGATTATTCCTTAATATAATTCAAATGCATAATGATGAACGATGACCATTAGGAATCGGCATTCTCTCAATAGGGGACGTTACAAGTAACCATTCCTAACTGCAATCTTGAACCCTAATTTGCAAAAACTGAGCAAATTAAGGTCCCAGGAGGGGACATTACAGTTGTCATGTCCCTCCATTTAAAGCTCGTTGGCAGTATCCTCATCTTATCCACACCAAATTTGAGAAATCTCTAATAGACAAAATTACAAAGATGGCAAGAAAACGAAAAAAATATCCATTTAACTTTATCGTAAAAAGATTTAATAATATAATATAATCTTAATATCAATAAATAAATAATAACATAAATAAGCAATGAAACACAGGGACGCGCACCTGGGCTAAAACCCAGGAGTACCGGGTGCGGCAACGTCCCAAGGACGGGTACTCCACGCACCCAAGCACCCCCGCCACAGGTCGTCGACCGCCGCACCGCAACTGCACCCATCCCCGTACCGCTCGGGTGCTCCAAAATGTGGGTGGGGGGGACGGTGCTTGGGGACTACTGCCGTGTCCCTCAACCGCACTTGGAACGCGACGGGGTGTGGCTGGCCACAGCAGCCCAAAAAGTTGCTTTCTTAAAAAAAATTATTTTATTTTTTTCTAATTAGTTCCTAAGGAACCCTAAAAGGATGTGGGTCCCATATAGGGCCCTCTATACTTCATTTGGCATTCATATTTTTGCAACAGTTGAGAGGAAGGTGAGAAAAAGAGTTTGAAAGAGCTTGAATAGTGATTTTGCAAGTGATTGCAAGAGCAAGAGCAAGAGGAGCAAGAAGATTCTATTTTGCAAGTGATTCATCAAGCATAAGGTAGGGTTTTTACGATATTTTCTTTGTTTTATAATTTTATTTTCAAATTTTAATTTTTTAAAGTTTTTTAAATTTTTGTAACAGTACAACTAAATGTTGAAATTTGAATGCATTGTTTGAGTTTCAGATTCTTGTTGATAGTTTTTTTTATTCTTGTAACTTGTTGTTTGAACTTTGATTCTTTGAATGCATTATTGTTTTTAAAAAATTAATAAAAAATGGTAAATCATGATTCATAAATCTAAATGTTTGAATGTTGAAAGTTTGAATGCATTATGTTAATTTTTTTGTTATTAAGTTAGGTTGAAACTTATTTAAATTTCTAAACTAAGTTGAAACTAGTTAAAAAAAATTAAAATTACTAATTAGGCTGAAATTTATCATTTTGTGAAATGCAGTGTCTAAATAACCTCTAGTCAAAGTGGAGAAGACATGGAATTGTATGAGGGAAGTGCAAGTATATCTGAGTATGAGGGAAGTGAGCATGGGCACGATCTAGAAGCCCAATCTCAACCTCCTTATATTGCACCAAGAGTACCTTCTATTGATTGCCCCTCTGAGACTTTGACACAGTTTGCTAGGGGTCCTTTTGATCCAAAGTCACCTCTAAAACAATTTGCAACCAGAATTCCCCTCCCTACGGCTACAAGTGGTGGCACACGGAAATGAAAATGTAATTTTTGTGGCACAGAATGGTTTAGCACCATTACTAGAGTTAATTCACACCTCTTTTGGACTGGATTTGGTGAGTTCATGCAAATTCCTGGCAGATGCTGAAAATGTGAAGTGTAGAATTGAAATAAACAAACTGTGGGGCATTCCTAATGATAGTGTAGTTTCCAGTGCTTAAATCTTTGGCTGGTAGACAACAGGTTCAGGCTATTCAGTAGTTATAGGGACAGCGAGATACTTCTACACATATCTTGCATCAAAGAGCAGGGAGATTTTGTCAGATTCAACTTCCATTCCTTCATCATTGAGATTTCAGCAAGGGAGAGCAGTAGGCCGAAACGGGAGGCAAGAACTTCTACTACTAACCCCATGGCTGAATTATTTAACATGCACACAAAGGATCGGTTAGACGATGCCATTGGTACATTCTTCTTTGCCAATGGCATCCAATTGCATGTTACTCGATCTCCTTATCATAGGGAGATGATGTCCTTGGTGGCGAAAGAGGGAGGGCCATCATTTGTGCCACCAAGTGAGCACAAATTGAGGACTACGATCTTGGATAGGCAGTATAACAAGATCAGGGTTTTGATGGAGCAGATGAAGGCATGCTGGATGGAGTCGAGTTGCAGCATTATTATGAATGGGTGGACGAACATTAGACATCATCCACTCATCAACATCATGGTCACATGCACTGAGGGCCCATACTTTTTGAGGGTAGTTGATTGTTCAGAGCATCGTAAAGATGCTGATTTTCAGATTCACATCCTTAGGGATGCCATTGAGGAGGTTGGGCCACAAAATGTGGTCCAAGTAGTGATAGATGTAAAACATGTGTGCAAAGCTGCAGGGAGGCTTGTTGAGGCAGCCTATAGACATATTTGGTGGACTCCATGTTGTGTGCATGCCATGAACAATGCACTCAAGGACATGGGGAAAATTGACTGGATTAAACAAGTGGTTAATGATGCGAGAGAGGTGCAGATGTTTATCTGCAATCACCACACTTCACATGCACTTTTCAAGGGCTTCGCGAAGGAGTTCCTAAAACCAGTTGAGACCAAATATGCATCATATTACATTCTCTTGGAGAGAATAGTTGAGTTGCAAGAGCCACTACAACTCATGATTATGACACAGGAATGGAATCGATGGGCTGAGTCCAAAACAAAGCAGGGCAAGAGGGTGAAGGAGACATTGAAGAGTGATCAGTTTTGGATTGATGCAAAATACCTAGTCTCCATCATTACTCCAATTTTCGAGGTCATCAGATATGGTGATGGGGATGCACCTACCCTTGGAGAGGTTTATGAGTGCATTGATTCCATGCTTGGCCAGATGAAGGTTGTTGTGCGTGAGAGAGACCCCACTCTAGCATTCTACACTGAGCCATTCAGTCTATCATTCACCGCAGGTGGGAGAAGATGAACACTCCTTTGCACATGACTGCCTATGCATTGAATCCTAAGTGGTACATGCCTAGGCCTGGTAGAGTTTGTTGGCAAAATGGTTAGCGCTCTCCTCGGGGTTCGTGACATGGCTTAATCGCCTCCTATGTCTTCTATAAGTCTAGTGGTTGTATCGGGCATTAACAGGTCGATCTTTTGGTGCAACGGCAACTACTACTTGTAACAAGTGGTATCAGAGCTTGGTCACAGGTTCGAATCCCCTCGAGTAACGCTAAGGGGGAGATTGTTGGCAAAATGGCCAGCGCTCCCCTCGAGATTCGTGACATGGCTTAATCGCCTCGTGTGTATTCTATAAGTCTAGTGGTTGTATCGGGCATTAACAGGTTGATCTTTTGGTGCAACGGCAACTACTACTTGTAACAGAGTTACACCACTTCAAGATGATGAGGTGAAGGTAGGGTTCTTTCAGTGCATTGGTAAGATGTTTGATGCTGAGACTACTGGTCAGATTCGCTCTAAGTGGATGGAATTTGCCTCTCTTATAGGTAATTGTTATTTCAATATTCGTTATTAATATTTACTATCTAGAGTTTAGTAACTTTAGTTTTACTATTGGCCCATTGGGTATGTTTATGAGTCATGACATTATGTTACAACTTATTATGTTCCAGGATACTCAGATTTGGCAAAGATGGACATTAGAACTATCGCACAAAAGCATCCGATATTGTGGTGAAAATGTCATGGAGCACAAAGGGCAAAGATTACCACACTAGCCATTTGATTGCTTTCTCAAGTTTGTAGTTCCTCATCTTTAGAACCTATTCAAGTTTTTAAATTTTAATTTTTAAATATTAACTTTTAAATTTTATAGACTTAAGAGCTTTTAATTCTACTTTTCTAATTTTCAGATTTTCTCATAATGACCATTTGTTTGCTATCTCAGGTTTCTAGTTCCTCAACTACGGAGAGGAACTGGTCTACTTATAGCTCCATCCACTCTATTAAGAGGAACAAACTTTACCTCTAAGAGAGCGGAGAAGCTAGTTGTTGTACACAATGCCTTGTGTATCATAGATTGCAAGACACGCAGGTACAAAGAGAGCCCAACAGCACGATAGGATGTAGAGTTAGAGGATCCAGCCTAGATCGATGAGGACGAGATTGCTGCAGAAGCCGAGGTAGGGCTAGTTGGTGTTCCTTTGGCGAACCTTGACCATGAGGACTCCGCGTCCAATGGTTCTAGTGATAAGGACTTTGTCTTGGGGAATGATTAGAGGCCTCCCATTCTTACATTTTGGCATGATTTCAGATTTTGACATTTTGTACTCATTTTGATATTGATGATTGATCACGATTCATTATATCATATCATGCTACTCTTCTCATTGTAATCATGATCATCTTTATGATATATAATATTTCATATTTGAACAATGAATTTTGATCTTTGATAGAAGTTTAGAACATGAATCATTATGTTACTAACTTACTATGTATTTTTATAACTTTATATTACTATGTTTAAAATTTAAATCAAAATGTTAGTGTTACTATGTTGAATGTCCAATAGTTCTAGTTCGTGTTGCAATTTTGCTATGCTCAAGTATTTGGTATGTTATATTGAAATATCTTTTCATAATTAACATTTCAAGTTATATATGTATAGTATGCAGTCCCCCCCCCCTACCCCAGTTACCATCCCCCCACCAACCCGAAATTGAGGCCCTCTTTTTTCCCGCACTCAAAACTCATCCCGACATCCCCCCATCCCAACTTACCCTCGCGCCAATGTTACAGTGTAAATAAGTAAACAATATAACGCAATATTATAATACAATATAATTATAATATATATTTTTTTATACATAGATCGTATACAAACCTTGTGCTCATTCGAGCAACAACATGATAGTTACAAGCTTATTCAATCAACAAACTAAGACAAATACAAGCTCCTTACGAGCAGCCACACTAGAAACTACAATTGGAAGACCAAGAGTCACAACTTAGAATTCCACAAAGATGTCCCTCTTGGGATTTGAATCAAGGTCTCCACAATGAGAACTCATTGCTTTAACCAACTAAGTTAAACCCCTTGGACTAATTATAATATATTTACAAAATAAATAATAATAATAAAAATATAAATAAAAAATTTAATGACAATAAATAATAGTCAAATTAAATTATGCAACTAATAATAATAATAATAAATTATAATATAAAAGATGGATTTCGCACACGATAGAATAATTACTAATATCACTAGAAGATAAAGCATCAATAATCAAAAATTAATAAGGTATAGCATTATCTCTGAAATCCAAGATACATAATACGATGATCAAGCCGCATATTTGGAAACTCTAGTCACGGTTTGCTAAGTCTCAATATTATCGGCTTTGACAAACGGGTAATACTATTTCATGAACTGTCATCAACTCGGACATTAACAGAAGCTCAGATAAAGACTGCCCTTTGTCCAATGTATTAAGACACATATGATGTTATGCACCAATGATATAAGGGAAATATATAATCGGTGACCGCTATTCAATTATTCGAAGAATCACTAGAGATTGAGGCAGCGATAAGTCTTATCAAAAGCACAAATTAACTAAGAATCAAGGGGTGCGGATGAAGAATATTGAAAAGACCCAATTGATGGAGCTTAAAGAAGATAAAAACTAACTATTGCCAAAGAGATGATGGAAGTCAGCGATTAAGGAAAAGGAATCATTATGCAGCGATTAGTTGAAGAAAGAAGTATGGTTGCTAGAAGATTGATTAATTATTAAACAAAAGGTGCAATTAAGAAAGGTAAGGATGTGTCCCTTCCAAAGCAAGAGATACAACCATTGGATATTATGAGTATATATGAGGATACATATTCATTTCAAGAGGGGCATCAAAGAAGATATATAGATCCATTCTTGTATATATCTAAGAGCCGCCAATCTTACAGAGTTTTCTTCTCCACTATATGAGAGTAAACATCAGAGATTACTAAATTGGAATATATATTGGGTACCGATCTGATTGAATTGGATCACTGGAAGTGATGCAAAGAAAGGATATAAAAGGGATCAAGGGCTATATATATATATATATATATATATATAGTTGGTAAGGGTCAATGAACTAATATTGATTATAATAATACAATCATATTGTGTATCTATCTATATATATATATATATATTTGAAGAATAGTAATCTAATATATCTGATTGTAAGAATTATCTAATATTTATAAATATCTAAATTATATTTATCTATTAGTGACACTGAAATAAGAATTACATATCAATTATATCAGCTATTCATCTTATTACTGATAATCAAATAATATATATATTATCAATCCAATAATAATAAGGGAATTTGAATTGTATTTATGATATATATATATATATCGTTTGTATATAAGACAAATATATAGACTTAGCTAATTCCTTGAACACTTGCCAATGCTGTTAAGAAGATAGGAGGGATTGTCAAGGATGGAGTAATACTATGTTGAGGAAACTTCCAAGATAGGGATAAGGATGTATTTCACGAATCCTTGAGGATGTAGCCCCAAGGTAGGTCATGCATATATGTGCCACAAATCCTTTGAGGGAGCTTACTCGTAGATGATTTCCAATGCCGATGAACAAGTAGTTTCCCATCTTTCTTAAAGGCAGTGATTAAGAGTGAAGTGAAGAATTGGGGATTCAGTATGTTTATGAATCAACGATTATTCCTTAATATAATTCAGATGCATAAAGATGAACGATGACCATTAGAATTGGCATTCTCCCGATATGGGACGTTATAAGTAGCCATTTCTAAGTGCAATCCCGAACCCTATTTGGGAATTACTGAGCAAATTAATGTCCCAGGAGGAGACATTACATTGGTATTAGAGCATGACCTTGCCATCCTAAAGGGAAAAGATGAAAAAGGGAATCATTCTAATCTATGAAAAGGAAGCTAACCCAGTCAGCATAGGAAAAGTGAGATCCAATCAGCAACAGATATCCAATCAACTCCTTACAGCATCAAAGAGTTGGTGAATATATAATATGTTCTATATTCAGCAAGGAGGAGTGAATAGTGACCATCATCTAAGAACAGAGACTAACACTAAGAGAAGTGAAACAAAGGAATAGGTAACAGGTATGCAACATGAATATGATGTTAAGTATGATTAAGTAATTAATATGGAAATTACCAATGAATATAAGGATAGTTAATAAGTTGAGTTAATAAAATTTCTCATCAAATCCATTACTTGAAAAAACTTATTAATCAATGCCAAATAGTTATAGGAGTGATTAATGTTCATAAGGACAATCAGATTTTATAAGTAGTTCTTAATCACAAATCAAATCTAATAATGAATTATTTATACAGCTCGTCATAGTTGGAAGGCGGAAGACTAGGTAAGAGGGTATAGGGCTGATCCCTAAGTGGGCTAAGAGGGACGAGTTCCACTCTTGGGCTTAGACTAATCGAGCTGAGGACCCACTAGAAGCTTCCTGACATTCCTTTGTGATGAGTAAAGTATATAAGGGGAGGCATGGTTAGGAAAGGCAAGCACCTACTAAGTATGACACCTCGGGTTAAACTTTTCCCAAGAGGGCGAAAGTTCTTCTCTCCTTGTCCAATCCTAAAATGGTCTAACCTATGTAGATAATGCTCACTATTACCACAAGTTGTAAATATATGCACAATACTCTATCTATAGGCTCAATGACATAATAATGGTAAATATTATTCCTAACTCTGATTATCTTAACTATGTGAACAAAATCTAGATAGGATAATAGAGTTTATGAGTGGATCCTTAATCGGCAATAAGATCTAATAATGAATTATCAATGATTTATTCACCTCAATCGTAGTTGGAAGAAGTGTAGGTAACAGGGTATAAGGCTGATCTCTAAGTGGGATAAGATGGACAAGTACAACTCTTGGACTTAGATTAATCGAGCTAAGGGGCTTGTTGTGAGGTTTTCACACCATCGCCCCATTGCAAATGGTGACCCCCCTCTTTCTGCTTTACCAGTAGGGGTAGTTGTCTTAGGTGGTTGTGGTTGGTAACAATTTTCATGTCTCTTGGTCGAGGAAGTGATTTTGAGCAATTTTGACCTGTTGGGAAGTCAAGTCTGTCTAGGATGTAAGAAAAGGTTGGGCTAGGCTAGTCATCGAGATGGATTTGAAACCAAGTGATTTGTGAAGAAACAAGTTGGAATCATTAGAAAATCCTTGTTCCAACTTCAATTTGACCTTAGAAAGCCAGGAAGGGTTGTGGGAGGTAAACTTGTTGAAGGATGCTGAATCCTGAAATTTGGCCAAGTCTGGGATTTTTTGAAAACCCCCAAATTCTAGAATCTTTATTATAACTCCTATGAGGCTGAAACCTACTCAAACATCCTAGCAATATTTATATAAATATAACTTATACTTAAATGTTATATTTATATAAATCCTCCTCCCCCCCCGAGCTCAGAAAATAACTTAGTGTTATATTTTTATATTGATTTTGAGGCGAGGTTCTGAAAAGAGGAAAAATCTTTAGGAGGTGGCAGAATCTGCCTACCTCGTAGGATTCCTAATCCTAGGAGTGGTTTGATTTCCGCCCAAGCATGGATTGACAAAACATGGACATAACAAACCCCAACTTGCATTTCAATAGGAAAATGAAGGTTGATGGAGGAGTTTGTGTGAGTTTTGAGTTGAAATTGCTGAAGCTTGATGGAGAGGGAAATTCCTCAAGGCTGGTTGATTCCACCATGCCTTGAGGAATCTTAATTTCCTCTTTCCACTGAGAATTCCACCCTCTTCCATGGCTTGTAATCCTGCACTACCCTCAAATTCTGCCTATAGCTGCAAGAGTTAGGATCATTAGATATAACTTTGATCATGGTATAGAGGTTAAGTCTTAAGACAAACTGAAAATCAGATTAAGAAATTGGAGACAAAACATGAAATCAGCCCTCTAAACTGCCTGACTCGGATTAGAATAACTATCAGTCCACCGTAAAACAAAATTGGAGGGCCAAGTCTTGATGTTCGGTGATGGATTGGGGAAGAAGCATGTGACGTTTATTGAGATACAATATAGAATCCTTGGGTAGGGGCAGAATCCGCCTCCTACCAAGGATTCTAATCCTCGCCTTAGTGGGATTTCCGCCTAGCAAGAGGATAAAATCCTCGAGCCCCCCATAATTCCACCTTGCATATAATGATGGAGCATGAACGAAACTTGCATTCTAAGTGTGAGGTGAAAATCAAAATGGTTTGATAGTTTAGTCTTTCCCAAATCTAGTGAGGAGATGATGAAAGTTGATGAGTAGAATCAAAGTTTATAAATGAAAAATTCCTCGAGGGATGGCGGAATCCGCCATCCCCCGAGGATAAAATCCTCATTAACCTTAAATTTCCACCCCATGGGAGGCTCCCTAGACATTGAGAGGCAGCGATTTTGACTTGTAGAAGAATAAATACTTTAAAAAATCATTAATCTCCTCATTAAGTCGGCCAAGAGGGAGTTGGAAAAACAAATTTAATAAAGACATTTTATTGGCCAATTATGAATAAGTTGACCTGCCTTGGGGGTATGTGCCCCTTCACCTCTTCAATGCCTATGCAAGGGAGGTATTTCAATTCAGTTTTGCATCAAGCACAAAACAATTTCTTACCCTTGTTACAGGCAGCAAACTTTCCCATTCAAGACAACAAGTGATCCAATATGGAAAATGGGTAGTGAAGAAGGAAGGGAAGGAAATTGATACTATTGTAAAGAATTTACCTAGAGGAAAGGAGTCTAAAGCAACCCGAAATACCAAAGGAGGGAGAGGAAGATAAGGGGCAAGGTTAAGAATCAGCTTGGTTGGTGTAAAGATTATTAGAATAGTCTCTTAGGTATGTCTTATGATAAGATTATATGGTTTATTATCAGTAAGTCTTTTGAAGCTACCAGCTCACAAAAATCCCCAAAGCTTTTTTAAAGTGGATAAACACAGAAGACTTTTAAACTGTCTTTGAAAGAAAAGATGTTCTTAACTAGAGTAGGGGCAAGCAAAAAAACAAGGAAATATTGATGATAATCAGTAGACAAGCAGAAAAAATGATTAAAGAAGAAATACTCCTAAAAAGATCTATTTTTACTCTTCACTTCCAGCTATAGGGTAGTCTCAATACATGGCTTGATCGTTACCAGTTAAATTGAAATAAGCGGATTAGGCCCATTATTGCTAGAAAGCATATATATGGTTCCTAAATCTTTCAACAAGATATATTTACCCGAAGATGGTTGGTAAGATATATTATAGCAAGAATGGGCTAGTTTCCTTTTATACAAGAGAAACTAGTATTCTAATAGTAAAACGGAACGGCCACATTTTTTAAGTTGAGCATATAAGGCAAAATAAATAAATATGAGGGGATAAAAATACAAAAAAACAATACATTTAAATGAAAATAAAGGAAAATGTCAGAAAAGGATCAAGCGGTGAAACATTAAAGATTAATGAAAAAATTAATTCAAGGATGAAATTTGCACGATTATTGTCATCATAGCAATTACAAAGGGCTCAATTAAATGCCATAATAATGATGGCGGATTAATTGGAGTTAGCACAACCAAGGGATCTGATTAGCAAAGTGGGTTAATTAACTCGGCAGGAACCTTCTAGTCTTCGAGGGAATTTATTTAAGATGATCAAATAAACGAGATCATCCAGCTATTTAGAGAAAACCGAATTGTAGTAGTAGGTAGCCATGGAAACACCAATTAGACTGAAAGGAAAGAAAAAGGAAAATGGCTTTTTTAGGAGAGATTAAAAGAGAGAGGCTGAAGCTAATTATTATACTTGCTCATGATCTTGTGGTTAGGGCTATAAGGAGAATTTTAGGAGATGATTTCATACACAATGATCATAGGCATAGGGAAAACCTTAATCTACTAGCCATGTTTGTAGCAATCTCCTTGCAATTTGAAAAGGATAGGGAGGCAGTTGAGAAGCTTTGTCATAGCATCTTCATAGAAGATATCTTGGTTAACCTAGATAGGGTTTTGGTTAACATAGATATTGAATTAACAAATCCCAAGCCCGAAAACTATGACTGCTTTATCCTGAAAGTAAAACCGGTTCCTAGATTCCCAATCATAGCTATGGAGGATTGGGAACAGTTTGAGGAAAGGAAGACAATTATAGTCAGGAATTTGAATTTCTTGATGGGTTTAGTGCATGTCAAGAGGCCCATTAATAGGAACTGGTTCGAAGCATACCTAAGGGAAGATGGTGTGGAGGTAGAGGATGACTAAGCATATTTAGCCAATGCTACAATCATCGACGAGGTGGGACCTACAATGGAGGAAAGCAGTGAGGAGGTTGTCAAACAGAAAGGGAAAAGAATTAAGATTGACAGCTGATGAGCTCGGGTTGAAGTTTTTTGTATGTAATTAAGTATTATTACAGTAGAGGGTTTTCAGATTTAAGCCTCATATAGAATGATTGGTTAAGAACTGTAGCTTTCTTGAGTAGTGTATCGATATTTTCTTGTCTATTGGGTGGTTTGTATTTAGAATTAGATACTAAATTTGGGCTGGCCACCATTTTGTCTTATACTCTTCTGATATGTAAGTAATTAGACATTAATATAAAGAAGTATTATATAAAGTTTGGTTCTTTGAAAGTGGGCAATGGAAATTGTTCATTATTCAAGTTTTAGAATGGAATGGATAGATTCTTGAATAAATTAATGATCTTCTTGTGAGATAGCTAAGTTAGAAATAATGCATGAAACTAGTTAAATTTTGTTGTCAATCCACAATTAAGTTTTATTATTAATCTGGGTTGTCAAGAGGGGCACAACTTTATGTCTTCAACACATAGTTCAAAATATCGTTATCAACAAACTTATCGCCGAGGGCAAAAAAAGAATATCGGGAAATATTGGAGATAAGTTGGGAACTTCTCGGCGAACTTCTCGGGAACTTAAAAAATGGCTTAAATTTAATTAGAAATGCATTTTTTTTGCAAAATTCAATAAGGAGATTCATCTAATGAGTTAGTAAATGAGTAAACAAACCAAACAAGCTAATCTAGATACATATAAATGCAAATATGTATCAAAATTGCATCCACATGTGGAATGCTGATGGCTGGTAGCCATAGTCTGATAGTCTGAACTTTGAAGAAAACTAAAAACAACAAATTGTCTTTGTAAAACTATAAGCAAATACATATGCTAAGTACAATATCAAACTAGTCTACATCTTCCTCTTCCCCTTCCCAGTAGCTCTAGTAAAAACTACGGGAGTGGGAGGAAGTCTAGCCCTAGTAGTCCGTTGTGGCTGTGCCACCTCCCTCGGCACAATTGGTTGTGACTGGACCTCCACCCTAGATGTAGATGGTGCTAACACTGGCAATGACTCCTCATCATCTGTATCCTCCTCACTCTCACTACTCTCATGATCATCCTCCTAAATGCCATCCAATCCTGCTGTAAATCCATCATCCTCCATAGCCTGCCTCTCCAAATCATAGATGTCATCATTTGTGAAGAATGGAGGCTGCTCCTATGATGCCCAATCACAAAACAGATCTATTTCATCCAAATCAAGTGGCCCAGCTGGTGGTAACTCTACCTTTCTTATGCGCAACTTAAGGTTATATTGCACATAAACAAAGTCATTGAGGCGTTTCTGTGCTAACTTGTTCCTCTTCTTCGTGTGAATGGCCTCAAATAAGCTCCAATTACGCTCACAACTAGATGAGCTACATGGCTGTCATAAAATGCACAAGGCAGGTTTTTGCAGATTTGGGACATTCCCACCCCAATTTTGTCACCAAGCATCTACAAAATAAATATTAAAGAGTTAGAAAGCAAGGTGAAAACATATTCTAGTAACTTAGTTTTTATCTACTTATCATGCATGTGAAAGACACCAAAAATCCAAATATTGTACCTGAGGTTTGAGTGTTTCTTCCTCTTCTTGCCAAGTCTGAGGAGAATAGCTTGCCCGTTGCATTCTGATACACTTCCATCTCGGCCATTATGAGGTCTCTCACCTGAACCACAGGGACCATCCTCTGCATGCATTCAGTGAAGCCCTCCATGACCTCTCCATTAGGATCCCTGTAGGATGGAGAGAAGCGAAAAGAAGGGTTGAGGAAGTACCCTTCTGCATGAATGGGTTGGTGGAGCTGATTGTTCCACCTCATATCAATAATTGCCCATATGGGGTCAAATTTTAGGCTGTCCCCCTTGTAGTAATTTTTAATAGCCTCTTTGGCCCTATCCATGGCCTCATAAAGATACCCCATTGCGGTTTGATCCCCATCTACCAAGCGGAGAACTCTAACCAAGGGTTCTATCACCTACAATTGAGAAGTAGAAAAAGATTATCATTCATTGTAGACTACAGTTCCAAATTAATAATGAAAGACTTGATTCTTGAATACAAAAAAAAAAAATATTCAACTTTTGAAGTTTCAAAGATACCTTCACAATTTTTGTAGCATCATCAAAAAAGTGATTGTCAAAGACAATGTATGCAACACTTTCACCATAAGCCTTCTTTGAATAACTTTCGTCTAACCATGGTTGACTCACAAACATTTGCTTCAAAGAAGTCAAAGAACTAAGAACGCTTTGCAACGTTTAGAAAATCGTTGCAAACCTTGTGTCCGTAGGTCTAACCAACTCCTTCCCATGGGTGAATCCTATCATCAAGCGGAGAACCCATGGGAGATTGTAGATATATTTTGTTATCTTTCTTGCATCCTCTACAATCAATTTCACCCAATCTAATTTTCCTATGTCCTCCAAAAGAAGGTCAAAGACGTGCGTTGCACAAGGAGACCAAAAAAGTGTGCTATACTTATCTTCGAGGATCCTGCCCGCTGCCACATATGTCGTTGCATTGTCGGTTATTATTTGCACCACATTAGCAACTGTTAGAGTAATAGGTTCTTTTTACCTTTTATTCCTCTCTAAAGATTCACTTAGGGTTTCTCATTCTCCTATTTAAGGATGAATCTTGTAATTGCTCTTTTTAATTTCTCTAATGCAATTTTACTTTTGAGAGTTATTGCACTTTGTCTCCATTCTTCTCTTGTGACAGGTTATTCCAGTTTGCAGATATTCATGGGTTGTGTAGATTTGTATTCTCAAATCTTTAATAGTATCAAAGCTCAGATCTGCTGTTGCTTGTTCTTGATGTAGTGAAGTTTTATGGAGCTTTAGGGTTTTTCTGTTGAATCTAGGGAACCTCTCTTTCTGGTCATCTTGGCTTCAAACGGACCTCACGGTTGCGATCAGAGCATCCAAGAACCCCTAGATCCATATAAAATTTGTCCGATTTGGACAAAGTTGTAATCTATGGGAAAAAAAATTTGCAACCAGCCCCGCCACGGATCTCAAGGCGGTCACTAGTTTTTTGTGCACTTTGGGCCAAAATGGACCTTGCCATTGAGCTCACAGCACCCAAAAGCCCCCATTTCCATACAAAGCATGTCGAATTCGGCCAATGTCGACCTTTGAGGCAAAAAAAATTTGCCTCCAGACCGTACGGCTTGCATGCAATTCAAAAAAAAATTTAAAAAAATATTGCATTGGGGGCGCACCACCCAGCGGTCACCACTACAGCTCACGCAACGGCTCTACCAAGTGATCACCGCTACACGGTTACCACCGTGGGGTCTCCTTGCAGTGTCACCATCGGTTGACTCGCGGTCACCCTGGGGTCTGCCAGACGCTAAGGTCATCACCGACGTCATCAAGGTACAAAGGTGACATCATCTCCTTAAATGACATTGTTTTCTCCTCTTGCACGATTTTTGACAGACAGTTGGTTTTTTGCCCATATCTTGGGTCTCTGGGATCGAAATTGGGCATACAATATACCGACGGAAAGCTCGTTCCGAGCCTGATCCAAATTTGTTGGTGTGGTTTCCTGATTTCACCATTTTGCTGTATTATTTTGCTGTCAAAGACAAAGGTTTCTCTGTTCTCTTCGGTTTCAGACCTCCTACGCTCCGGGATCAATAACTCTTGCATCTGGGCTCCGTTTTCTTCAAACAACGCCGAAAAGCTCGTTCAGAGCTTCATTTAGATTTGAAGGTTTGCAATTGTTATTTCGTCATTTGGCTGCTCATTTATTCTGTCAAAGGCTGTTGTACCTCTGTGCACTCCAGGAGCCATAACTTTTGCATCCAAGCTCCATTTTTCGAAAATGAAATATTGTCGGAAAGCTCGTTCAGAGCTCTTTTCAGATCTGGCATTTATTTTCAGAAAATTTCTCAAGTACCTAGAAATTTGTCTGAAACATTTCTTTCTTTCTTTCTCGTATTCAGATTGTACTAGGGTTTGGGTTCTCTATTTGTGGGGGGTGATTTTTCTCTTGCTTTCTGTCATTCATTTCAGAAAAGAAAAACACCAAAAACACAAACCCTTCTTCATCTTCTGTCAAGTTCTGAAAGAAAACCCATAATAATAAAAAACAAACAGGTGATCAGATCAGTTATCAACATGGCAGATTTCGCTTCAGTTGAGCTTCTCACTCCACACAATTATCACATCTGGAAAACTCGCATGATGAGGCTTCTCAGATCACGTGGATTATGGTCCTGTCTAGATGAGGAACAACCTCATCTAACTTGCCTCTATAAGATTATGCAGCACAAGAACAAAATTGATGAGGCTATGGGTGTTGTCTCTGCATGTTTCAGACAGCCTTCTTTTCCATCTTGATGATTGTCTTACTCCTAGGGCTATGTGGACACGGTTTCAGACTCTCTTTGGCACAGTTAATGAGTTCAGGGCACTTTAGATTGATGTAGAATTGACCTCCATCATACCCGATTCCTTTCCTTCTATTGAGGATTACTTGATGAAATTCAAATCCATCAGATCTGTTTTACAGGGTTGTGGCAAGATCAAGACTAATACAGAATATATTTACCTGATTCTTTCTAAGCTTCAAGGAAAATTTCAGATTTTCTCTTATACTTTCCATTCCACCATGGATGCTTTGGGACATAGATTTGTTATGCCCTCTTTTGAGGTATTCTGTGATCGTTTGACTCGAGAGCAATCTAAGCTTAAATAGTTGGATTCTCTCTCAGGATCAAAGAACCAAGCATTGGTTGCTCAACCTACTGACCACCAATTGGTATCAGAGCCTTGGGTCACGGGTTCGAGTCTCCCTTCAGTGGGTGTTGAAGGCTCATTCGGTGCTAAGGGGGAGATTATTGACTTGGTGGTCAGCACCTCCTTGGAGATTCGTGACATGGCTTAACCGCCTCCCGTGGATCGGGTTAAATCTGACATTTGTATTGGGCATTGATAGTTTGAGCTTTTGGTGCAACGGCAAATGATTCCAACACAACCACCTACGGATAGAAAGAAATCCAAATCGAAGCCCGAGAAAGATTCAGATGATAGCGAGAGTCCCTCCAAGCCATCTCAGAAATCAGATTCGAAAACAAATTCTAGTTTCAAACGGGGAAATTCTTCAAAGTATTGTGAGTCTTCCTCCAAGACAAAAAAGAAATCAGAAGAATCTTGTAGCTTTTGTGGCAAGGAAGGACATCCAGTTTCCAAGTGTTGGAAATGACTAGAAGCTTTAGAGGCATCCATGCAGCAGCATAATATCACCTCTCCTCGTCCTCCTTCCTCTTCCACTGGCAAAGGTCATGCTCTTTTTGCACGAGCTATACCTACAAATTCTCCTTGGATCATTGATTCAGGTTCTTCGCACCATATGTCACACTCACCTAGATTGATTGCCTCACTTTCTCAGAGTGCTATTACACAGATTGCAATTGGTGATTCAGCACAACTTTTAGTTATAGGTTCTGGAACTGTTTCATTGGATGGTGGTTCTCTACAGGATGTTCTTTTCGTTCCAGCCATCTCTACAAACCTCCTGTCTATTTATCAAATCTGTCATTCTGGATCTGGTAAAACAGTTGAGTTCTCACCACATGATGTGGTTATTCGAGACCTCGATGATCATGATCTGGTTGTTGCTACTAGCAATGTTGATTCAGAGTCTCACTTATACAGGTTTGATTGCTTCGAGAGCTCCGATTCTACAGGTGTTTCTCTTGTTGCTCATGCAGACATAGTGAGCAAGCTTTGGCATGAGCATTTTGGCCATGTCAACTACAGATTTCTACAACAAATGAGTACACAAGAGCTAGTGATTAGGCTACCTCAGATTTCTTGTACTGATGGTGTTTGTCGCAGTTGTGCCCTTGGCAAACATCACAGGGATCCTTTTCTGACAAGTAGAGCCTCACGTGCTATTACACCTTTGGAGTTGATACGCAGTGATCTTATGTCATTTCCCACTCCATCTTTTTGTGGTGCCCGATATGTACTCACCTTCACAGATGATTTCTCCAGACGCACATGGGTGTACTTCTTGAAGTACAAATCTGATGTCTTTGATTCCTTTCGAATCTTTAAGACATTTGTGGAGAAACAATCTGGTCTTTCTATCAGACGTATACGCACTGACAATGGGGGGAATATGTGAATCAGTCTTTCAAAGATTTCTGCACTGAGCATGGTTTACAACATCAGTTCACAGTTCCACATACTCCACAGCAAAATGGGATTGCTGAGAGAAAGAACGGGACATTACAGGAGATGGCCAATTGTATGCTACAGTCTCGAGCTATGAGTGCTTCTTTTTGGGCTGAGGCTATCAATTGTGCCACCTATATTCAGAATCGGATGCCTCACAAGGCATTACAACATATAACTCCTGAGGAGGCTTGGACTCATGTCAAGCCTGATGTTTCTTCATTCAGAGTTTTTGGTAGTGAGGCTTGGGCATTTATTCCAGATGCTCAGAGGAAAGCCATGGAGAGGAAGACTCAACCACTCATACTTGTTGGCTACTGTGAGGATGTGAAGGCGTACAGGTTGTTTGATCCTGGTTCAAGAGAGGTCTTGTTTCAGTGAGATGTTCAGTTTGATGAGGGCTATCCTCAGATGGATCCTCCATCTTCAGCTTCTACCTCACTGCCTAGTACTTCCTCTTCCCCTCTATAGGATTCCATATCCTCTGAGGAAGATTTAGATGGAGATCCACCTTCCCCACCACCACTAGATGTTCCGCGAGTACCCAAGTGGGCTCGTGATACTATTGATGCAGCAGGACCTTTGTCAGGTGATCCTTCAGATACTTTTCGCACTCGTGCACAGACATCAGGTTCTAGTCTTCTGAGTCAGGCCATTTCTACTGACCCTCAAAGTTTTTCACAAGCGACAGGACACTTAGAGTGGGATAGGGCCATGGATGAGGAGTACTCTTCTTTGATGAAGAATCATACTTGGGATTTATGTTCTCTTCCGAAAGGGAGAAAGTTGGTTCGATGCAAGTGGGTGTATCATACCAAATGTGCTACAGATGGTGCGATTGATAAGTACAAGGCACGTCTTGTTGCAAAGGGGTTTTCACAGGTGGAGGGTATTGATTACTCTAAGACCTTTGCTCCTATTGCCAAGATGAATTCTATTCGCCTTGTACTATCTCTTGCAGTTTCACAGGGATAGATAGTATTTCAGATGGATGTGAAGAGTGCTTTCTTGCATGGAGACCTACAGGAGGAGATCTATGTGGAGCATCCTGCAGGTTTTGTGCATGATTCCTCTTTGGTTTGCAAACTTCGACGGTAACTTCGATGGTCATTATATGGTCTCAAACAAGCCCCTAGGGCTTGGTATGAGAAGATGGACTCTTTTTTGCTCTCTTCACATTTCACTCACTGTCATTCTGAACCAATAGTGTACATTCAGTGTCATGAGGGTGATCTTTTGATTCTTGTGCTATATCTTGATGATCTTCTTCTCACAAGTAGCTCATCCTCTACGATTCAGAGTGTTCAGAGAGCATTGATGGAGCAATTTGAGATGACAGATCTTGGTCTTCTGCACTATTTTTTGGGCCTACAGGTTATTCAGTCTTCGGATGGGATCTCCATACTCCAGCAGAAATATGCTCTTGATATGCTCTAGCGATTTGGCATGCTTGATTGCAAGCCTACCCCTATGCCTTTTCAGTCAGGTGTTGATTTGTCACCATCATGTCCTACTCCTTCAGTAGACTCTACTTTGTATAGACAGTTGGTTGGCAATTTGTTGTACCTGACACACACGTCCAGACCTTTCCTTTGCAATTGGCCTTGTCTCTAGATTCTCGCAAGATCCACATGAGAATCATTGGCAAGCTGCCAAACATATCTTGAGGTACATTTGGGGCACTACTTTGTATGGCATTACCTACACATCAGGAGATCCTCACATTGTTGGTTTCAATGACTCTGATTGGGCCAGTGATACCACTGATCGGAAGTCTACTTCTAACTTCATTTTTTGTCTTGGTTTTGGTCCTATCACATGGTATTGCAAGAAGCAAACCGCTCATGCATTATCATCTACAGAGGCAGAGCACCAAGCAATTGTGCTAGCGAGTCAGGAGGTTTTATGGCTTCGATAGATGATGACAAAGTTTGGGTTTCCTCCGAACAGTCCCACTATTCTATGGTGTGACAATCAAGGTGCTATTCACATTTCTCGCAACCCGGTAGAGCATCAATAGACCAAACATATTGAGATCCACATGCACTTCATTCGGCAGTTGATCCAGGATGGTGTTCTCATCTTGGAGTATATTCCTACAGCTGAGCAGGTTGCTGACATCTTCACTAAATCTTTTGCCTCGCCGCGCTACCTTCAGTTGCGCTCGATGCTTGGGGTGAAGGAAGTTGTCCTTGGGGGGTCTCAGTGAGGCCTTCCTTCGTTCATGTTTTTGTTTAGCATGTTGTTTCTTCTCTTTTTGGAGTAGAGTTTTTCCCATGAGGTTTTCTCTATTTCTCCACTTTACAGAGATTTGGTTGTGATTGGGTACATGATCAGGCTTTGTTGTCAGGACCCAAATTTGATTCTCAGCTTGTTTTGCTTTAGCTTCTTTAACTTTTAGTTTGCATCTTTCCCTAAGCTCATCTTAAGGGGGGAGTTAGAGTAATAGGTTCTTATTTACCTTTTATTCCTCTCTAAAGATTCACTTAGGGTTTCTCATTCTCCTATTTAAGGATGAATCTTGTAATTGCTCTTTTTAATTTCTCTAATGCAAATTTACTTTTCAGAGCTATTGCAGTTTGTCTCCATTCTTCTCTTGTAACATGTTATTCCAGTTTGCAGGTATTCGTGAGTTGTGTAGATTTGTATTCTGAAATTTTTCAGCAAGCCCCACCTCCATCACAATTTTCTCTAACATTAGAGCCAAAGTTTCAGATGTCTTTATCTTGTCTGAGGCATCCAAGGATTTCAGAAAGACCACTTGATCCTTCCAAGAAACCAAAAAATTGATGATTGTACGGTTTCTTCCATCCGTCCATCCATTTGAAAGTATAGAGAAGCCAAATTGTTTCCATTGCAAATTTTGGTCTTCTACCACATCATTGGCCCTAGTAACAGCATCTCTGAGCAAACTACAAGCACAAAATAAAAATAATATTAAGTACACAACTTTGTTTTAAAAAAATTACATTCAACAAAAATAAGTAAATTGTAAAACCGTAAAAGTGAACTAACCTCCCACTCAAGTTTGCAGGAGTAGGTGCCTTGTAGCCCTTTCCCGCTACATTGATTCATGTCACAAAATTCAATCAATAGGGACTTGCTGCAACATTGAAGGGGATATTGTTAAAATACCAAAAATCAGCACATTGAATGTCAACTTGCCGATGCACATCGTTGTTCCACCCACTACCCTCTGGTGATGATTGTGCTCCAAGTGTGTTTCTGGGCACAAAAAAATTATATATAGAAGATGTGCGTGGTGGTGGTCTACTAGAACCAGCGGAAGTGGAAGGCGAGGTGAAGGTAGATTTGCAGATCAGTCGGCCACGATGAGAGCCCACTATGCCCTCAAGTGTTGCTTCATCTTATTCAAGGGTGGATGTGATACCTGGTCACAAATCACAACCCACATTATTTCATTATGATCATTGTTATAAACTTATAGGCTTTAGCAAAATCTAAATTGTTGAGGTGATTATAAAATAATAAATGATTCTTAAAAAGGAGATAGTGTGAGATACCTTGCAAATCAAAAATGGCTGCCCTCATGGCCAATTTTGCCCTTTCCCTTTGCAACTTTTTCTCTTCTCCAACAGCGAGCAAGGCATTCATCTCTCTCATTATTTCTGGGGTGGAGTTGTCACAAACCCTTGTGTCACGCTTTGTGATCCCTCTAAGGTGGTATTTCAAACGAGATATGCCTCCACTAACTAGTTTTTCACATTTTATGCATATCACAATATTATATTGGGGTCCTTCAAAAGCATATGCACATGCCTTGTCTCTAGCCCCTTCAAGGCGCATTCCTACATATCCCGATGGACATGTGTCTACTGGGGCACTGGCAGACCCTGCAGCGGACCCAGTTGTAGAGGAATCCCTATTTGCCATTTTGATGAAGAATCAAACTGCACATGTCACATACAAAATGAGTGCACAAATTTAGAAATTTAATAACGAAATTTAGAAATGAACTAAGTTAGTTTAAAACTTTAAATAAGTTTAAACATAGGTGAAACTTGAAGAAAAAAACAAAAAAATTGTAAGGTTATGAAATTTTTGAGAAAATATGAAGTTTTTGAGAAAACTATGAAAAATTTGCAAAAATTGCTAAAAAATGGTGTTAGATCTTATTCATTACGTTCCAAAACAAGTTAGAGTAGATTGGAAATGATATTATATAGTTTGTATAAACTTGAATGCAACTAATACAAGACAAAATGATTTTAAAACAAAAGGGAAAGAATTTTGGAAACTTGTGAATTTGAATTTTCTTGGATAATCCCTTCGAATCCGCTTCGAATCGATCTAAAATGCCTCAAATGTCGATCCTTCTCCTCCAAAACCCTTCTAAATTTGTAACCTCTCCAAAAAAATGACTAGCATGCAATTAAAAACCAAACTGGCCCTTTGCTGGGCCGTCACCATTTTAATTGGCGCACAGGCGAGACAAGTTGATTACTTCTCACGATAAGTTGCCGATATATCGGCGATAAGTTGGAACTTATCAGCGATAAGTTTCAACTTATAGGTTCGCGATATCTTTACGTAATTTGTCGCAAGCTGAAACTTATCACGATAAGTCAGCTTATCGCCGATATATCGGCAATATTTTAATCTATGCTTGAACAAATGTTGTTAGAGAAATTAGGAATATAATGGGAGTTAGATTAAGTAGGAATTCGAATGAAAAACTGTGAATTTTTGCTGGTTTAATAACTTTGGAGAGCCTGTCATTTCGGCATATGCTCTGAGTTTGAAGATATAACAGCTAAATTAAGTTTTGTGAAATGAAAGCATGTATCTTCTGCTAAATATGGGGTTTTGTTTAATTAGATGAATGCCTCAACCATTCGACTAAAGGATACGATATAGAAATACTGCTAGAAACCCGTCTAATTTCCATTTGAATCTTGGAATTGTTGTTATAGATCTAACAAATAAATCAAGCATGTTGTTTGAGATTGAATCCTGTGCGCGGATAATATAATCAGGTATAACAAGCAAAGGAAGGAAGACAGGTGAGCAGATCTTACATTTCCTCTCAAAGAAGTATGGAGACTGAATGAATCATAAGTAAATGATAACACTTCCTATCTAATAAACTCCCCTTTCGGCCTTGTGCCCATTATCAATCAAAAAAAAAAGATTAAGGGTCTAAATCAAACAAAATTTAAATCAACTAATAGACACTTATAGCAAAGCTGCACTAAATCCTTATCCAATACATGAGGAAATAAGAAAATATACATAAACACATAATCCTAGTATCCATGCCAAATACACAGCGTACAGTACAATTTGATCTTTGAAGCCTCTTGTGCAGAAACATTTGAAAAATATGAAATGAAAAGATATAAAGAGATTATACCTCAATAATGTAACTACATTGAATGGAAAACCCTTATTCTTGTACTCTTCAAAAATCAAATTTGCAGTGTTTGAGTCCTTCCTGCTGACACAAGCACTCAGAAGGAAGTCTAGTGCTGTTCGTGATGGTTGAACATTAATCTTTTTTCTCATGCCTTCCACTAAAGCCAAGCAATCCTCTAATTTCACAGTGGTACTTTCACAGACAAGGGAAAAGATCTGTGCCATGAGAAGTTTTCTTAGGGATTAATAAGTATTGAAAAGCTTAAGAAAAACAAGCTTAGAACCCACTAAAACAACGAAAAAAAGTTTCATTTTTCATAAAGATGATTCTGTTCTGGGCAGAGAGTAGCTTCAAAACAAATCAACCTCATCACAAACAATGTCCACAGCAAACTTGTCTCTCAATTTTAGTTGCTGGAGCACGTCAATGGCATGGCTGATTCAAGACAAAAATTGTGTCAATAATAAATAAGGGCTAGCTAGGAATAGCTAAAGATATCAACACCCGTAATTCTCATTTTCGCTTTAGAAAGAATAATATCAGAGAAAGGAACTCTGGCTCAAGTTTGGCACCTAATTTGTCTGTGTTCAATACAGCAAAGAACTATCTTACTGCAAGCAGAATACCAGTCCTGTTTATCTCTGTACTCATTGAGCAACTGAAACATTTCAGAAAATTTTCTTTGCATTGCAAGGGATTCCTGTAGTCAAGTCAAACAATCAGTACCTATCTAAAATGTATTCTACATGTGAATGATTCCTTAGAAACTTTGATCAGATAGCATCCTTCTCAATCCATCATTTGTTTTATCTTAATGGATATACGTCACTATGAAATTCATTTTTTCTTACAATTCTCTGCTTGCATATGTTTGTGAGAAACATATCAACTCTTGGGAGAAAATAAATTTGTACTCACAAGTAGAAGCCTAATCGCTTTTGTCTCTGGGACTACACCTACTTTCTTTATTTCCTCATATATTTCTAATGCTTCAGAAATTCTTCCATTTGAAGCAAGTGCTGTTATCAGGGCACTCTTGGAGTATTTATCCTTTATTCTTTGATCATTAGCAATCTGCTCCAACAAAACATCATGTATCAGAAAAGAGAAGTATCCAATAGAAAGAAAGATAGAAATTCTATTAACGTCCATAGATGACCTAACTAGGCTAATAAGACACAAAAGTACACCCAGGAAAATACCCCATTAGATATTACATTATCATATTTAAGTCATAATTAAAATTAATTTGTAGGTTGGTTTTAAAAATGATGTAAACTAGCACCAGAGGAGTTTTCAAGATTGATTTGTCTAGACACTAGTATGAACCTAATTAACATTAGAATAACTGGGCAATAAATAGCAAGTAATTCAATACAGTCATTTAGTTATTGACTTGAGAAACATTTGAATATTTGGATGGAAATGATGACATTAAAGAAAAAGGAAGAAAATTGTGAGGTTACAATCCCAAATTATTTCCTTGAGGAAGTAACTAGAAAAGGCAACCACTAAGTTGAACAGAAGCCTCAAGTTTGAAAAGAGCTCTGAGATCTTAGATGATATCATCAAAGGACAGACATCACCATTCAAAAAGTCAGGTCTTGCTTATGAAGAAAAGAAAGATCAAGTTTTCAAAGAGCCACCAAAGAAGGAAAATGAGAAAAAATCGAAAAGCTATGCGATTACTCTCAACAGTCCAATAAAAAAATGAAAGAAGCAAATGTCCCACAGAAATCAAGCTCAAAGATAACAAGGAAAAATGTATAAAGTCCTTTCCTCCAAGGCATACACACATGATCAGATTTCAATATTCTTTCCTTGGTTATTTCTTTTTGTGTAATCCCTTCAGTCATAAAGCAATGGATTGCAGGATGGGCGAAACAAATGTTGGTTGGAACAAGAATAGAAGTCCTTCTGGGTCTTCAAGTTGAAACTATAACAGTATAACTCATTTCTCCTTTAGTAAATTAAAATGTATGTTCTATAAGTGCAGCAATTTCGGACATTGTAACACGATAGCATAAAAGTGGTTTTGTAGAACCACCTAGACAAAACAAGGAGGATATGATGGCCAAATAAAAGGAGCAAAATACAAAATTCCATGCTTTTGCAAACAGCTTTCCATGCTTTTGCAAACAGCTTTCCATGCTCAAAATAAGGGAAATCAGCGGTATATTTTCTGTGGTTGCTCTAGTCATATCACAAGAGACAAGAAAATCCCTCCCCTTAAAAAGAGGTAAATGGAGGGACGGTAAAATTTGAGAACAATGCTTCAGAGAAGACAACGGGAAAGGCACTCTTAGCCTTAACAATAGAAAAACTGAAAACTGAAAATGTTTTCTAAATCAAAGGGTTGAAACCAAAGAAACGAGAATCCGAATCGGATCGGAATCGGCAAGGCCGAATCGAATCGTGAATCGGCCATGAATCAGAATTGAATCGGCCACGAATTGGCAAATTTAAAAAACCCTTGAAATTTAGAGATTTTAACAATTTAAAACTTATTTCATGCACCCTTTATTGAATATAACTTAAACACACTATAACATCATCAAATAGACACTAACATACATAAACAAGGAACATAAATGATAAATCCATCACATGAGTTACACGTAAAATGTAAATTGTAGCTAAAGTAAATAGAAATCATAGGATCATAATGAGTCAAATCATAGAATGTATGTAAGATGAAGATCCATAAGACATCAAATCATAAATGTATGTAAGATGAAGATCCATGAAACGTATGTCTATCAGCATCTATAAGATCCATAAAACTAAATCGTTTCATAGTATGAATCTATGATGCTTGATCATTGATCAATGCCAAATGTCAAAGTCTTCATAACTAGATCTTAGGTAGTTTTTGTTGGTGACTGTTTTCAAGTCCCTAGGTCCGGCAAATGAGGTTTGAATGATTTTGGCCTATTGGGAAGTCATGTCTGGCTGGGATTTCGGCGAGAGCTAAGCTAAGTCTGTCATAGAGATGGGGTCGAAACCAAGTGATTTGTGATAAAACAAGTTAAAACCCTTTGAGAATCCTTTTGCCAGCTTTAGTTTGACCTTAGAAAGCCATGATGGACTGTGGGAGGTAACCTTGCTAGAGGCTTGTTGAATCCTGAAATTTGGCTAAGTCTGGAAATTTTTGAAAACCCCCAAAATCTAGAATCTGCATCTTAACTCCTATGAAGTTGGAACCTATCTCGAACATCCTGGAAGTATTTATACAAATATAACTTAAAGTATAAGAAATTAAATAAATCAAACTTATACTTAAATGTTATATTTGTATAAACTTACAACAAATAGGAAAGGCAAAAAAAAACATTGAGAATATTTGTGTTTTTTTTAAATTTGACTTGACTTTTTAGCAATCCACCGATTCATGTCCGATATTTTGGGGCGATTCATGCGATTTTTGGTATGAATCGCCGGTTTAGGTGATTCAGGCGATTCATGCCAAAAAATTGGCTGAGCCGATTCACGATTCACAAAAAATCATTTGCCTTGAATCAACTCGCGAAACCGGCGATTCCGACGATTCAAGGGCGATTCTCGTTTCTATGGTTGAAACATAATCTTCTTAAAGTATGCCAAGTGTTCAATCAAGGATACACCCTCACATATCATACTGAAGGATGCGAGCTCAGGAAGGCAAGTACAGGAAGATTAATAGCACAGGCGAATAAAATAGCAGATAATCTATACATCCTCAGTGAATTCAAGGAAGAAAGATGCTTTATGGGACAAGCAGACGAAAGCTGGTTATGGCACAAAAGAAAGGGCCATACTGTAATGTCCCGAAGGAAATTTCGGTCCGGAGGTGAATTCGGTCCGGCGGTGAATTCCGTCCCGCAACAAATTATGTCCCGGCGGTGAATTATGTCCCGGCGGTAAATTCTATCCCGATGGTAAATTATGTCCCAGCGGCACAACGGGTGGATAGGCCGTGCGGTACAATGGGTGGATGGACCGTGCGGTACAACGGGTGGATGGTCGTGCAGTACAACGGGTGGATGTGCCATGCGGTACAACGGGTGGATGGCCGTGTGGTACAATGGGCAAATGGCCGTGTGGTACAATAGGTGGATGGGCGTGCAGTACAATGCGTAGATGGGCCGTGCAGTACAACGGGTGGATGGCCGTGCGGTACAACGGGTGGATGGGCGTGCGGTACAATGGGTGGATGGCCGTGCAGTACAACGATGAGGGATGATGCCTTCCAGACGCCCGATTTAAGTCCACTTATCCTTCGCAGATAATTAGATATGAATTTGCAAACACAGAGTAATACACCAACTAATATGATTGCCAGAAAGATCTTATTGAATTTATTGACGGAACTTCAGATTTGCCAGATCCGATACAAGCAGAACAAGCAAAGTAGGGTGAGGGTTGAATCCCACCGAAACTACAACAAACCAAATAGGGAGGGTCTTTCACCTCCAAAATGGCGAACATCAGAATCCCAACAGGAATTCGCAAATACAAATCAAATATAAATCTCAACATATCAAATCTAACCTACACGCCGAGCATAAATACCCATCGGGGAAAACTCCCGAGAGTGCACAAAAGAGCCGACAACGACAACTAAACTATGCCAACAAAAAGAAAGAATGGGCCTAAGATAAACTAAATCAATCGCGACCCTTAATACAATAGTTTTAATAGTCATTTAATGACGGGGATATTACAGTCCTCCCGTCCCAAAGATTGCTTGTCCTCAAGCAATTTCAGGCTGTGGTGTTCCAGAATCTCTTCTTCCCAGGTGGCATCTTCAAGGGGAAGGTCCTTCCAACGCATAAGAAATTCCTTGATAGTGCGTGTCCTCAATCTTCTCTCCCGGTTGTCGATGATTTCTGCAGGTTCCAATACTAACTTTCCTCTGTCGTCGAGGGGTGGCAGGTCTATGGAAACTGTCACTTGCTGGCCCACAACTTTCTTCAGACAAGAAACGTGGAAGACATTGTGGATTCGGCTTCCCTCAAGCAAGTCCAATTCGTATGCAACTTCACCCTCTCCTTGTCGCACGGTAGGGTCCGTAGAAACGCGGTCTCAACTTCTCCTTTCCCGAAGCCTTCAGAAACGATTGTCTGTAAGGTTGAAGTCGGAGGTATACCAAATCCCCCACTTCAAAACTCCTCTCGATTCGGTGCCTGTTAGCGTACATTTTCTATTGATTCTAAGCGTGCCAAAGATTTTCCTTTAGGGATCTTAGAATATCTATTCCTTCCTGCAGCCAGTCTTTGGCCTTCGGCGTGTGACTGTCACCGAGAGCCAAATCCACAAATGAAGGAGATTCATACCCGTACAAAGCTTTGAAAGGTTCCATTCCAATGGACATGTGGAAAGTGGTATTGTAGTAGTACTCTCCCAGGTGTAGCCATTTTACCCAGGCCCTCTGTTGTGCTGAAACATAATTTTTGAGGTAACCTTCCAGCCATTTGTTTACAATCTTTGTTTGTCCGTCGGTCTATAGGTGGTAATTGGTGCTTGGTGACAACTCTGTCCTTGCTAGCCGAAACAATTCTTTCCAGAAATTACTGAGGAAGTGGCTATCTTTGTCGCTCACTATGTTTCGAGGGAGTCCATGCACACGAAACACCTCTCGGAAGAATAAGTCTACTACTTGTGAAGCGGAAAACTCTATGGGTATAGCAAAGAAATGTGCATACTTGGTTAGTCTGTCGACTATCACAAAGATGCAGTCCTTCCCTTGTGCCTTAGGGAGCCCAGAGATGAAATCCATTGATACACTATCCCACTTCTTCTCTGGAATCGGTAATGGCTGCAGCAAACCCACTGGTAGAGTCTGTTCGGATTTATTTTGTTGGTAGATGGAACATTCCCGGACGTACTATAATATCACCTTTTAGGCGCTTCCAAGAAAATCTTTCCCTAATCTGTCGGTAGGTCTTCAAGTAACCTTGATGCCCGGCTAGAGGTGAATCGTGCATTTCTTTCAAAACCTTTTTCTTCAACTTGGATTCAAGCACCAGGTAAATTCTGTCCTTGTAGAAAATAATATCATCTACCACCTTATACATGTCGTCCTGTATTTCTTTGTCTAAGAGTTGGCATGCGAACGTGTCCTTGGAGTATTCGACCAACAAATGTTCTTTCCAATCTGCTGATATTTGAGATAAGGAACAGATGGCCAGTTTTCTTGACAAGGCATCAGCCACTACATTATTTTTTCCTTTCACATATTCAATGTCAAAGTCAAAAGCCTGGACTTTACTTACCCATTTCTGTTGTCGCTCATTCAATTCTCGCTGTTACAGAAAATGCATGAGATTGTTGTGATCTGTACGAACAATGAACTTGGCTCCGACGAGGTACTGCCGAAACTTGGTCAAGGCATGCATGATGGCTAACATTTCTTTGTCCTATATAGAATACAACCTCTTGGCTCCTGAGAGCTTCCGACTTTCGAAAGCAATGGGGTGGCGGTCTTGCATTAAGACAGCCCCGATGCCCTCTCCGGAGGCATCACACTCCAGGATGAAAGGTCGACTGAAGTCTGGTAGTGCAAGGACTGGACAAGAACTCATAGTCTCCTTGAGTTTCTCAAAGGTTTGATGTGCATGTTCATTCCACTAAAAAGATCCCTTCTTCATCAGGTCGGTGAGAGGTGCGCTGAGCTGAGAGAACCCCTTCACGAACTGTCTATAGCAACTACACAACTCAAAGAATCCACGTAGTTCTGAAAGAGTCTTTGGAGGTCGCCAATCCAGGATAGCTTGAATCTTTTCTTGATGCACTTGAACTCCTTGGCTACTGACAATGTGCCCCAAATATAATATCTCTATCATCCCGAATTCACATTTGGATTGTTGGCGAACAACAATTGTGACTTCATAATCTCGTGTACTTCTTCCAAATGCCTTAAGTGCTCCTCCCATGTCTTGTTGTAGATCAGTATATCATCAAAGAATACCAATAGGAATTTACGCAGCTGTTTGTTAAAAATGTGGTTCATGCACGATTGGAATGTAGCAGGAGTGTTGGTCAATCCGAACGGTATGACCAAAAATTCGTAATGCCCATAATGGCAACGGAATGCTGTCTTCTCCACATCCTGCTCCCTCATGCAAATTTGGTGATACCCCGAACGGAGGTCTATTTTGGGAAATAAACTGCACTGTGTAACTCATCCAACAATTCATCGATCCTGGGAATCGGATACTTGTTCTTGATGGTTTTTTTGTTCAGTGCGCGGTAGTCTACACTCATTCGCATTGTTCCATCCTTTTTAACAAGCACTACCGTCCTTTTTAACAAGCACTACCGATGATGCGAAGGGACTGGCGCTGGGTCTGCTCCAACCTTTGTCAAGGAGTTCCTGAATTGTTTCTTCAATTTCATCTTTTAGCCTCCTAGGGTGGCGGTATGGCATAGTGATTACAAGTTTGGCCCCAGCTTCCATCTCAATGGTGTGTTCGAATCCTCAGTGTGGTGGTATGCCTGGTGGTATGTCGGCGAAGACCTGGTGGTATCTATCCAAAACCCTTAGAAGTTCTTCCTCCTGGTGATCCGTTCTTTGTCTTTGTATGGGTTCTGTCGAGGCAAAACAGTGTGCGGCCCAAACCACATTGTCGTGTCTGAAGATAGCTTCCATTCGTTGGGCTGAAATTTCCTTCGGCCCTCCATTCAACATCCCTCTCAGCACAACCTTTTTGTCGTTTACCTCGAAGGAGAACTCCATCTGCTTGAAACTTTGTGTGTATTCATCCAATGTTTCCATCCACTGAATGCCGAGAATGATTTCCATGTCGTCCAAATCCACCATGAAGAAATCATCCGTCACCGTGTGGTTGCCCATGGTGATGCTCAGTTGCGGAACCAGATGAGTGCATTTTAACAAATTTCCTCCCGCTACTTTGACATCAAATCCCTGGTGTGCCTCCGTACACAGGCTCCGTCGGCTTACTAGTGAGGAAATAATGAAGTTCAGTGTGGCTCCGCTGTCAAGCATGACCACAACCCATTGTCCTTGGAGGGTGCCCCAGACCCGGAACACAGTGCATCTCGGAGTTCTTGCCAGAGTAGCAATGGCGCCTCCTCTTTTGAAGAGTGTGGCAAGTCTTCCTGCGCAATTGATGTTTACCTCCCCCAAAATTTGTTGTTCGGCTACTTCGGACTCAGGTGTTTGTTCTTCCTCTCCGTCAAACAAAACCTCAATGTAATGGATTTTTCCTTTGCCAAGGCATCGATGTCCCGGCACCCATGGCTCTTTACAGTTGAAACAGATTTTCTTCCTTCTAAGTTCCTGCCTAGTTTCCTCATCCAACGGAGGCCTCCTAGGTGGAGGTCTGCTGTCTCTTTCCCGTAGAGTGAGAGGTGGTTTGGACTGCGAGTGATATTTGGTGGACGACGACGACAACGAAGATGTTGCCATGTCGCGTGCCTTCTTAATCGCTTCCGTGAGTGTGATGGGGTTGAATCCTTTCACCCACCCTTTCAAGGGTTCCGCCAGTCCATCCATGAACAGTACCACCAATCGTCTTTCTGAACTATCAGTCACCAAGACAAACAATCTCTAAAATTCTGTTATGTAATCATCCACTGTGCCAGACTGTTTTAACTGAGCCAATTCTTTGAAATTCAGTTCTGGATCTTTTCCATCGAAACGGTCTATCAAGCTCTCGGTGAATTCAGCGCAGTAATTTATTTGGTCGCGGCCAAGAGTAACCATGCCATGATGCCACCATTCGTGGGCTATCCCTTCGAGATGTAGTGTTGCAAATTTGATGGCCTCATCTTCTGGCATAGGGTTGAGCTGGAAATATGTGTCTGCTTTTTGCACCCATGCTCAAGCTGTGATAGTTCCAGACCCATCAAAGGAGGATAGATTAACTTTGCCCATCTTCCGTCTCAGATCGTCATTATAATAGCCATGCTTGTTTCCACTAGAGTACCTCATTCTTAGCTCAACATAATCTTTGTAGGATATATCTCCTTCCATATTTCCGTTCCTCCAATCTTCCCGAAGCTGATCTTGTATTTCCTGGAAGGTTGGTTGCTCTCCTCGTCGTTCTTCCGTCCGTGGAGGGAAAGTTGGCATTGACGGTCGAGAGTGTATGGGTTAGGGATTTGCCCATCCCAAGACAAAATTGTCGCTTTCTTCCGCAGATATTTTGCTTTCAGCCAATTTTCACAGAGTCTCTTCCATGAGGCGTTGAGTGTCATTTATCTGTACCTGGTTCTTAGTGAGTTCTCTCAGAAGAGTCATGACTTCGGCCGTAGGGTCTTGGGGATCGCCCATTCTACTGACTGAGTGAGATCTACTCCTTTTCCTTCAATAAACTCTCATTCAATACCCACAAGCTGGCAGAATCACCAGCTCTAATACCACTGTAATGTCCCGAAAGAGATTTCGGTCCGGCGGTGAATTCCGTCTGGCGGTAAATTATGTCTTGGCGGTGAATTATGTCCTAGCGGTAAATTCTGTCCCAGCGGTACAACGGGTGGATAGGCCGTGCAGTACAATGGGTGGATGGACCATGCGGTACAACGGGTGGATTGGCCGTGCGGTACAATGGGTGGATGGCCGTGCGGTACAAGGGTGTAATGACCCTTACCAATAGGCCACTAAAAACCCCTCAAAAATGTAACTCAAAATATAGATAGAAAATTATTTTGCAATATATGAGTTCGCTGTCCCAAAATTTCAGAATAATAGATAGCAACCAAATACCATCTAAAACACTATCAATGATGTAGGAAATTGCTCAAAACCATATGCCATTCATATAACAACAATTTGCAACAATGTCATACATATTTCAGCCAATAATATGATCATCAAACCCTAGGTTTGCAATATAGATAGAGTAAAAATTACAATGCCCTTTCACTTGCAAAATCCTGGCCTTCCTTTGATACCAATAATGCCAAATGGCAAACAAAGACAAGTACAATATAAAATAGTAAAGTGCTGAAGCTATATTTTGTACTTAGCTGAAAACATACATTTCTCAGAAAATATGCCAAATGCCAAATGAGAAGTGAGGAACCTGATTGTAGATGGCTGCGACAATTTTTACCAGTGCTGAAGATGCCAACACCCAAGCCAAAGACATCCCAAATCTGAAAATGTACTTCCTTGCCAATTTTCGAAAATGCCTAGGAGTTTTGAAAATTCCTTAAAAATAAATCATGGCATTTTGGGACTCCAAAATGCACCTATCTTTATCTCCTCAATGATAAAAATCCGATGCAAAAATACCCAGAATGATATGCTGAGTAATGAGGAAGATATGAGAGAAAATGTGGTTCCAAAAACCCTATCCTGAAATTCTGAAAACTAAATTAGACTTGTAGCAAAAACTTTTTCAGATTGCTTTTTCGGATCTGCTTTTTCGGATTGCTTTTTTCGGCTCTGCTTTTTCACGTTGCTTTTTTCGGATCTGCTTTTTTGCTTTGCTTTTTTTCGGAACTACTTTTCCGGACTGCTTTTTCGCTTTCCTTTTTCGGATCTGCTTTTTCAGATTGCTTTTTCGGATCTGCTTTTTCGCTTTGCTTTTTTCGGATCTGCTTTTTCAGATCTGCTTTTTTTTTTCTCTTGCAATCAAAAACTCAAACCCTCAAGTAAGTCTGAGGACTCCAAATAAGCTCAACTTGAAATGGCTGAATACCATTTCCAAAGTGCAACCCTTCAAAGGATATTTCACCTCCTCAGTTATGCAAATCCTTAAGAAACTCCGTTCCTAAAGATCAAATGACAATCTGCAAACCAAGATGGTGCCACAAATGCTCAAAGAGAAAAGTAGTGTAAGCTCAAGTCATGGGATGTCCAAATGAGAGGCCAAGCACTCTATTTATTCACTTTTCTAAGAAGCCACTAGAACTTCTAGAAGTATCCATAAAATATTCTTATAAAATCTCTTTATAATGCACTTTTATATAAAAAGTAACTTTATAAAATAAAAAGTGCAACTCAACTCAAAATTATAACATTTTGGCCCCACATAACACATTATAATAAAAAATATGATAAACACCATCTCTCCAAAAGCAAATAAGACCATCCAATCCTCAAATAATCATCAGAATGACTCTCTCCACATCGCCACCAGTCTACGAGAGCCCATGATAGACTGATCCGACACGCCAAACGATGTCAGCCAGAATGGGGACATGACAGTCCGCCCTTCCTGAAATTGCTTGTCCCCAAGCAATGGCTGAACAATAAACCAATCAATCCACCTGGATCCCAAAAGTAGTCATGAACTATACTGCTGTCAATCAATGCAGGCTCCTGCAATATCCTCTGCAATATAACCAAGAGGAATCCATAATCAAACTAACAAATACAGCTGAACCAAACTCCAAAATCACAACTGCCACAGTCAGGAACCCACGAGACACAAACTCTCAGAACATCAGAACCCAAATAAAGTGGACAACTCAAACTGCCAACACAGTAAATACCATCAACGCATCCCACTGGCCTATGCGAAATGTACAATCCAACTCTGCAACAATGGTGAACACTCCCGAATGAATTTATACCAAGTATGGAGAATCCACACACTGTACAACTCCTGCAGTCAACACAACTCTGCAGATCACCGGCCACTGTCTCGTAACCATAACTCCCATGCACCGCTGATGGCGAAAAGACATCACAAGATAAACAGCAAGAAATAGAACCCAAACCAAATCTGCCTGCCATCAACTCCTCAACACAAGGATCAAATGCAAACTGATGTACATACCTTGCAGTATAATGCTGATAAGAAGAACCAACCTCAGTCAACAGCTCACCATGCACAGGTGATACAACCCACTGCGACTGATTACCAGCTAAGTCAGGAGATGTCATAGCCAAAGGAGTAGAATCAATAACAACAACCGTTGAAGCATCACTCTCAAACTCCTGCTCTAAGTCATGTATTATCAAGCTATCAACCGCAGAACCTATCGCCATGTCATGTCCATCACAACTCTCATCCCGTGGCGTCAAACCATCCCATAACTAATGACAAGCACTAGGGACCAAAGTACATCTATGTATCACCATCTCATCAACATGGTCATCAAAAGTAAACTGGTGAGCATACCTCATAGTGTAATGCCGATAAGATGCGCCAATTTCAGTCAGTGACTCAGACTACAATCCAGATGAAACTAACTGCAGCCGATCACTAACCAAGTTGGAATTGACTACTACCTCCGAAGACATCGCCAAGGGAGTAGTATCACTAGCAAAAACCATGCCAACTGCTGGCTCACCAACATCACACATGATCTCTAATACAACATCCCTAGTCTCCGTGCCATTAGTAGTAGAGACCACCACCATGTCAGGCATACCACAACAATCTGCTGCAGCACCCAACTCAACTGAACCTGACTCTAGTGGAAACAAACCCGATATGCCAATGCTAGTATCAAGGATGGATGCATCCCCATCACCACTATCTTTGACAATCTCGACCATGGACATCCTCGGATTACCAGACATCGCAACCTGTGACTGTACAAAATCTGGTAAAGACTGCAGTCGCTCTAACTCCATGGTCACCTCAGCCAAATGAAACTATGACTCCTCGAAAGCCAACTGTGCACTCTCAAGAATCTCAGAAATCACCTCGAGCTGCTGAGTAAGCTCACTCACCTCATCTTCCTTGGTCAATAATGCATCGTACGCTGTACTACCCCACTCTGTTGGAATCATTTGCCGTTGCACCAAAAGCTCGAACTTTCAATGCCCGATACAAATGCCAGATTTAACCCGATCCACATGAGGCGGTTAAGCCACGTCACGAATCTCCAAGGAGGTGTTGACCACCAAGTCAACAATCTCCCCCTCAGCACCGACTGAGCCTTCAACACCCACTGAAGGGAGACTCAAACCCGTGACCCAAGGCTCTGATACCAATTGTTGGAATCATTTGCCTTTGCACCAAAAGCACGAACTTTCAATGCCCGATACAAATGCCAGATTTAACCCGATCCATGGGAGGCGGTTAAGCCATGTCACGAATCTCCAAGGAGGTGCTGACCACCAAGTCAACACACTCCATAAGATAATCTCTGTCGGCTACCAACTGCATATAATTCTGTCTCAGAATCCGAATAGCGTCCCATAAAGAGTGGATCTCTGTCAAGAAAAGATAACTGCCTCCCTGCTCATCATCATCAGGAGAACCCCATCCATAAACTGCTAACAACTGACGAGCAGCATCGAAATGCTGGCAAGCGATAGCAATGTCTCGTTCACTAACTCTCAGCTGACTAGACACATGATGGAGCTGGCTAGACTGTCTCCTACAATCCTCCTCTGACGCATTGTCCAAAGGAGTATCCTCAAAGTTACTGGTCTCTAGAGTATAACCATCCATATCCTGCGAATCAACTCTGAAACTCATATCAACATACAGAGTATCAAAAACTGTAGCACCGCTGTCCAACTCCTCTATACCAAAAGAAACTGCCGAGGAAACTAAGTCCTCAAAACTGCCCACTGCATCCTCCTGGATGTCATCAATGCCAATATGATCCTGGGACTCATCTGTAAACACTACCAAATATGAAAGATCATCAACACATTCCAGCAAGAATGGTTGACTAGATATATGAACAAAGCCCAACACCAGTGTATAAAAACTAATACCAACATCGAACAAGCTGCTGGCACAAGAAAGGACAACACCGTGCAATCTGCTAATCAAATCCATGATAGCACCCAAACAATCACTGCTACCAAAAAGTGATAAAGATCTCCAGTCAACTGAATCCCAAACGCCAATATAACAATCCCAAATCCACATCCGTAAACTGGAATCAACTGGCTACTCAAGCAAACTCCTCACCTGAGTAATGTGCTCAACACCAATATCAATTGATCCCACATACCTGTCTGATACCGTCCCTGAATCCTGGATATGAATGCAAGGTGTACTATCAACAACCACATGTGATCCGCCTGTCGCAGAAAGCTGAGTATCAGGTGTGCAAGATGAAACTAAACTCAACTCCACGCCATGCTCGTCCACATGTCTCTCCGAGTCCTGTAACGCCAATGGAGTATTCACCAAAAAAGCTCGAGTGTCCTCAAGCTCGCACGAAAGCCTATCAACTTCCTCCTTCCTCCTCAAGGCATAGTCTCCGGCAAGGCTAAGAAGATGGTCACGATCTGATAGAAGATGTAAATAACTCAACTTCATCGTTCCCATTCCTTCCCTAATCGCGTGTAAGTCAACACAAGAAGACTCTGCCTGAACTCCCTTATGTCTGCCCTGTAACTGAATCATCCGGATGTGATCCTCTATCATATCCCACATCCTGTCATGATGAGATAATGAAGTCACAATACTGTCTTCGCCCACCTTCAGCTGGCTAGACAAATCATGCGAAGTAATACCAACCTCAACCTGATGTGACAAAGCATCCAAAATGTGCCTGGTACTCCCTCTCAGCAAAGTCACGAATACTCAATGTCTGCTCATCTCTACCAGGTATCTCACTATCGTGCACAACATCTTCAAAATCATCATCTGAACCCTCTACGCTGTAGTCACTGCCTGTCGTAACCAAACCATCCTGAGTACCTGTGACATCACCCTCTAGCGACCTGTATACAACTGTCTCAACTTGAGTATCAAGTTGATAGTTACTATCAATATGCGTAATATCCTTCACCACTTCCTCCTGTGGCAGAGTAGAATTTGAAACCTCTGCCTGGCTGTAAGCTAGTTTCTCGAACTCCTCATGCAAGTTCCTGGTAATTGTGTCATTTGCCCTGTGAGAAGATCTGCCAAATAGAAATCCAGTCAACTTATCCACCTTAGCTGGGTCGGACAGCATGTCATTCATCATACGGTGGCGCTTAACCAACTATTCAGACATGTCATGGCTTATTTTCTTAAGTTCATCTCGAATGTCTAAATAACCATCCTTCCTACTGTTCTGACTCTAGATCTTCCTACTTTGTCTATCAACTGTCCAAGATCGTGTCCCCTGAGACTCTGTACTATACCTGTCCATTCTGGATAAAGTAGAGTGCTGATCACTCATACAAGACGGCTCTTACCCAACAAGATGGCAAGAAAACCACTCTGATACCACTGTAATGACCCTTACCAATAGGCTACTAAAAACCCCTCAAAAATGTAACTCAAAATGTAGATGGAAAATTATTTTGCAATATATGAGTTCGCTATCCCAAAATTTCAGAATAATAGATAGCAACCAAATACCATCTAAAACACTATCAATGATGTAGGAAATTGCTCAAAACCATATGCCATTCATATATCAACAATTTGCAACAATGCCATACATATTTCAGCCAATAATATGATCATCAAACCCTAGGTTTGCAATATAGATAGACTAAAAATTACAATGCCCTTTCACTTGCAAAATCCTAGCCTTCCTTTGATACCAATAATGTCAAATGGCAAACAAAGACAAGTACAAAATAAAATAGTAAAGTGCTGAAGCTATATTTTGTACTCAGCTGAAAACATACTTTTCCCAAAAAATATGCCAAATGCCAAATGAGAAGTGAGGAACCTGCTTGTAGATGGCTGCGATAATTTTTACCAGTGCTGAAGATGCCAACACCCAAGCCAAAGTCACCCCAAATCTGAAAATGTACTTCCTTGCCAATTTTCGAAAATGCCTAGGAGTTTTGAAAATTCCTTAAAAATAAATCATGGCATTTTGGGACTCCAAAAGGCACCTATCTTTATCTCCTCGACGATAGAAATCCGATGCAAAAATACCCAAAATGATATGCTGAGTAATGAGGAAGATATGAGCAAAAATGTGGTTCCAAAAACCCTATCCTGAAATTCTGAAAACTGAATTAGACTTGTAGCAAAAACTTTTTCAGACTGCTTTTTCGCTCTGCTTTTTTGGATCTGCTTTTTCGCTTTGCTTTTTCGGATCTGCTTTTTCGGACTGCTTTTTCAGATCTGCTTTTTCGCTTTGCTTTTTCAGACTGTTTTTTCGCTTTGCTTTTTCGGATCTGCTTTTTCGGACTGCTTTTTCGGCTCTGCTTTTTCGGACTACTTTTTCGGATCTGCTTTTTCGCTTTGCTTTTTCGGATCTGCTTTTTCGGATCTTCTTTTTCAGATCTGCTTTTTTTTTCTCTTGCAATCAAAAACTCAAACCCTCAGGTAAGTTTGAGGACTCCAAATAAGCTCAACTTGAAATGGCTGAATACCACTTCCAAAGTGCAACCCTTCAAAGTATATTTCACCTCCTCAGTTATGCAAATCCTTAAGAAACTTCGTTCCTAAAGATCAAATGACAATCTGCAGACCAAGATGGTGCCACAAATGTTCAAAGATAAAAGTAGTGTAAACTCAAGTCATGGGATGTCCAAATGAGAGGCCAAGCACTCTATTTATTCACTTTTCTAAGAAGCCACCAGAACTTCTAGAAATATCCATAAAATATTCTTATAAAATCCCTTTATAATGCACTTTTATATAAAAAGTAACTTTATAAAATAAAAAGTGCAACTCAACTCAAAATTATAACATTTTGGCCCCACATAACACATTATAATAAAAAATATGATAAACATGTCATGTCCCCATTTTGGCTGACATCATTTGGCGTGCGGGATTAGTCTATCACGGGCTCTCATAGACTGATAGCGATGAGGAGAGAGTCATCTCGTGATCATTTGGAGATCAGTTGATTGCATATTGTTGTTAGAGCCTACGTTCAGTAGAGCCTACATCCAGTTTGGGCCTACATGCAGTTGTAGTGGAGCCTACATCCAGAGTGAGCCTACATCCAGTTGTAGTAGAGCCTACGTTCAGTCTTGAGCCTACGTTCAGTCATAGTTGGGCCTACATTCAGTTATGAGACATTTGGGCCTACATTGTTATAATTTTGAGTTGAGAAATGTACTTTATTATTATAATGTTATTTTATTATAAAGTACATTATAATTGGATGTTTCTAGAAGTTCTAGCAACTTCTCAAGGAAAAGAATAAATAGAGAGCTTGAGCTTTCATTTGGACATGCTTGGATTTGGGATTTCTTCTACTTCTTCCATTGTGGAGCAATTTGTAGTCTTTTGGTCTGCAAATATCATTTGATCTTTGGGAACGATAACTCTCCTAGACTGGCATAACTAAAGTAGTGAAATATCTACTGAAGGGTTGCATTATGGGAGTTGGTACTCAGCCAATTCATGTTGGACTTTATTGAGAATTGATGTAAGGGTTTGCAAATGTTGGAATAAGGGTTTGAATTCATCATTTGCATTGGTGAATCCTTTTGGTGAAGATTGGATATCAATTTGGTGCATTTTCAGAGTAGTCCATACCAGGGTTTGGACTCACATATTTACTCATAACTTCATAACCGGCTGGAGAATATTTTTATGCATTTGGGGAATGATACTTCATTCCTAGGCGCCCCTGTTTGGACCATTTTCGGCACCCAACACCCAACAGAGAATTTTATGCAGGTGCCGTACAGTACAGCCCAGGTACGGCCTGCAACAGGTAGCAATACGGCAGAGTTTGAGGAGCAGTTTAGGGGTCGGTTCAGTCTTCCTTGCATCAGCCGTTGTCAACATATAAGAGGGCAGTGATTCCAGGTTTTCTCCATATGTCTTGGATGCATTTGAATGTCAAAGGAATTGTATGAAATTGCATGTTTCCAGTCACTGCTATAGCATTCATAATCAGTCTTTGATATTGTCAATTGTCATTGTAGTATCATAGTATTGATAGTGCATTGAATGGAGTAAAGGAATGCTTTGTATGTTCCTTGTAACAGTCATGTATGCAGTCCATTGTGTTCAGACATTGCTATACATTGTAATTGGATTGATAAAGACATAAGGTGCATTGCAAGTGTTAATTAGAGTTCATTATCCATGTGAGACAGTTCATACTTTTCATGTCATGATTCAGAAGTTGATAACAGTCCATAACATCAGACATTGCTATATTATAATCAGTTTGTAGTGATCATAATTCAAGAGATATTGTGGGCCATTGTGTTGTCTTGTTTGACAATAGATTGAGGTATTGAAATCTGAATTGCATAGTTGTAACAGTCCATCATACTTATTCAGAAAAAACAGTCGTTATCATGCATGATATGTTGTAATCAGATTTGGCATTGAAGTTTGGCATCGTTGTTTAGTGTCGTTACATTTCATTTCAGTATTGGTATTGTTATCTCAATTATATTTGATGCCCAAAACAACTATCACATTGAAACACATCTTTCCAAACAAAACAATTCAGTGCATGCCAAGTGTTTGACAATTTGTTTCAGTTCAGATTTGGGGGTTTTTTTAGTGGCCTTTATAGTAAGGGTCATTACAAAACACCATCTCTCCAAAAGCAAATAAAACCATCCAATCCCCAAATAATCATCAAAATGACTCTCTCCACATCGCCACCAGTCTACGAGAGCACGTGATAGACTGATCCGACACGCCAAACGATGTCAGCCAAAATGGGGACATGGCAAACGGGTGGATGGTCGTGCGGTACAATGGTGAGGGATGATGCCTTCCAAACGCCCAATTGAAGTCCACTTCTCCTTCGCAGATAATTAGATATGAATTTGCAAACACAGAGTAATACACCAACTAATATGATTGCTAGAAAGATCTTATTGAATTTATTGACAGAACTTCGGATTTGCCAGATCCGATACAAGCAGAACAAGCAGAGTAGGGTGAGGGTTGAATCCCACCGAAACTGCAACAAACCAAATAGGGAGGGTCTTTCACCTCCGAAATGGCGAACAGCAAAATCCCAACAGGAATTCGCAAATACAAATCAAATATAAATCTCAATATATCAAATCTAACCTACACGCCGAGCATAAATACCCGTCAGGGAAAACTCTCGAGAGTGCACAAAAGAGCCGACGGCGACAACTAAACTATGCCAACAAAAAGAAAGAATGGGCCCGAGATAAACTAAATCAATCGCGACCCCTAATACAATAGTTTTAATAGTCATTTAATGACTGGGCTATTACACATACGAACTTTCGACAATCAGACATTGTACAGGTCAATGTTTAGCAGATGACTATATGTGACATCGTCAAGGCTAAACATTGTGCAAGCAGCAAGGGTAAATACTAAAAACGCATATTTGACAGAGTATGAGATGATTGCAGCAATGTCATGTTGCACACAAATTCTTGTTGCAGAGGTAGAATACACAGCAGACACAGATTTCATAGCAGCAATATCATGGAACAGACATTGAAAGGCATTAAGGTAGCAGAATACTATGTCAAGATGGAAATGTATCTTACTATGTCAAGATGGAAAAGTATCTCAAGCAAAAGTTGGGAAGTTAAAACTTAAATCTTATGAAGAAGCACAAATTCATGGGGAGCTGATCTTTGCACAATCTTCAGCTTCGTGGAGAAGAACACTCAGAGCTAAATAAGCTGATGAATATTCTTTGTGACAGTAGTAAACATCCCTTTGCCAATGATGTCAAAGTGGGAGAGTTGTAGTAAGAAGGAGCATTATAGATAAGGGGAGACTTATGTTCTTGTTGCATTCACAAATTGTTCCTTTACAAAGTTGCCATCAATGACAAAAGAGGAGATTGTTGGAAATATTGTTGTTGATGATGTCAAAAGGGAATCTATATCAAGACAAAGTGTCATTGATGTGAAGATGTTGTAAATGGTGGACCAATCTAGAAGATTTATGCAAAGAAGAATAAAATGAAAATGGGAAATATTTAACTCATGTTAAATCAGAATTTTATTCATAGTTGGCCGACCCATATTAAATCTTTTTAGTTCACAATTTATGGCACTTACATTAGGTGATTTGCCAACAGTTTATGTGGGCAAACCTTGCTCAAAAGATTGCACTCCTTAACTGAAAAAAAATAAATTATTTACTTAACATTTGGCTGACATCTTTGGGAGAGTCTCCTCTTTTGGGCAGAGAGGTATTTTAGAAGGTGTGTATCAAAGTTACGAGTCTTGGACTCGGCAAGCTGAATTTTTTGCTCAATCTTAGACTCAATACTCAGACTTGCAAAAGACTCAACAAAGACTGAGCAAAATGGAAAATCCAAGAAATTCAGAGACTTTTAAGGATTTAAAACTAGTTTCAAGCAGCTTTTAATACATAAACCTTAAAAATACAATGACATCATCAAATAGAAGCTAATTTGATCACATGCAAATCACATCAATCTCATAAGTATGAAACCAAATTTTAGCTGAAGGAAATAACATGCTTAGATATGTAAACATTCTCTTATGTAACTCACGAAATACGAAATCCATGATATCAAAACAAATATCAAATTTGTAATTATAAGTCTACGCTTAGAGGAAATTGCATTACTCATCCCAACATCACAAGAAGTCATGTGCTAGTGTCTAAGATAGGTCCTAGATGTCAATGTCGCCATAATACTTGCTTGTGTCTCCATGATTAGTTTTCTATATTCATGTGAGCAATTAACAAAGAGGAATGGTTAAGAGAAAAAATAAATGAATATGTTCAATTTTGATCTTATCTAGGATAGTAATAGATGGGATTCTTCTATTAGTTGTCTATGCAAGGTATGATTGATACATTTTGCATTATGAAAATGTTATTTCTGTAGTGCATCTCCAACTCTGTCATTGCAAGGAGATAATAGAGCCTCAAACTTTGGATTGCAAGAACAATGAGGTGAGTATACTTGATGTTAAATACTATTTCATATAGCAAATAACATGTTGCAATAAATGAAATACTATGATGTGTATCATGTTGTTATTTACCTTTTTGAATAGTATATTCATGATGGTGCTTTATTAATTAATTATATTAGTTGTTTACGTTCAAAAAATTGGATTAGTAGGTTAGGATGATTGCCACTAATTCTTAGACATTGAGCCTTATATGCCACTATGAATTTTTATGAAGATTTAAATAGACATATGCTCATCTTGGTAGAAATAATTTATTTAAATGCTTCAAGTTAATGCAATATTGTATGGTTATATGTTGTGTATGATGTACCGCATCTTGCTATGCATTTTGCCTATTGGTGCTGGTACAAAGTGAGACAGAACCGTAGTCACTTGCTTGCGAGATCCACACGATGTCTTGTTATCCTTCATTATGATTATCTGTGTTATATGTGCTTCGGCTATTTATATATTATGAGCAGATGTTTGCATGTTACTGAATAGGTACCAAACACATTCACCCTCAGCTGTAGGGATTGAGTGTGTGTCTATGTTCCCAGCAGTGGCACAGGAGATAGTAGTTCCGACCTTTCATACTGAGCCAATATCATCCTTGTTCGGACGATGTATCCATAATTTATTATTATATTACTCCCTCCGGTACAAATTGGTAAATCCGGAATTCATATTGCATATTGTGAAAGACCAGTTGTGTGTTTGTGCATTAGAGTCTCATAGTTGTCGCCAAAAATGATTTAATTAATAATACTATTTTTTAATTATTATAATAAAGTATTTTATATATTATTTAATAATTTTATCGTAGTATTATTCCATTTAATTAAAATTGGATAAATTAATCCAAGTTGAGTTCGGAGTGAGTTTGGGGATCTAATTTATTTTAATTTAAGTTATTGTTTTATCCTTTTTTTGGTTTTAAGTGGAAAAAGTGACTTATAATGAAAAATTAGAACTCATTTTCCACACTTTAATTTTTTGAGAGCAAAAATTGTTCAAACCCTCTTGTAAGCAATTTGAGGATTTTTTTGTTGGGAGAGATTCATTTGCCAGATTTGAGCACGAAGCGGCTCGTTGGAATTGTGGCAGGATTGCTACACTATGCCGAAATTTTCATCTACTTTCATGCCATATTTATTTCTTCCATTTCATTTTGGATTTCTCCTCTTGCTGCAAGATAGGGCTTTCTATATCTTTTGTTTTAATCCATCTTTTCTCTTTAAGTAAATTGGAGTAGTTTAGTGGGATGAAAATAGACATTTTCCTACGATCTCATGTATTTCTTTCACCCGGTTGGGTTTGTATGATGTAATGTCTCTGTTTTTTAGACTATTGGGATTAGCTTGGTTTGGTGACCCTCGCAAGCTAATCAGGCGATCAGAGGGGGTCAGTTGGCGGAGCCAGTGTTGGGATTCCATTCTGGAGGTTCAGATTATCAGGTCTGCTTTTCGTTCGGGTCAATTTGGTCAATTTACTATTTTTAGTAAGTGGTATTTTGGATATGGCCAAGATTAGCAAGCCATCTGCACGGAGTGTCAGATGTTTTAGGATCAAGTTTCAGGAGATCTCTAGTTTGAGAGACTTACTATTTATAGTAAGTCTATTTTTAGCAATTGGCTATTTCTTGCAAGGTAGTTGAAATTTGAGGCTCTGGTGTCAGAATCAAATTTGTTGCAGTCAGTGGTTTATAGTGGTTTTTTATTTTAAAGTTATCATTATTAAATTAAATTATTTTAATTTAATAACTTAACGTTATAAAATAAAGTTGGCATTAAAAAGCCTCTTAAGTGAAAAAAGTGAAATTGAAGCTTTTTCCAAAAAAGCTATATATTCAATTCGAAAAAGCACTTTGATTATTCATTGTTGATTTGATAAAATTTATGAAGCTTCTTGGCTGTGAGAAATGGCTAAGGTTTGAGGACTAATTTCTCATCTTTGCAATTTGAATCATTGCATGTTAATGATGAATTTTGCTACTGAAATTCTGAAAATTCTATTCTAATTCTGCAGATATCAATTTGGTGCCATTGCATGCCAAATTGAAGGAGAATTATTTCATTGCTGCTGTTACAGAGAGTTCCATAAATCTGGTTCAATTTTACAACGGGTTTCATGTGTTTTGGAAGATTGAATTCAATCCAAAGAGAGCTGCGTTATTTTTTCTTCTTGCCCTGCAATTCATATTTGAAGAGCTGTGTTTCCAATAGACAAGCACGTGAGTGTTTCCAAGGGCTGTGAATTCATGTTTGGTGGCTACGTTTTGTCCTGGTTGGGCTGCGTGATCACCTTGAGATCCTGCGTGATCACCTTGTGGCCCTGCGTTTTGTTTGAGGAGGCTGCGTTTCAACATATAGCATGCCTTTTTGTACTGAGGTGCCAAAAATTGTAAATTCATTATTGTTTGGGATTTAGAATATTTGTTTCAATATGCTGGTTGATTTAGCAAGGTTGAAGAATTAAATTTTTATGTTAAATTGCTGCTGGTGTTTTTTTTTTAAAAGTCTAGAGAATTTCATTTAGAATTCATTTTGTTGAAAACATTCAAACAATTGCAATTAAATTGGAGTTAAAAGTCAGTTTGCAGTTAAGAGCCAAGCGGGCTCTTTACAGTTGTATCAGAGCATTTTTCCTACCATCCTGTGGGGTCTGGATTCATTTATATTCTAAATTTTTTTTTAAAAGTGATCAACACTTCCACTTTCCCTAGCTATAGATAAATACAAGAGGCCCAGTTTTGGAAGTCGCCATAACAACATGGGGAAAAGAGAGGAATTAAATCCCTTAGTAGAAAGTATGGAAAGACTTAGGTTGCATAAGCAGAGATTGGCATAGAGCTTGTCGGATCCAGTGACAGTAGACAACGCAGCGAGGTATATGGTCTCTGCTTTTAGAAGGCCGACATCGAGATTGCAAGGAAGAAGGCTTGAGTTTTCCCCGCCAAGTGTCCATGATGCAAATGTTCCTATATCTAATAAAACACCTGTTAATTCTACCCGCAGTGCTGATGATGGATCTATTTCACAAGAACATGTGGATGTTTCAGTACCATTGGTTGACAGCAGCGCTGAGCACCATCGGGTTGAGGTTCCTAGAGTAGTCTCTATGGTTTGTACAAAGGCAGTTGATACTGTAGTTATCACTGAATGTTCAGACTCTTCAGTGGAGGGAGTGGTTATTGGAGATTTTTATGTCAACTGTAGTAGTGTTGCTCCAATTCAGGAGGCAGTTGCTTCCTCAGATGGGACTAATGCATGTATGGAGTCTCCCAGTGGTGATGTTGGTGATCTGGGCATTACAGCGGGGTCCGTTGATGATTGTTCATGCTCCAACATTATTGGTGCACAGCCTGACATTGAGTCATGTGTGCAGAGTCTGGTGTCAGCAGTTGAGATTTCAGTAGGAGATGTGGAAGTTGATAGTATAGACACATCGAATGACCCTTTTGAGGATGTTGTGAGCTGCATTGGGGATGACACCCCCTGTGAGATGTTTGGCGATGACTGCGAGGAGCGTATGAGCTCTGACAGCTCTGAGGTTTATGATAGCAGTCGCAGTGTGGGATTAGTGGAGGAGACAGTGGTTTTTTCCTATGTTGAGGATGTGAGCATGGAGCTATCTAGTGATGACACTCATGTTGGGAGTGTTGTAGTAGAGTTGGGTGACATAGATTCATGCCACAGTATAGTTGATTCACATGACGACATTGAGTCGTGTATGTAGCCAGAGTTAGTAGAGGAGTTGCGGATAGACGATGTGGACACTAGCATCATAGATATTTCTGATATTGAGAGCGAGGATGATGAGTGTTGTAGTGTTTCTAGCTTTCTATATCTAACTTTGGGTGTAGATTCAGCATTGTCATACAACAGTGGTGGGGTCCAGGATTCTTTGTTACAGGGACTCACAGATGAGGATATGGAAGTGTATGAGTGGCAGCAGTTTGTTACAGCCAGGGCTTCCACTTTTAGAGAGGGGGTTACTACTTCGGTGACTCATGAGGATGATTCTTCCTGCAGCAAAACATGTTTGATTTATCAAACCTTGGGGGAGGACTCTGAGTTGTTAGTGAGTGAGGATTAATCTCAGGATCTGGATTGTCAGGCGGTTGCAGAAGTCGAGGTAACTAGAGATGGTGTTGAGTTGGATTCAGCAGCAGCTTCCTCGGGGTTAGATGAGGACGAGTCCGATGCCTGTACTCAATCTGTAGATGTGCACTCGAATGAAAGTACACAGAGATACGGTGATCTTGAGGGGATATTGTTGGATGCAGCTTCCTCTCATAGTGTGGACAACACAGTTGAGGTTGTTTGTAGGAGGCCCGTTGTCCAGAGTCATCATGTGACTAGCCAGTTGCGAGTTGATGAGAGAGATATTACTTCTACTCTCGAGCATTTTGATGCCACTCCTCAATTGTTGGTTGTTAATGGTTGGAGTGCTCCTATGATAAATGATCACAGTGGTGGTTACCTTTCCTTGACAGAGATTCATTCCTTGCGGGAGGCTGTCAGGATTTTGAGACAGAACTATTTACAGTTGGTAGCCGACCGAGATCACCTAGTTGAGTGGGGAAGTACAGCATATGAGGCATTGATGGACAGAGAGGAGGTGAGTGAGCTTACTCAAGAGCTCACAGCGACTATTGAGGCTTTAGAGGGCACTCAGCGGGCTCTTCAGAAGTCGCAGATCCAGTTAGAGGAGGTGACCGTGGAGTTGGAGCATTTACGGTCTACACCAGTGCCAGACCCAGTTCGATTGCACATTGAAGTGGTTGGTGGTGAGTTTGCTTCTACGGTTGGGGATGTGCGACATGATGATGGGACAGTCACATCTGTATAGGATATGGGTGCACTAGTTACGGATGAGTTGGTTGTCCCACATTTTCAGAGGGATCAACTGTGGGTTGCAGAGGAGCAAGTTGACACTTCCACGTATAATTTCTACTGCACCGAGTCATTCATGGAGTATTTACTTGAGAGTGCAGATTTGCGAGAGGATTCATACAGTGTCTGAGGGTACTCTTATCTACAGTTCTTGTGCTATCTGGAGGTTGGTGGGAAAGATTGTAGAGACTCTATCTACTATGCTTCCCCACAGGGATTTCGAGGTTGGGTTTGCTGCGAAGGTTACTCAGGATCCTAACCAGCCTGCGGTTATGTGGAGTCAGAGATTGGAGCCATCTCATGATTCCCAATTGGGTAATGATGAGCCATTGACAGAGATTGGGCCTTCCTACCGGCATTATACAGTAGGGTATGCTCATCATTTTTCTTTTGACCCACAGGTGGAAGATTTGATCTCACGCAACGGTAAACCGGCTCCAGTTTCTTACCATCCATTATGGGATGGATTAGTACCATCTTTTGCAGATGGAATTGGCAGTTGCAAGTTGGACCACTTGCAGTATTGACACATCCAGGACAGTTTATCAGAGGTTAGAGTTGGTAACAGTGATTCAAGTACATTCGCTCATTGTCGTTTTCTCAGTGCAGTTGGGTGTGAATGTCAGTTAGACAGGGACTCGAGTATTGACAGAGTTGTTTCAGTTGGGTTGAGTTCCGCTAGATTGTTTTTTGCATCAGCATCTACAGTTGGTCTTCAGATGATGTTTCCAGTGATCTCAGTTATTTGGGTGTTGAGTGCAGTTTCTTAGTTGCTGGTGTCTGTACTGTTGATGTTGTTGGCTTCTTCACAGGAGTATGAGGTTGATCGAGACATTACTTATGACCATCCTTGGGATCCGGGTGGTTTGTGATGTTGCTTGTTTTCCTGATTGTTTGAGGACAAGCAATCTTGGGAAGGGAGGACTGTAATGTCTCCGTTTTTCAGACTATTGGGATTAGCTTGGTTTGGTGACCCTCGCAAGCTAATCAGGCGATCAGAGGGGATCAGTTGGCGGAGCCAGTGTTGGGATTCCATTCTGGAGGTTCAGATTATCAGGTTTGCTTTTCGTTCGGGTCAATTTGGTCAACTTACTATTTTTAGTAAGTGGTATTTTGGGTATGGCCAGGATTATCAGGGCATCTGCACGGAGTGTCAGATGTTTCAGGATCGAGTTTCAAGGTATCTCCAGTTTGAGAGACTTACTATTTATAGTAAGTCTATTTTTAGCAGTTGGCTATTTCTGGCTCTTTACATATGAATATATGTATGCTTGCATTTTGGAGAAATGAAGTAAAAGTGTTATGCTGCCAAAACTTTTTAAAACAATAAAAATCAAAATTTTATGTTAAAAGAGAGGTGTTGGGCACTTTTAGAACCAAAAGGTATATTTAGAATTTTGATTTTTGAAAGGTGAAAATTGAAACTATTTTAATGGAGTCTATGAGAGTTTATGGTTTTGCTTGAAAAATAGAAGAAATGTAAAAAGTGGAATTTGTGTGTTTTGAATTCATATTATTTTGTGGAATGAAAGAATTATATAATAGAATTTCTTACTTCACTCAATTGGAGTCCATTCTCATATAGTAATGATCATTTGAAGATTGCATGTGAATAGTGATATAAAAATGCAAATGTAATAATTTATGTGAATAACAGAACTTCATTGTGAAACAGAAATTGAAATTTTATTTGAAAAGTGTGTTGTTGGGTAGGTTTAGACCAATGTGTTTTAATTTTGTAGCCTCAATCCAAATTTGATTTTTGGACTTTTTATTAATCGCACCGTTTTGAGTGCCCTCCAAAACCCGTCATTCATCATGTTGTGCATGAATTAGATTTTGATATAAGTTGTCTTTGCTACAAAGAATATGATGGGCAAATCAGAATGGTTATGTGACATTCTGGGTATTTTATATTTTGGCCCGAAAGTGACATTTCAAGTTAAAATGCTGATTTTTAGAAACCTTATCAAATTTTGTCAGAAATTGGTATTTTTATGTTTTGAGCTTTTTGCTCAATATTTGGGTAACAGATATGTCATGAAACATGGAAAATTGTTTATCCCACATGTTTATTTATCAGATCATCTTGAAATCCGTGCTCTTGGCGATGTGGCCAATAGAGCATGTGGTATGTAATCTTCTTGCTTCAAGTGTTTGTTTTTTATGTTGGTGTAATTTTACCTTTGTTATTGTTTTTACTTCTGCCCTTGTGATGGTACACCTCATGCTTGAGAATGAACTCTCATGTGGTATGTGGATGTAGGGTGTTGAGACCGTATCCAAGATATAGTTGAGTTATGCTCTTATGCCGAGTTTTGAGAGACCCGTACCCTTGGTATTAAGACCAATTAAGTTTACTTAATCCTTATGATATTACTGACTTTTTGAGTCCTTTTGATTTATGTCTTGTTGCATTTTTTTTAGATGTGCTTCGTCATTGTGATGAGATGACCTTTTTAGTACTGAGTAGTGACTCTGTTGTTCTATGGATGTGCTTGGTATGCACCTTGGATGTTGGTCCACATGTTGAGTGTTCTCTATGTTGTGAGATATTTGTACTTATGTATATAGTGTTGGGTCATGGTACTCTCCTATGGGTTATGCATTGTTTGGCGTGTGTGTTAGCCACCTCCTTGTTGGCATGTTTGTCTTATGTTTGTGGCCGGACTACTATCTCCACGAGCACGGAGGTTGGGCCTACGAGTACCATATGGTTGGGAGGCGTTGCTAACTATACCACTGCTGGGGACCGGTGTACAGAGACGAACTTCCTCCAGCTTTAGCACTTAGAGCTTGAGAGCTCATTTATCTTGTTGCATTGTATATGTAATTATATTTACCTTTGATTATGTTTACTCTTGATGATGAGTGTTTATCCTCTTTACGTTATTGTTCTTCTTATGATGATCAGAATATGTATCTAAAATGTTAGAAGATTTAGATGTTGAATTAGATGTATTTTATGCTTTTAATATATTTGAGTTCCTACGTCCTCGATATACATATTTCGGGCACTCCCCAGTGTGGAGTTTTCTCTTGCCTTCTTATTAAGTTAGATATTTGTATCTTGAGTATCATTTTTCGGAGATATATCTTCCCAAGTCAAAATAGATCGGCTAATGATCAATTAGGTAAAAATAAAATAAAATAGATCCATCTGGTCTATGAGGATAAATCGATAAATGAACTTGTATGACTAATCATGGTAGGAATTGTACTTTAGGCTTAAAAAGGATATTGTTATGAAAATAGATAACATAGTAATTTGGATGAACCTTACTTGTTAATCACTTAAATAATAGAAAACTTGTGGACGTGTGTAACCGTCCCATGAACTTTAGTAGTGTGCTTGAGAATTTATGGGATGTTGTAATACTTCCGCTTGCATATGAAGATATGTAGTCGTGTCATATTTCTTGCACCTCTTATATTTCTTAATGATTATTATTGTAGTTGGTTGTATTGTTGTAATGTTATTAGTCTATCTTATAAAAATATTCATGCTTGTTTTGATCCTGTTCCAAGGATTCTCGAGCACGGCATCACATTAGAATTAAAATATTTTAAATATCCTCTAATAAAACTTCAATTTAATAGTTAGACTATTATTTAATCGTAGATCAATTCTTATTTAATTAGGAAATTAATAAAATGAGAATTTAATTACTATTCCTTATTGAAATCAAATAATATGTTTATAACTAGATGGTTAATTTTAGACAACTGTAGTCAAACTATAGTAACACTTAGTCAATTTTTTTATCTTGGTGTTCCTATGATAAATCGATTAGAAAATTAAATTTGTGACTTTAATCTTAGAGAGAGGTTGACTAGGTCAATGTTGGTCATGATGCTCCTTAAATCTGTTCAAGGTCTTCACCTTTTAAACTATAAACTATAACTGTTAGTTAAACTAGACAACTTTAGTGTTAGTTGGAATTTTTGATTGGTGTGTTTTGCTCAACTTTTTGGGCATGACAATTTCTTGCCAACTATGGCTCAACTTGTATTTAATAATACAAGGATTATAGCATGTCGACTTTACCTATGGTGGTCCTTGTACGAAAAACAAGTGGTCCAACGTATGAAACAAGATAACTCATGATTGTGGCTTTGATTGTGAAGATGCAGAGATTTGCAAAAAAGGGATATTTATTTTGCTAAGTTACTGGGTTCTGCACTTAAGCCCTCAATTAGTACAGGTATGGTCCAGCTCCTGCTGCGGTCCGAGTTCGCCCTTTGGGTTCATCCAGGGTGCTCAAGCTGCAGTGGGATGAATCCAATTGCACCCAGGATGAACCTAGTTGCACTTGGAGGAACCAATGGTAGTGGGAGCCACAAAAAATAGGCTCCACTTGCTTAAAAACATATTTTTACAGCATTAAAAAGCCCATGACACCTGATTTCAACCCTATTAGCTGATGTTTGCTCATATTTGCTCATTCCATTCAGCTAATGTTTGCTCATATTTTCTAATTCCATTCATCTTTCATTAAATCATAAATGGAGACAAATAGAAAGAATCCAGAAGCATCCCATTTCTATTAACCTCAAGGTCAAGGCAACGGTCCCTTAGGAGATCCTTTTGGCAGAGGCGGGTATGTTCCCAATCGAGGCCTCAACAATTATCCGACTGTTAGGTTATCTAAAAAAAGTGGGAAGTATGGATAAGCATCACTAGCCTAAATTGGTGGTTGAAGAGGATTTAGCACGTAGGAAAAGAACATGGAAGAAAAGAACAACAAATGGTTCAGCAAATGGAACATTACCCTCCAGGAGTGCCCAAACACCAATCTGGAAATAAAGAAATGGGTGTTCAAAAAATTCAGAACTGCCATGTGGACGAATCTGATAGGAAGAAAAAAGGCCTACTATGTTAAGGAATTTAATCACACATGGGATCATGGGGATAAAGCATATTTAGGGTCCATAATTAAAGTAAAGGCCAAGATTCTAATTGCTCAGCCAAGGACTAGCTCCCACCATTTACGATGTGAAACTGGTAGATGGATAGTCCCTAAAAAGAGGTGGGAAGAGAGAATTTGTGCTTTCTGCAGCAAGAGAGTGGTGGAAATAGAATGACATTTTATTATGGAATGTGGGGCGTATGAGGATATTCGCAGCGAGTACAGGGAGTGCCTGCAGGTGAGCAGCATGAAGGAACTTTTTGAAGAGGCAAGATTACACAAATTTGCAAACTTCCTAATCCGGATCCACAACAAAAGGAACAGCTTGGAGAAATCACAGCAGGATGCCTAACTTGCTTTTTGGTCCCTTAGACCGGTGGTCTCGTGGACGTCATTAAAAACATTTCATTTCATTTCAAAACTCTTGCATTTTTCACCATTTTGTTTCTCAAGCTTGTTTTGAAGGTTGCTGAATTTTTCTTCGAACATGAAGGCTATGAAGGAGTGCAACAAGCACAAGAGGCTTAGGAATTGTTGGAGAAGGAAGATTTAGCGATCAAAGTTAAGTGAATCTTATTTTTTCTTGTTTTTTATGATTTTTTCAAGATTTTTCAAGTTTTTTAAAAACATTACAAGTTTTTTTTTTAAAATTGAATCTTTTTTCAAACTTAGTATGCATATTAAATGGTTAGAATGTTAGGTTTTTTTTCAATAATGTCTTGAGCTTTCCATTTTAAGTTCATTATTTAGGCACAATGGTGGAAATGGAAGTTCTAGTTCAGCTGTCAAAAGCTGAAATGAAGTGAGCTCTTTTAAAATTGACAATTTCGCCACTTTGGCAGTATACAACAATGATTAAGCAAATGTCTGGCGATGGGGGTTTTCTTTGGTAGTGAAACCATTGCAATGTAGAGTATAAAAGCTCATACTTTCAAGTGAAAGCTCACTTCTGTGCCATCCCTAGACACGAAGCTTTTAAGAGCCCAGATAAGAAAGGGTTGCCAAAAAGTCTAATCCTACAATATATTAAATAACAAGAGGAGGCTAACATAAGAAGCAACAAATAAAAGACTAATCATCCCCTTTCTGAGACAAGGTCAAAGAGGCCTCCAAGTGGCTTGGGAAAATCGGGTAGCCAACATCCTTTCAAACCACTGACACCACCTTCTGAACTAGAGAATGATACATGAAAAAGAGGCCCATTAGATACAGCCTCCAAAAATGAAATCAAAGAGGTTGCAAATCATAGCACTGCTCATTGCATTTATGGCAATGGGCTTCTTTTCAACATTGATAGATCGCCTTATTGACAAAAGATGCTAAGCAACCTTTGCAATACACCTCCTAATTATGTTAGTCCTAGGTATGAAAAGGTGTGAGCCACCTTATTGGTGAAGAAGAGAGCTTTAGTAAAGACATCATTGTGAGTGATCAAAGATCATTGTGTCAATCATTTCTGATCGATGGAAAGATTGCAAAAATAGGCCATTGATCAATGTTATAGCAGTGTCCCCTAAAGGGGTGATGTTCATGAAGGCAATGGATTGTGAGGGTAAGTAAAAGATACAAGCTTCATTTCCAATATCATCATAGAATCCATTGAGAAGGTAGGGCCTACAAATGTCCAAATCGTAATGGACATTGCTATAAGTTATAGGGCAGTTGGGTCAATAGTGGGTGCAACATATCACATTTTTTGGATGTCCCGTGCAGTCCACTCACTCAATTTAATCGTGCAAAAGATTGGCACACAAATTGAATGGGTCAAACAAGTTTACGCAGAGGGCAAGGAGATTCAAATGTTTGTGACTAATCATCAAGTCACAAGCTATATTCAAGACCTCCAGGTTGGAATTGTTGAAGGTAATTTAACTATTACTTTTTAATTTTTTAGTTTTAAATTTTTTATAGATGATATATGACATGTATTTTTCTACGCCATGTTAGGCAGTTTAAACATGATTTTATTCTCACACAATCATCTTAAGACAATTTGTGAAGGTGTGAGAAGCCTTGAGTCCTATGGTCATCAACACCTTGTGGAGTGTATGGAGGCAATCAAACACAAAAAGAGCCCAAAAAGTAAAAGCATGTAACCTTAATGATGAGTGGTAGGATCATGTGGAATATGTTTTGGGTTTCATCGATCCCATCATGAGCATGATTATGTATACTGAACTAATCGCACATGTTTCGGTGAAATTTATGATGGTATAGACACCATGGTGAACATAAGAACAATAATAGAGGCAAAGGAACGTGACCCAATAAATGCATTTTTTCAAAGTTGTGGAACAAATCATTGTGAACCATTGGAACCAAATGACTACCCTTTCCATCCCTTAGCATTTTCTTTGCCACCAAGGTTTTATAGCCAAAAGATACTTGCATTGCCAAGGAGGTTGGCACCATATAGAGATGTCAAGGTCCTTGATGGTATAATGTAATGTCCCCAATTGGAAATTTACTTGATTTACCCTAAACTTCCCAATTAGGGTTTTGTTGCACTTCGGAACAACGGAAACTTGTAACATTCCCTTTTGTGCTTAGTTGTTAATTAAGTCTGACTTTCTTATCAGACTTTAGACTTGTTAAATTTGCAATATCATTAAGTCTGTACTGTCCAATTTTATCTCAGTGAGAGTCCTCCGTGCTAAGTATGATTTTCTAAAATTTGATTGTAAGGGATGATTTAATTAAGGTCTGATTATTTCACGATACTGGTTGATATATATTTAATATTTATCTCTAAAGGCGAACTGCTGTTTGTATTGCTGAAAACAATTTTATTGTAGACCCGATGCCAATAGTATTTTCTGTTTGACGGATTAGTATCCTAACTGGTTATGGTTTGGTGCCTTTGCTGATAGTATTGTTGACTAGGCATATAACTCCCAAGACTTTCCTTTACTCCCTGGTTATTGTGTATATTTCTCTGATTTATATATTTTATCTGCTGTATGGTGGTTGTTGTATGCGTTTACTAGATTATGAAATTTGTTTACGTAACAAAGTCTCTCCTCTTGTTCCATGGCTTTCTTCTCCATTCCTCTACTCCCTTTTCCCATGGGAATCTATTCCCTTTTATATTCTTAGAGACGTCTCTTTAGAGAGACAAGTTATTTGATATCTTGTTATATTAGTTACTAAAATATTAAATGTTTAATATTGAACATTATTTTACTTGGTTAAAAATGATTATTTATTATAATATTAAAATATTAATATTATATTAATTAGAATGCTAATAATTAAAATATTTAATTATAATATGTTACAAAATTTCAATTAAAATTGATTATATATTATAATATAAAAAATATTAATATTAAATGATTATGTATTATAATATTAAAATATTTATTTTATAATAATTAGAATATTAATATTATTAAATATTTAAAATGTTATATAAGGAATTAAATATATATTTTTTATTTATTATTATTTTGTAATTATCAAGCACACATTATATGATTTATAATATAATTAAAACATCATATTATAATTATGTTATTATTGTTAATATTTATATGAACATAAAAATGATTGTATATTATAATATAAAAATATTAATATTAAATGATCATGTATTATAATATTAAAATGTTTATATTATAATAATAAATGGAATATTAATATTATTAAATATTTAAAATGTTATATAAGGAATTAAATATATATATATATTATTTATTATTTTGTAATTATCAAGCATACATTATATGGTATTTTAATAAAATTAAAATATCATATTATAATTATGTTATTATTTGTTAATGATATAGCGTCGGTCAGTAAATTAATCAATTAAGATTTATCTCTGGAAAATGATTAAGTGTATTTGTAATATATAATTAAGGTATATATGCGTCTTAATTATATGTATATATATATTAATGATAACAATTCTTAATATATTGATTGAGTTATCGACCGATGAACAAATATCTATTTTGAAGATCATGATATCTATCGTGCGGCTGGTATTATGCTATTGTAACACATAAAGTGTTATGTATCGTAATACGTATCGTAACACTTGGGTGTTACAATACATATTACGTATCATAAGAAGTTACTCAACAGCAAACAAACTTCTGCATTATCATTGCTGCCACGTATCATGAAACGGTGTCTCCTACGAAATATCAAAGGGCATGTCTCATGTAGAGACATGTCTCTACATTTGTAGAGGCATGTCTCTCCATGAGAAATGTCCTCATTATTGGATATTTATAGTCAAAGAAATCTGCATTTGGAAAACACAGAAATAAATGGTAGTGTTCTTTCAAGTGCAGATTTGTATATTCAGTATAATATATAATATCAAGTTCACAATCTGATTTAAAATAAAACTAAATATCAATCACATCAAAATAGGAATATTAATATGGTATCAGAACCAAATTTGGAAAAAAAGATCTAGATCAGGTTCTCATATTGATATATATTTATATACAAAAACTATATAAATACTTTGTGATAAATTAGACTATTCAAAATGGTGAACGGAGTTAGACTTGAGGATAGACTTGAAGGTGCTTCAAATTTCATAGCTTGGAAATTTCGAATGTTACTAACATTGAAAGAGAACGAATTAATCACAGTGGTGAAAGAAAAGGAACCCGAACAAAGTGAGAAAGATGAAAAGATTAATTGGGAAAAGAATAATACAAAAGTAAAGAAATTACTAGTAGATGGAGTGAAGGATCATCTAGTACCTATAATTATAAGACTAGATTTAGCATATGCCATGTTCAAAACCCTTGAAGAAATGTTCAAGATTAACAACTCTAGTAGAGTCCTTACTCTCAAAAATCAATTAGTCAAATGAAGATGAACCAAGGAGAGACTATTACTTCATATTTTATGAGAATAACTGATTTGAGAAATCAACTCTCTGCAATTGGTCATGATTATGATAGTAAAGAATTGTCAATGATAGCCCTAAACGGACTACCTATCTCTTTGGAATCATTTATTCAAGGCATCAGTGCTCGACCTAAACTTCCCAAATTCGAAAGATTGAAAACAAATTGCATTCAAGAAGAGTCCAGGTTGATATCCAGAGGGATCAGCACAAATGCTCCAAAAGAGGAAATTCACATCCTTCACACTCAAACTCACACAAAAGGAAAGAAGTTTAATAAAAGGAAAAGAGGTAAAAACACTAACGGGAATTACTCATCAAAGAAAACAAGAGACCTATCTAAAGTTCAATGCTTTAGATGTGACAAATATGGTCATCTTGCGATGAAATGTCCTGATAGAACAAAACCTCAAGCCTCCATTGCTAAGGTTAAAACTATGGATACAAATTTAGAGAAACTTGTATTTTACTTTGCCTTATCTAGTCTAGTTACAAACTGCAAGAACACCTGGGTAATAGGCAGTGGGGCCTCGAGACACATAACAGGATTCAGAGATCACCTAGAAACCCTTGAGGAAAATACTGATGAGGAAGTAACTATTGGAGATAATACTGACTATCCAGTAAAAGGAATTGGGTCCTGTACAATTCAACTCAAATCTGGTGTATCACTCCAACTCATGGTAATTCTATATGTACCTGGGAGCAAAAGAAACCTACTTTCTGTCTCGGCTCTTGAAGACAAGGGTTATAGGATCACATTTATGGAAGAAAAAGTATTATCCTGGCACAAGAACTCTACAATTAAAAATGCTCATACAATTGGTATAAGACAGGGGTGTCTTTATAAACTATCTACTTCTTCTAAAGCCCTAATTCATGAATCAACAAATGAGAATAAAAATTGGCATAGAAGACTAGGACATTACCACTTTCGTGGTTTACCCAGTTTAGAGAAGATGGTCACTGGTCTACCAAAACTCAAAACTAAACATGTAGGGACTTGCAAAGGTTGTGCATTAGGGAAGAATATCAAAACAACTTTTCATAATAGTTAAAGAAAATCTAAAGAAGTATTAGAACTTATTCACTCCGATTTGTGTGGACCTATGTCCATTCCCTCCATTGGAGGATTCTTGTATTACGTCATCTTTGTAGATGACTATTCTAGGAAAACATGGATATATTTTCTGAAGTGTAAAGAGTCTGAAGAAATTCTCTTAAAGTTTAAAGAATTTAAAGCTCTACTAGAAAATGTATCTGGAAAGAGTACTAAAACATTGAGAACAGACAATGGGAAGGAATACATTTCAGAAACCTTTTAGAATTTTTGTAAAACTACTGTGATTAAGAGGGAGTACACTATTCCTTACAACCCTCAACAAAACGGAAACTATTGGGAATTTACTTGATTTACCCTAAACTTCCCAATTAGGGTTCTATTGCAGTTGGGAACAACGGAAACTTGTAACATTCCCTTCTGTGCTTAGTTGTTAATTAAGTCTGACTTTCTTATCAGCCTTTAGACTTATTAAATTTGCAATATCATTAAGTCTGTACTGTCCAACTTTATCTCAGTGAGAGTCCTCCGTGCTAAGTATGATTTTCTAAAAATTGATTGTAAGAGATGTTTTAATTAAGGTCTGATTATTTCACTATACTGATTGATCTATATTTAATAGTTATCTCTGAAGGAGAACTGCTGTTTGTATTGCTGAAAATAATTCTATTGTAGACCTGATGCCAATAGTATTTTTTGTTTCACGGATTAGTATCCTAACTAGTTGTGGTTTGGTGCATTTGCTGATAGTATTGTTAACTAGGCATATAACTCCCAAGACTTTCCTTTACTCCGTTGTTATCGTGTATATTTCTGTGATTTATATATTTTATCTGCTGTATGGTGGCTGTTGTATGCGTTTACTAGATTATGAAATTTGTTTACGTAACAAAGTCTCTCCTCTTGTTCCATGGTTTTCTTCTCCATTCCTCTACTCCCTTTTCCCATGGGAATCTATTCCCTTTTATATTCTTAGTGACGTCTCTTTAGAGAGACCAGTTATTTGATATCTTGTTATATTAGTTACTAAAATATTAAATGTTTAATATTGAACATTATTTTACTTGATTAAAAATGATTATTTATTATAATATTAAAATATTAATATTATATTAATTAGAATACTAATAATTAAAATATTTAATTATAATATGTTACGAAATTTCAATTGAAAATGATTATATATTATAATATAAAAATATTAATATTAAATGATTATGTATTATAATATTAAAATATTTATTTTATAATAATTAGAATATTAATATTTTTAAATATATAAAATGTTATATAAGGAATTAAATCTATATTTATTATTTATTATTTATTATTATTTTGTAATTATCAAGCATACATTATATGGTATTATAATATAATTAAAATATCATATTATAATTATGTTAATATTGTTTAATATTTATATGAAATTAAAAAAGATTATATATTATAATATAAAAATATTAATATTAAATGATTATGTATTATAATATTAAAATATTTATATTATAATAATTAGAATATTAATATTATTAAATATTTAAAATGTTATATAAGGAATTAAATCTATATTTTTTATTTTTTATTTATTATTATTTTGTAATTATCAAGCATACATTATATGGCATTATATTATAATTAAAATATCATATTATAATTATATTATTATTGTTTAATATTTATTATTAATATATATCTTAATATTACTAAAAATTCTATTAATCAATTCTTATTTATTATTAAATTCTATTTCTAATGGTACATCACATACAAGGCTACATTTAAAAAGATGTATGATGATGATGAAACTTGAAATATTGTCTTGACAGAGTTTGATCAATTTCACATATAAATATCATAATACTACCACTCTTCAAGCTTAATAGAGAATGGATGTCGATGAGTGGTAGTATGTGCATTGTCAAGGCTCCATTTTCTTGCAGCCTATTGCATTAAAATTCTTCCAAGTATGAATCTTTTGTTTAAATAGTTTTTCATTTGATCATGATGATATCATATTAAAATATTTTTATTTTATAATTTATGTTTTAACTTATTAGGTTTTCATTCTTGAATCTTAAAATACCAAATGGTGTATGCCAACTCAACTAGTTACAAGTTCTACTCCAGTTGAGCGAAATTGGAGTACATACTCCTTCATCCACTCAATCAAGCGTAATTCTTTGGGTGCAAAAGAAGAGGTGGATATGGTTTATATATGCTCCAGCCTTAGCCTATTGTCACAGAAGCAACTAGAATACAATGAGGATGTAAAAAGGAATTTGGATCTAACCCATGAGTGTGCTGATTTAGGTGCCACAATTTCACAACTTGCCCAAGTCTCTATAGATGAACACGACACAGCTCTTGCACATGACACACACATATCTAGTGTGAGTGGCAATCCATGAATTGTGGTTCAAATAAAGTTGAACTAGATGTTGACCTTGATGTCTCTAATGAAGATGAATATGGAATTTGATATTAAATGTGGAGTGTAATTTGAACTTACATTTTGTAATGACACTATGCGACTTGAATATTATCATTTTTTAAAATTATGAATATGATATATGAGGTATTTTATTGGCAATTATGGATTTATGAGTATCACTCTTCCTTTCATATTTATAAGAACATGTATATGTGTGTGTGTCCGGACAAACCCATACCCGTGTACAAAGAAAAAAGTGGTGTACCTATGTGCCCGAACTCCATGCTCGTACCCAAACATGAACCCAAATCGGCAACATAGGTATTTTGTGAACTTTTATGATCATGATTCATCATTGGCCTATCTCTTTCTTAAACTTATAGTTTCATGGGGGGTTTGGGGACAACACCAAAATGGGGTTGAGGGGTAGCACCCCTTGCGAAGGTCAAAGAGAAGCGCCCCCATCGAGGTCATAGAACAACACCCCTCATGGAAGTCTAGATGCAGCACCCCCAGTGGAGTCAAGGGGCAGCACCCCAATGGGGTTGAGGAGAAGCACTTCAAAACCACACAAACCTTCATGGTGCAGGCATGTCATAAACCAAAAAGAATTGAAATTTTGTAGGTATTTTTTATCGTAATTGTTGTCTCTCTAGGTCACAATTGGCCAAGATTCCAAGAGTCTCTGGACTTGGTGAATCTAGGAAACACTTTGAGGCCAATTACCCAGACTTGGCCAACCTAGCTCGCCTCGGAATTGCCAAGTCTTCGCGAGTCTAAGCAAGTCATGTTACTATAGTATCGATGAAAGCTATGGGTGGGAAGATTAGATCAAGAAATTGACAATATATTTCAGATTTAATGCAGAAGTATATTCTTCATCAGCAGATTTATGACATAACTTTTGAGGTGATTTAGAGAAGACCTAAGAGCAGATATCGAGCAGACCTAAGAACAAATATGGAACAGACCTAAGAGCATGATTTATAGAAGAGATTGGTGTCTCCTATTTGGTTGGTGCTCAGAAACGGTGATTGGTATCTCTGGTCGATTGGTGACTACAAAAATAAACGGGGATTGGTGTCTACAATAGGTTGGTACCTACAAACCTTGGAAGAGAATTTTATATAAGCAATATTTGGCCATGGTTTTCTTTCGAAAGGGTTTCCATGTAAATCTCATGTTCTTGTGTTGTTGATTGTTGATGTTGCCTAATTAATTATATTCTGATGATTCATTTGAAAAAATAAAAGATTGCTTTATACTAATTCTCTCCCACCACCTTGTTGATGTATGTTTTGTGACACTTGCCAACACAAAATAAAATACCAAGCATTCTATCCTCTCTTGAACAGGGAAACCTCAAATACTAAACAATGTGAAAGTGTGTGAACAAATAAAGCAACCCAAAGGTTTACACTAGGAACTTGCAACTTTGCGTTAGATATAGAATCATTGAAATGATGTGATATTGTTGGTAACACACAAAGGGACTTACACAATCATTCCTCAATTTAATCAACTCCTTTCCCTCAAAGCATCTGGAATTTCAATACTAAACTAATTCAATCTTCAAATAAAGATAAAAAGGACAAGGGTTTAGAGAAATCTAATCTAACACCTAAGGACTTAGTGTTTACTACTATACCTGGTAATTTACATACATCAAATAATAATACAGATGGCAATGCATACCAGATATACAAGTAAAATATATCTTTATTAGCTCATGAATTCATTACAAGGAAGAAGACCAAAGATGGTTAGACAAGGATTACAATTTACCCGACTATATCATAACCCCTTCCTTGGCAGTACACGACATATTTAAATGACCCGACAGTTGCCAAGAGGGACACAACCGTCAACCAACCGACATGACAACTACCCAAGAGTGATAAGAAACTTAATATGAACAATCAATAAATTTACAGATAACCAATATTATCAAACATAACAATACAAATCTTATGCCGAACACACCATCCCTGTAATGAGCCCTGCTAGCTCAATCTCTAACCACACTAACAATTAACCAATTTTTAAAGAGATTTGCAATGCTTTGTATTTTCAATGTGTTTTTGAAGTTTAATACTTTTTATGAGTTTTTGAAAATAACTCGCATTGCATTAAATGAAATCCAAATACTACTATTTGCAACAGAGGTTCCATATTTCATTGATAAATAATAATTGACTTACACATGCAATTATTGAAATTGAAATTGTACATGCAGCAATTAAAGAAACCTATATGGTAAACGCTGCTTGTAGGAGTTTGCTGGAATGCTTCAAAACTGCCATACAATGAAAATACTTTCTCAACCACCCCAAATCAGAGGTAATATGGAGCCTAAATGCCAAACAATCAGACCCAGGAGTCTAACGACATGGTAGGAAGACTCACGTGGCTGTAGAAATGGATCGGCTGCTTCAAAACCCTCCACAAATCTCTACCAAGAAGGTTGTGATTTATTACTGCTAGCCACCTATAGAGAATTCTAAATGCTAAACATTTAAGCACAAACATGACCTCTAGATAAAGCCATCGTTGTCTATAGGAATCAATGGGTATTTCACAATCTCTAATTGCTGAAAAACCAAGAAGAAGTTCCTTCTTCCAAGTCCAATTTTCTGAAACCCTGCCATACACCAAATGCTCCTCAATTTCAAAGGCAAAAACATCAATTCATGAATGGGTTCAATTTCTATCTTTGGCTTTTTACAATTCCTCATAAAAGATCAAACCATGGAGTTTCTTCAACAAGATTCAAATAACTTAAAGGTATTTGCCTTTGCCTTTGTTATAAGTTGACTTTCAAAAATTAATAATTAATGATTCCCTTGGGTTAGGCTCCCACTTTTAAATTATCATTAAATGCTCATTAAAGAGAACTTGGCGCCAAATACTTTAAAACATTATAATAAGCCATTATAATGTATTATTTATAAAGTGGGACTTAAATAATAATTTAATAATCGCTACGAGATTTCCCAGAGGAAAAGGGAAGTATAAAGGAAAGCTTCCTCTGAAATGTCTCTCTTGCAATAAGATAGGAAATATTGCTACAAGATGTCCAGAAAATGACAACAAAGACAAGAGCAACCGGATCAAGAATAAAGCAAAGGAGTGTTATCTTGCAAGAGTCACGGATAATGAATCTGAAGACTCTAAAGATCCAGAAATTGCATTTGTTGCAATAACAGAAGAGAGCCCAGTGGTAAGTGAAATGGCACTTATCTCAAGAATTCATCAGCATGATGATTGGATCATTGACAGTGGATACACTCACCACATGACCGGTGATAAGAACAAGTTCATCAACTTGAAGTTCAATGATGGTGGATCAGTAACCTTTGGAAATAATGCTCCCTGTGCTATCAAAGGTAAATGTTCTATTGCACTCAGCAATGATGCAGTCTGTGAAGATGTGTACTAGGTAGAAGGACTCGAGTACAACTTAATGAGCGTTGCACAACTAAACAACAAAGGATTCCTGTTGGAATTCGAACAAGGTTCTTGTGTTGTCAAGAATCAATCTGGAGCTCATATTGCAACCGGTAGACAGAGCAAAGGGAACCTGCTCTACCTGGATTCAAAGGAAGGAGCCTATCGCATTGCATCAGTCAAAGGAGAATCAAGCAAGATCTATCTTGTAACCAAAGAGGACAATAGCTGGTTATGGCACAAAAGACTCTGCCACATAAACTTTGACAGTATTGTCAAAGTGAGCAAGAAGAAATCAGTAAGAGGACTCCCGGAGATCACAAAACCTGAAAAAAGGCATTTGCAAAGATTGTTAGTTAGGAAAACTGACAGGAACAAGTTTCAGCAGTAAATCTTTCTCTGCTGAAAATGTTCTAGATCTTGTGCACACAGACTTGTGTAGACCTATGAGAACAAAGAGCTACTACGGAGACCGGTACTTCATGCTCTTTGTAGATGATTTCTCAAGAATGATGTGGACACTCTTTCTCAGAGAAAAATCAGAAGCATTTCACATGTTTACAATCTACAAAGCTCAAGTGGAGAAAGAGACCGGTAAAAGCCTAAAGTGTCTGAGATCAGACAAAGGAGGTGAATACACTTCTCAAAAGTTTACTCCCTATGTGAGGAACATGGCTCAACAAAATAGTGTAGCAGAAAGAAGAAACAGGACGCTGATCGACTGTGCAAGAACCCTAAAGATTCAGAAGGGTCTTCCTCATCACTTCTGAAGAGAAGCTATCATCACTGTTGTCTATACACTGAACCGAGTTCAAGTCAAGAAAGGAACCGGTAAGACCCCCTATGAGCTATGGTTCAATCATACTCTTAGTGTAGGATACTTCAGAATCTTTGGTAGTAACTGTTACATTAAAAGAGATATGTACTCTGGGAAGTCTGTGCCCAACAGTGATGAAGGAATATTTCTGGGTTACTCTACCAAAAGTAAAGCCTACCGGTGTCTGAATAAGAGAACAAGAAAAATAATTGAAAGCATCAATGTAAAAGTTGATGAATATTTAGAACCAATTAAGAAGATCGGTCATAATGAATATGACGGTCTGCAAGGTCACAATGAAGGAAATCTCTTTGAGTTCAATGAAGTGACTACTGAAGATGAAAAAGAACATAAGAACAGACCTCTGGTGCAGGAGGTTGTACCTGAAGCTGACAGATCAACTCAAGATGATGAACAAGAAGTTGTTCATGATCATGCTCAAAAAATTGCTCAACCGAAATATCTCGACCGAGAACAGAGACATGTTCTCCTTAGGTATGTCACATATCACTCAACTGACAATATAATTGGTGACAAACATGCAAATATCTTGACCAGAAAAAAGGTCAGAGAGAATATCTGTTTGTTCTCCTGTATAGAGCCCAAAACCACCAGGGAAGCTCTGGAAGATGAAAATTGGGTCAAGGCCATGGAAGAAGAGATTGAGCAAATACAAAAGAATGATACATGAGTGCTTGTGCCTAGACCACGAGACAAGAATGTCATTGGGACAAAGTGGGTCTATAGGAACAAGCTGAATGAAGAGGGAAAAGTAATAAGAAACAAAGCCAGACTGGTCTACAAAGGATATGTCCAGGAAGCTAGACTGGACTATGGAGAAACTTTTAGAAGCAGTGAGAATTCTTCTTACTTATGCTGCTCACAAGAAATTCAAAGTATACCAGATGGATGTCAAGTCTGCATTCCTTAATGGAATACTGGAGGAGGAAGTTTACATTGAACAACCGGAAGGTTTCACATCCACACAAAAGGGTGGTATGATATGTAAACTGAAAAACGCTATTTATGGGCTAAGACAAGCTCCAACGGCTTGGTATGAGAGGTTGCATTCATACCTCCTGACCATAGGGTTCACAAGAACCGGGGACAACATGTATCTCAAGACGGGAAAAGATGGAAACATGATTGCTGAAATCTTTGTGGATGATATCATCTTTGGAGGAGATGACAGGATGAGCAAAGCCTTTGCTGAAAAAATGAAGAAAGAATTTGAAATGTCTATGATAGGACCCATAAAATTCTATTAGCTAAAGGAAGGTATCTTCATTTCTCAGTTCAAATATGTAAAAGAAATCCTTAAAACTTTTGGACTTGAAGAATCCAAACCAGTTGGTACACCAATGATAACTAACCTAAAGCTGTCAAAGGAAGATGATGAAAAAGAAGTGACTGAAACATTGTATCGGTCTATGATAGGCAAATTACAATATGCAGTACACAACAGACCGGACATTGCACATGCGGTTGTGTTGTCCTCAATTTTGAGATCACAAAATTGTGGCAACCCTAGGGATTCTTCATGTCAATTCGTAGGAGTATCCTCTGATTTGAACGTTTTGAATGAAGTGTTATAAAGACAATTTGTTATCCCTGAAAAGCTCTTTGTAACATACATTTCATGCGTTCTTTACGTCTTTCCCTTTGTTTTTTAATCTTGATATTCCCTTGAGTCGATAGCCCTTTTAAATACGCTCATTCCGAGCTAACTTAAACATCAAACAGAGTTGTATAACTCAAGTTATGATGTAAAAGGTGGGGTTTTTCAGGCTGACTGCATATTCTTTAAAAATCCTTAAAAGGTGGGGTTTTCAAAGTCAATTGCACAAGTTTGAATTATATTTGATATATTAAATGGATTTCAAAAGTTCATTTTCAAATTTCAACTCATTTCGAGTTGATTTGACTATAGTTTTTAATGTTTTCGTGAAATTAGCTTTAAATCTTCTAATTTCATGTTAATTTATTAAAACACTATAGTTATGTATTAAATTAATTCAAAATTAAAGACTTAAGTACTACAAGTGTGGTTTTCATTCTTCACTGCATATCATCAATGTGCAAAACACTTTTAAAACCTCACTTCTAAGTCTTTTTCATTTTAAATACGTTGTTTTTATCAGTGACTGCATGTATATTCTATGTATTTTAAACATATGCAGTTAAACCTCAAAAGAGCATATTTAATCCTTGTGGGTGTTGTTTTTATATGCAATTGCATATTTTAAATAACATTTTTTTTTAAAAACTTCCCAAGTGCCTTTTTCTTCATAAAAGTCATATTCAAATCATGTGTAAAGTCATTCCAGAAGTGCGTATTTACTTCTTTATTTATTTTTTGGGTGTTGAATTTTAAGAGCATTGCATATTTTAAAACATATGCAAGGGTTTTCTAATTCAACGTTTTTGATATCTTCCCATGGTGTCGGATTTAAGATGGGTTGCATATGTTGTAAACTCTTATGCAAACTCATTTTAAAAGTGCGTCTTAACTTCTTTTAGTTATGCTTTCCCCATGACACCAAATTTTGAAGACTTTGCATATATTTTCTTGTGTGCAAATGCATATTAAAAACAACGTTTTTAATACTTCTTTCTAGGCGTCGATTTTTAGACTGATTGCATATGTTGAAATGATATGCGAAAGACACTTTTTAAACAGCATTTTTAACTATCTATTCTAGACGTCGAATTTCAAGTGCTTTTAAAGAATGTTTTTAATGCATCTTCTTGGACGTCGATTTCCAAAAGGATTGCATATATTTTAAAGCTGTTTTACCCATTCAAGGCGTCGATTTTGAGATGGATTGCACATGCGAAAGCCTCTCATATTCAACGTTTTTAATACTTCCTTATGGCGTCTATTTTGGGAGAGCTTACATGAACTTTTTCTTGTCTCATGAGTTGCGTTTCCAGCCATAAGACTTTGGCGTCGAATTTTTGGGGGAAAACATATGTGCATTCACATCAACAAAGCACGTTTTTCCTTTGAGCCGCTCTTGGGCGTCGATTTTCTTGTGCATTGCATATGCTGTTTGTAATACACAGCATACATAATGTGGTCAAAACAGTCCACTTGGAGCCATTCTTCCTTAAAAAACGCCTCATGGATGAAGAGTTTAAGCATCTTCAATCTTTTTCTCAGCTCAAGAACCAATTTTGGTGAGTTATTTATTCTTTTTATGGATTTATTTTACCATTTTGGTTGGGATTTATGCCCTAGATGCCGTTTTTCCTCCTCATTGCATATACAAGGAAATAGTCAAAATGGTTGCTATTTCTTGGCATTTTATCTCTCATTCTTCCTCACTTGGCTGTATATGCATGTTGACTGTCCAAAATTGAAGGAAAGAGACTAGGAATGTAATCTATTTATACTCTTTCCATCCAATCTTTCCTAAATCCGAAAATCTATTGGATTTATTTCAAAATTGGTTCAAGATTTTGAGAGATTTCATCTTGAGGATTGAGGTAATTTCTTTCTAAATCTTTTTCTTGTTTTTCTTCCCAAGTTATTTAACTTACATGTAAACTGTCATTTTTGTTTTACATGTGATTAAATTCATGTTTCTTCTATTTCTACCTTCTATTCTCAAGATGCATATGCAAGAGCTTCATCTTTCTTGCATGTGCAGTCGGGATTAAAAACCCCGTTCTATGGTGAAGAAAAGAACAAACCCAATGCAAGTCCATATATATGTTATCTTCCACAATTCCACTTGCATAAGTTGCTGTCCCTACCACTGTCATATGACATAAAACTCATAATAGTGGTCAATTTAACACTTCATTGTAAAAATAAAAATCCATCCATTCACTTGTCATCCTATCTTTCATGATTTTCGCTGTCTACATATGCAAACACCGCCAAGAAACCCGTTTTTGGGTCTTCCTTATCATCTCTTCGCTGTCCTAAAGTTTCCCAGTCATATGCCGTGTTCATAGTCTTCCAAAATCCATATTTGTACATCAAAAACCGTACAATGGATCCATCACTTGAAGATATTCTTCCCTAGTGAAATCTTCATGTCATAGCTACTCAAGCATATCAATTACTATGTCAGGAGAATCTCTAGCCAACGCCAAAAAAGGAAGAAGAAAAAGCCCAAAGGATTGAAAGGGAGAATCAAGAAAGTTTGAAACGTGAGAGGCAAAACTGAAAAGAATGATCTAAGATGGTGTTGCCTTCCTATGCTAACTATCCAGTTGTGCAACCAGGTTTGGATATAAATGTAAGGCAGGAAGATATCATTTTAGACCTAGGGGCTTTCATTTGGAATCAAAGAGAAGACGACGCACACTACTCGATTGCTCGGGCCATCTTGGAGGAAGAGGAGGAAGTTGGTATTGAATTTGAAAGAGAAAGACACAGAGTTGAAAGGAGACTTAGAGAAAGATTGGAACGTGAAGAAAGAGAAAGGATACAAAGAGAAAGAGAAGCCCATAGGAGAGCTCAAAGGCCACCCTTAAGAGAAATTCAACTTCGAGGGAATCAAGTGAATCAAAATTAGAGCACAAGCTGAATAAGAAGATTGGATCTTTCCCCTCAAAAAGGTTTGAAAGACTACAATCAAAAAGAATTCTTTCAAGGCAGAGATGGAAAGAAACAAATGTGCTTCTCAAGAGACAACCAAGGATGCAGGTTCCTGTTCCAGATCAAGATACTTTCACCAAACTAGAGCATATCAATCATCACGCATTTTGTAGCATCATGAAGACAAACGGAGGATGATGTAATAGGTGTTGTGTCTTGTCAGGCACTTGGAATATTTTCATCATGTCTTTGTAATTTGTATTTGACATATGTAATTGCATGTGATAGTATCACGTGCAAAGTTGTAACATGTAATCAAGTTGCAAGTGCATTAGGCATGCAACTTTGAAAAAGTCAAAATTAGTTAGTTAGTTAGAGAATAAGTCAAGGTGGTTAAGGATTTTCCTCTTTTCTCTCCACCTTACCCTCTCCTCTTTTCCTATATAAAGGAGGGAGCTCATTGTAAATAATCATCTTTTGGCAAGGCAAGAAAATTCTGCTAGTTTGTATCTACACTCTAAGACTTTGAGCTTGGATGTAAATCAGATTGCTTTCAATAAAAGAGGCAGATTGCTTTGAGACTTTGTGCCAATTCAAACCGTTATGTGATGACATTTTTTTGAGTTGATTGTGAGTTTTAATGCTTTGATTCAAGAGAGATTTGGATTCAATTGTGCAGACTTTGAGCTACCTATTGCATTTAGAGCCAATTTGAACTTCTGAAGACTTTGTGTTGCAGAAGGACAAATTGTGATAGATAGTAGTGGCTGCAATCACTTAAAGCTGAAGACTTTGGGCTTCAGTTGTAAGTGTTTTTATTAAATTTGAGAGTTTCCAGTAACAGACTTTGTGCCTTACTAGTTATTCTTCTTAAATCCTCGCGAGACAAGCGCAGGAGACTTTGGGTTCCTGTTTTTGTTTCACAAAATATAAAAAGAAAGTTGCTGCCCCTGGTATTGTTCTTATGTCAACTCCAGGGTCACCGGTATTATCATAGCAATAAGGCACTTTTTGTCAAATTGGAAAGTTGTAGTTGTATGCAAATCATTCTTGAAAAAAGAGGAATTGATTAAGAGAACCGCCCTTTTTGTAATTTCAGTTAAGTTCCTGTTGAACCCACCTATGGTAAGAAGGGAGCCTCCCCTATTGCTGAGAGGAGAGATTTATCTCATCAGGCATTGCCTAAAGTTAGAATTTTGTAAGGTGTAGTCTTAGGGGCTTACAAAATTTTTAGCCAAAAGGTTGGCATAGTAGCAAGATTCATTGCAACTCCTAAAGAGACACATCTAATAGCAGTGAAGAGAATTTTCAAATACCTAAAGGGGACTGAGGAGTATGGCTTGTGGTTTCCTCACAAAGGAGGCTTCCAAGTAAGGTTTACATTGATGCAGATTGGGCTAGCAATATTGATGATAGAAAGAGCACAAGTAGTGGTGCATTCTTTTTCGGTGGGAGGATTGTGTCATGGACAAGCAAGAAACAGAACTTCATTTCACAGTTTGCAGCAGAAGCTGAATACGTTGCTGCAACAATCAATTGAACACAAGTAATCTGGATCAAACAACTACTGGAAAGGATCCAAGAACAGATACCTAAATCGATTGCAATTTACTGTGACAGTACAAGTGCAATAAACATATCCAAAAACCTAGTCATGCACTCCAAGATGAAGCACATTGTCATCAAGTATCATTACTTGAAAGAGCTGGTATAGAATAAAGAAGTTAGATTGGAGTATGTTCCCACAAAAGAACAGATTGCTAATATCTTCACAAAGCCATTATCGAAGAGTACTTTTGAGTATCTCAGAGGTAAATTAGGGGTGATACCCCTCCCTCATAATCAGTAAACTTGCAAAGGTGTTCATCAGTTCATTATGCTTTAATAGAGGATTTCACCTCATCTTATCTGGACTAATGAAAAGGACTGTTGCTCGAAGGGGGAGCAAATTTCATTAAGATAGTCTTTCTAACTAGCCTTTGGCATTATTGTCAAAAGGGGGAGAGGTTGGCAATAAACCAATAGATGACCGGCCCTGGCAATGCATAGTGATACAAGCACAGATACAAGCTTAGGACAGGTGACATGATTGCCCATTAAGGTTTTTCCATCAATGCCAAAGGGGAAGATTGTTGGCATTAAGAGATGGTAACCAGTAAACTTGCTACCAGTACATGGCAATTAAGTATTGTCATTGATTGGAAAAAGAGGAAGGAGGAAGGAGGTGTATTGACATCTCAACCTAAGGTCTAAGGATCTAAGGAGGACACAAGTAGTGGATCTGTATGTAAAGAGACTGGTTTGGCAACCGGTGACACTATAAAAGAGACTATATCTACTCATCAAGTGCAATCGGTCACTAAGCAAAGTGCATCGGCAACCGAGGAAAGGATACAACCAACGAAAGGACACAACCAAGGAAAGGGTGCAACTGGTGAGCAGTAGAAGGAAAGGTAACAGGTCAAAGTTCTTACTTGTTCACAACATAAGGATCTCAACCGATCAAGTGAAGACTTCGGTATGATAAGATGAATCGGGGAAGTCATAGTCAACTATCTGTTTAACCAACTCTTTAACCAGGATTTACTGCACTAAATCCAGAAGACTTTGAGTTAACATGGTCATCGGTTTGAGGCACGTTTAAAGGTTTTAAAGCCGAAGTCTGTGACTTTAAAACATGGAGTTATCTCATGTGAAGGAAAGGTGCTTGACATGCATCTATTGTTTTCTTCATAAAGCAGATAAAGCAAGGGCATACATCGGATGTTTCCTTAGAGGACTAACACTCTTCAAAGTAATGAATCGGAAGGAGATCTGTAATCAGGTCATGCATGAGAAGCGCAATTAGGGAAAGAACTCTATATATTTTGTGCCTGTCTAGAATACAGGTTGCCCTCATTCTTCCAAAACAAAAAATGAACCTATACGTTGAAGAAGCTAAGGTGAATAGAAAAGAAAAGAAAAGAGAGAAGAGTGTTTAGAGAAGCACATTAGTAAAGGAGAACATACCAGCGGTGACCGATGATGCTTCTTAGTTGGGTATAACAGAGATCTTATTAGGCTATTCAAAGCCATTTGTAAAAGGTCAATCCTTCTATTGTTTACTAACAATTACAATAGTTAAATCCTAGTATTTTGGGTGTACTTTAACAGGTCCCTTATATTAAATCCCTTAACCGGGTGACATCTTTACAGGTGTTCTACGACCTCTAACCAGGCAGGCACTAACCGGCCTTATTGTATCAAATCCCTTAACCGGGTCGCATCTAATAGTGCATTGTAATCCTTTAACAGGGAAGGCTCCTAACAAGGCGCACTTCAAAAGAGTGCAGAATTTGTGAGGTCTCCTCACACCATGGTTTTCACCTGATTTGGGTTTCCACGTGATAAATCTGGTGTCACATTGTGGATTGATTGTTTGATGCCACTTTTATGCTTGAATCTGTTTTGCTTGCAGTTTTAAGTATATTTCATTAGATTTAAGAAGAAGTTTTATAGGTGCCGATTCACCCCTCCCCTCTCAGCACCGGTTGGGACTGTCACTGGGAGCTATTGCCAACCAATGAAATTTCTAATTTATTTTCCAAGGTCTGATTTGCAAAATCAGACCTGTTGTAGCCTGCATCAATATCACATAACTTATTTCTAACACCCAAATCTTGAGTATCAACACTAGGGAATTCATACATCCATCATTCAGACATGGAATGACTGCTATCTCATGAGTAGGCTCAACGTTATGAATGCTGTCATAAAAATCAAAATTGTTATAAGTGCGGATAACAACTTGTAGGGCGTTGTTAATGTCCACTTCTTCCTCAATTTTCACCTTCCTGTCACCAGACACCATTTGCATGTCACTGCATGAACCAACTCTTCTTGCAAGTAGATATTGTTTCTTTACTGAAACAATCTTATTGTGTAACCTTGGATGAAAGTCCATAAAATGATAGAAACATAAATCTTTCTTAGCATATTGAGGGAGGATTATATTCCTCAAACATGCTAAGTACTTCATCCCTTCTATCGCCCATAATATCTTGTGGTGATCAATCTATTGTAGCTGCATAAAACCTTAACCCTGTAGGATGTTAGGGACCACTCTGATACCACTGTAATGAGCAGAACTAGCTCAATCTCTAACTACACTGACAATTAACCAGTTTTGAAGTTTTTTGCAATGTTTTGTATTTTCAATTTGTTTTTGAAGTTTAATACTTTTTATGAGTTTTTGAAAATAATTGAAATTGAATTAAATGAAATCCAAACACTACTATTTGCAACAGAGATTCCATATTTCATTGATAGATAATAATTGACTTACACAAGCAATTATTGAAATTGAAATCGTACTTGCAGCAATTAAATAAACTTGTGTATGTTAAACGTTGCCTATAGGAATTTGTTGGAATGCTTCAATACCACCATACAATGATAATACTTTCTCAGCCGCCCAAAATTAGAGGTAATATGTAACCCAAATGCCAAGCGATCATACCTAGGAATCTAACATCGTGCTAGGAAGACTCACGCGGTTGTAGAAATGGATAGGCTGCCTCAAAACCCTCCACAAATCTCTATAAATAAGGCAGCAATTTATTATTGCTAGCTTCCTATAGAGAATTCTGTAAATAATTCAAACTCTTCTAAATACTAAACATTTAAGCACAAACATGACCTCTGGAGGAAGCCATTGTTGTTTGCAAGAATCAATGGGTATTTCACCATCTCTAATTGTTGAAAAACCAAGGAGAAATTCGTTCCTCCAAGTCCAATTTGGTAAAACTCTGGCATAAACCAAATGCTTTTCAATTTCAAAGGCAAAAACATCAATTCATGAATGCATTTGATTTCTAGCTTTGGCATTTTATAATTCCTCATAAAAGATCGAACCATGGAGCTTCTTCAACAAGATTCAAATAACTTAAAGGTATTTCCCTTTGTTATAAGTTGACTTCCAAAAAATAATAATTAATGAATCCCTTGGGTTAGTTGCCCACTTTTAAATTATCATCAAAAGCTCATTAAAGAGAACTTGGCACCAAATACTTTAAAACATTATAATAAGCCATTATAATGTATTATTAATAAAGTGGGACTTTATTAATAATTTAATAATCATGAGTTCGGCCTATCCAATCTCCAAGAATTCAACTTGGAATCCAGATATCCACTACAAAAGCCAAATACCTAAGTGCCTTGCCAAAAGTGGTAACTCTGCAAAACCGATTTACTATATAAAGTCCCTAAATAACAGCTCCAATCCATGATGCCAAAACTCAACACTAACACTAAACATGTTCAGGCGCTCTGCTAAAGATAGAAACCCTAACTTTCTCGAAATAGACACTTACTATAAATAGTAAGTGTGCCAATTTGAACCAAACAAAGAGCAATCCTGAACTTTCTTGTCCTCTGAAATGGGAATTGACTTCTCATTCGGCCAATTGAGACCCTCTAACCATCTGACTTAGCCTACGAGGGTCACTGATAGACTAATCCAAACCACAAACCATGTCATCTTAAAAAGGGGACACTACAATCCCCGCAAAAGAAAAAGTGGTCTTCGAGATGAGAAGTATACATCAAGTAATATCTAGGAAGATTAATGACAAGAGTGTAGATAATGACTTGTACTACGCAAACTCAAAGTTGTACACGTGTACTTCAAAAATAAAATCACGATCTAGGGGCAACACCCTAAGTGGGGTGAAGGGGCAGCGTCCCTTGCGGGGACTTGGGGGCAACACAAAGACCAATTTAGCACCTTTGAACCACAGGCGACCCCATGGCGCACATCATTTTTCTGATTTTTTCTGATGCCAAATAGAATACAAAATAAAGCTGGAAAGGCGAGATTTCATGTGAGAATTGTGATATATCCCACTTGTGTCCTTGTTTGGTTCAAGTTTTCTTATGTGATACGACTTCCTATGCCTTTTGTACGACATATGATCCTATTTGATCACCAACTTTATCCCTGTCCAATACTGTGTTCTTTGTGTTGGCTGTATAGTCCATACAATCACCCCTCCTTGATGTTGTTCGTACGGTGTATGATGAGAGTCTAGGTTGCCTACATTGTATAGTAATGATGGGATGTTTGTGTCGTACACTGTTGCGTTGTATGGTGTATTGTACGGTCTATTGACTGAATTATACCTCTTGTGTGTATTGACTGAATCGTACGATGAATATGTTTCGTCGTATGGTGAAGTATTAAGGTCGTACAGTGTTTCTATATCCTCCTCCCTCGTGTGGCCGCCCTCTCCTTTCCCTTGTATGGTGTTGATGTTCTATTGTATGATCTATATTGTACACTTGCCTCTGTCCTATATGGCTTGGACTCCTTTCCCTCGTACGTAGTTCTATTGTATGTTCCATATCGTATGCTTGACTGTCCCGTATGACTTGAAGTAGTACGACACTCTATACTCTATCCGCTTTGCACGAGATGATGTCATACAGCTTATCTTATTTGTGTGGTTCTATTTCGTATGATAGTCCTTCCTCTCCTTGCATATGGTTTTGTGTCATACAGTACAATACCCTTCCTCCGTATGCTTTTCCTTTGACTTCAATCTCTTCACGTAATTTCCCTACTGTGGATTCTCCTTCTACAAGGCTGTATAGCTTGTGCTATTGCATTCTGTATGGGATCCTCCCTTCGGCATACGATTGGTCTCCTTCACCATACAGTCGATGCCATACAAACTTCTTTGCTAGTCGGTTCCATACTGTGGCTTCTTCCTTGCCTGTGAAGCCCTCTTTGCCCTTTAGGTGCTTTACTCCTTTGCCTACCTTCCTGTCTTGTGGAACAATAATTCTCCTCAATCGCACTTTATAAGTGTTTTCTTCCTTACGTGCCACTCCCTCTCTATACTCCTAGCACTTTGGGTAAAAGTAGCTTTCTCTATTCTTTCAGCAACTTGCTCCGCTTCTCGAATAGGTAGCATGTTGCACTCGAGGTGGGAGACTTCATAATCTTTCATCTGCCAATGAAATAGCCCATTCAGAGAACTTGTCTCATCCTTTGAGCAGTCTTCCAACTTGAGTACCCGTTCATCATTTGTTTCCATTCTCTTCCTTTCCATAGTTGTAATGTCCCTTCTCATTCTCCTTATGTATTTTCCTACAAAACCGACGTTAGTAGAAGATATTACACAATATTTACATGACTCTTACTCTATTCAAAGTTAATAAGGGGGGATTTGATTCTTAGGGCTGTCTCTAATTCGGGCTTCACAGAATTCCCGATTCTCAGCTTGAGGGATATAAGATCCACTCTAAGCAATCAGGCTATCAATACGTCTTCCCATAGAGCACTACCCATAAGAATCTCTTGGAAGCAATAAATGCTCTCCAAGCCTACGCATATGCATATGACTGGTATTAGTATATATACTGCCTACATGAGATTATACAATCTCGAGACTAGGGAAACTATAACAATTTCCTCTAGCCCCCTCCAGATATAGGAATCCATCTCTAATGAATATAAGATTCATTCTATTTGGTCTCCATATCATCATCTTTAGTGAACATATAAATGTACAATTATTAATGTTGATTATAAAATCATAGTTTAGACTTATCTATAAAAGAAAATCTAGAATTACCCAAAAATGCATTAATTAAGAATTCAAATAATACGTATATGTATATCTTAATTATATATATATGTATATAGAGTAATCAATAAATAATTTTTATTTATATTAAATGACATACCGAGATAATAAATTTTCTTGCTGACAGTCTTTATCTTTTTGTCCGGCTGTGATCACTGTTCTGTTTTTATTTCTTATTCCATTTTCTTCCTTTTATTCTATCATTCCCTTGATTAATAATTCCCGATCTTTTGTTCATCCCACAATTCATTCTATATTAATCCCCCTATAATGCTGATAGGGTATGTTGTGAACATTCCTCAAGTTTGTACACTGTTGTGTCCAAATAGGTAACTCTTTTTCCCGTCTATTAGTATAGTTTGGTCGCCACTCTCATGCACTGGAAGACTATTTCTTATACAGCTTTGTTGCCACCTAAGCGCTGATGGAGTTTCTTGACTCTGACTTAGCTTCTTCCACCATTGACTGTATATTCTTATTAATTCCACGTAGATATCTTATTCTTTGCTTGACATTCATAGATGCCCTTCTATTCTATATGATCAGTATCGGATCTATTTGATGATCTTTATGTTTACCATTATATTCTGATAAATTCCCTTTCTATAACGAATTAGTTTTAAGGGCTGGTCTCAGAATTCGGTATCCGTATTCTGAGACACCTATAGTTTATTAATACGTTTCCATTTATTATAACAATTGTCTATGTACATACCTTTGTATTCTTCTTCAAACTGCAATTACCGTAGTTTATTTTTCTATTTTATGTCTCGTATTGATCTGCACTCTTATTGTTTTTGAATTTTGTATATTACTTTTCCCTTATCTGGTTCGTGTAACTTCCGCCATTCCCTCCCAAGTGTTCTTAGATAACCTAAATTACATATTACCTGGCACAGGTCGCGACTTTTTCTCCCTCCCTATCTTCTAACATTTCATGGTCGACACTTGAAGTTGTTTTCTAATACATATAATTATTATCAATTAATGATTAGGATCGTCGGCTACTTCACATCGACCTATTGAAGTCGATTAGGCATGGACGGTAATATTAATATTAACATTAACTATGTTACGTTGATTTTATATTGAATGGGTTCAATATCAATGTTAAAAATATATATATTGATTATAATATGCATATTATATCAATCAATTGATTTTATTAATATGATTTAATATTAATAATGTATTATAATGATTAATTGAATATATTATTAATAATAATATTTTCTAATAATATATTAATAATATTGATTATTCTATATATGTATGTTGATTAGTAATACATTATTAATTAATTACAATTGTTATTTCTAACGATAAATATTGATTAATAATGTTAATGATATATGGCTACGATGACTTTGAACAAGGTATATTTCATGGTGATTGTCGATTAGGGCTCATGACAATACTCCACTCGCCATCTCCATACTCTGAGTCAGAAGATGCCAATTCTTCATATACCGTCTAATTCCTTTAGTCGATGACATACTTCCCCCCTTTACTCTCTATTCAGAGTCTGCTCCACTTCCAATAGTGATTCTCCTTGGCAACAATCAACCAACTTCTACCAAGAATTGTGTCATATGCCTTCTTCTCTAGTGAGATTACTACAAAACCCACAAAAAAAGTGTACCAATTATTACCTTTTGTGTGATTAATCTCCCCAATGGCTTAATGTCATGTTGATCGGCACCTACCAAGTGGAAGGTTGGCAGCCGAAGTGTTGGCTTCCTCAGGCACTTCCAAGTTTCATCCAGTAGCACATTGACTCTAGAGGCCCTGTCGACGATGGTATTTGTGAACTTCCATCCCATTATCCCCATCTCGATGACGGTCAGGTTCCTCCCATCCCATTATAAGGGCCAATCTTGCAGCCCTAGATCTGAGAATTATGACAGATCTAATAGAAGGCAAAATCAGGGCAGATTAGCAACATATTGTGAGCAAACCTTGATAGCATTCATCCATATCGGATTCAATTGGTTATATTCAGATCTGAGCAATATTGGATCAGACTTAAAAGAGCCCTAGGTGGGCAACATTACATATTCAGATCAGACCAATATTAAAGGGCAAGATTGAAGATCTCAAGGTTCGGATTTGAAGTCTCTAAGGACTTATTCGGAGCTATAATCCGGGTATTATATCTCTTTGTTCCTTGTGATTTCTTATATATCACGTGCTTAGATTTGTTAGATTTCTATAGATTGATACATTCCTTGTTAGAATCTTAAATATACTAACAGACAGTCATGGTGGCAGAGCAATGGGATAACTATTTCAACAGCATGTGCAAGTAACAGAAAGTGACAACAAGGACAACAAAGAAGAAACACAAGAGGATCAGTTGATGCAAGACTTGGCATACTTGTGGGAAGTTTTGGTTGATCAGTACGTGAAGAGGGAAGCTCGGGAATGTGTGGTCCCTGAGGGAACAGTACATGACAAACTCATAGTGAGCCATGTGGTCTCCAATCTTCTTGAGAGAATTCCAAGGTTCTTGGCACGAAATCTATAATGTCCCCTTTCTAGAATAGGATTTAATAATGAATAACAAAGATAAAATTAATAAACGAACAAATTAAAACATAATTTATTATTAAAATTAACTTAAACTAATAATGAAAGAATATAATATATTAATTAATATAATATCATATTATATATTAATTAATCAATGAATATAGTAATATAATGAATGAATATAAAATAATCAACTATTAATATTAATAATATAATACTAATATAAATCCAATATATTATATTAATATAAATCAAACATATTATATAGATTAATATAAACGATTCATGACAACAGACATATCTCGTGTTTTCCTAGTAGTAAAAGGGAAGAAAAATCAAGGAATGAGAGGGATAGCGAGAATGCATTATCAAAGGAATTTGTTAAAAGTGAACACCCATTAGCACTGTCCTTCCAACTACCTATAATTCGGATCTATTGAGGAGGAGAAACATGGGTCCAAGTCTTATCACAGTACACAGAGTTTGGGGTCTTTGCCAACAATAATCATAAATGGCAAAACGATGGCAATTCAACATCTACATCAAGTAGCATTTCAAACAAAGGCCACAAATACTATCCATTTTTTAGCTCAATTTCATTGATCGAATACATTCACATCTCCAAGAATATGTTATCCCACCATATGCAATTAGAAACAAGTGTAAAAACGATATCGAGCCAATAGTTAACACCAATTCTGGAGACATTGGATGGTTGCATAGTGTTGTGACTTTCTCACACATTGCTCCATTGCAAATGGGGACTTGGCCATTTTGCTTTGGTTCTTGGTAGTTTAGGTGTCAGTCTCCTAAGGTTCTACTACGGTAAATCAAAGTCATATTAAACAGACGAGATGAAAGATCCTTATATAGGTTTACAAAGACAATGTTTCTAAAAAAATAATCATGAATTACAGACAAAAATACGAACTACCTAAGGTGACTAAAATGATCATTAAAGAAATATTACATTGTTTTAATGCCCTCCCCTAATAATCATTGTCCTAACTACCCTACAGAAGACAATTTGCAGGCCTTTTGGTCACAAATTCATACAAGGCTGCCCTCTTATGGTCACAGATGCATACAGAAGGCTACCCCCTTCTCTGCCCGTCCCTCTAAGAAGAGATCAATTTTCATTAGGATTTGATCAATTTTCAAATTTACCCTAAAGAGGACCATTTTTTATTTTGTCCTTAGGGGAAGGACAATTTTCTAAGTATTTTGAATTTTGTCCCTACGAAGAGAACAATTGTGAAATTTATCCTTACAAGAAGGACGATTTCTAAGGATTTTTGTATGAAATATTGCCTTTTCAAAGGATTCTTCATGAAATGTCATATATTTAGAGATTTTACATGAATGTCGACCGCGACAAGGAATTTGAAGGGGAAATTCGATGATACCTTTGATTTTCTTTCAAAAAACATTGAATTTCAATTTTATCCAAGGATTTTTTACAATTTTCTTATTTTTTATAGATTTTCCCTTTCAAACATGGAATTTCCCTATTTCTCCACACTTGACTTTTTTTCAAAATATTGATTTTTTTCATTTTTCCACAACACCATTTTACAAATTTCATACTTCGAACATGGATTTTTCAAAACATCGTCATCTCAACTTATGCAAGGATTGAAGACAAAATTTGACCTAGAGGCCCATTTCCTATAGGAAATCCTCCTCAAACCTGGATTTTGCAATTGAGACTCTATCCTTAGAAAAATTCTTCATACCAACCTTCAATCTAGGAATTCTTGACTTCATTGACCCATTCTCTAAGAGATAGAAGACTAAGAAACCCAAAAATGTTGCCAACCTAAGGACAACTAAGCTAAACACTAAACTAGTAAGTAAGAAAAAAATAGGGGTTCCACATTTGAAATGGGCCATATGTGTTTACCACACAACACACACCCCCCCCCCTTCCACATATTAGCATAAACATGTACTCGTCATTAAAAATAAGGTTCATGAAATAACGATCTTGATTATATGATCTTGATTAAGATTGCCATCAAGAGCAGGTGCTCTCTTCCGAGGATTGGTTACTTCTTCAATGAACTTCAATATTCGAAATATTTCAAAAGTTGAATTTCAAATCTGGGTATCATCAAAAGCGAATAAAGTTTAAAAATATATTGCAACCTGGTGGTACCCTAAATTTTTAGAATTTAGGAGTCCAAATCCATTATCAAGAAGCAAGTTTCTCCATACTAAAAATATCAAAGGAAGGAAGATTTATAAAACAAATAAATAGAACTAGCTAATCGAAGCCTTCAGAAAATGCTGGAATTTCGGCCTGCTGCAAAGATGATGCTGACAGAGCCTGAAGATGGTCTAATTTTAAAAATCTAAAAATGACCCAGTTTGGGAAAACAAATTACCTATCCCTAGTAAATATCTAGCTTTCCACGAGGTGTTTTGATTTTTCAAACAGACCCAAATCCGGAAGTTAGGTAGATATTTTTTAGTTACGTAATTGTTTTTTCAAAATAATTTGTAATAAGGGTTGTGTCTTTTCACCCTAAAGAGGTGTGAAAGCCACTCAAACACATATATATAGAGAATCTATTATGAAATAAGAGGAGAGACATATAAGAGAATACACAATTAGAAGAAGAATTTAATGAGCCAGTCCGGCTCCTCAAATATAATTTCTCTTTTTGAATTACCTGCAAATTTTGTATCTTTGTGTTTTGTTAATGCTTGCTTCATATGGAATTTTCCCACCGAATTTGAATAGCATAAACAATATCAAACTGAATAATTTTGAATGATCATTAATTATTTAAATTATTGAAGTGACAATGTTTATAAACATCAAATTATTATTCAAATTATTGGCACCTGGCAATTGTATGAGTGCTGGACAATTGAAATAACATCCAAAGAATAACAACGTAGCCTGAAGGAGTCTTCAGCAACCCCAAAGAATGCGAACACAGCTTCACTATTCCAACGCATCCCTGTTGGAAACTCACGCAGCCCTTAAAAAACAATACCTAGCCTCCAATACTAGTCACGCAGCCAGATAAAAAGGTGACGCAACCTGCTGAGAATGAAATCGCAGCCTGAAACAATTACTTGTTTCTTGAAAATTAAATTGCAGCTCTCCAATTAACTATGAGCAATCAACCAGGAAGATACAACAGCCTTCCAATTAATTACTTGAGCCTTTGAATGAAAAAGTGTTAAGAGATAGCTTCATTCGTATTGCTATTATTATATATATATATATATATATATATTATACAATGTTAATAATGAAGAGTTGTGATATTTATATTATACTATTATCATTATCATATTATTAATATAGTAATGATAATATTATAATGCAATGATATATATTATATTATTGTCATTATCATAGTTAATTATATATTTATTATGGTTATAGTAGACAATTATGGTTACCACCATAATTGTCATATTATATTATTATATGGTCATGACTCTTCAAGACGTGACTATTCAAAAGATATAAATATATATCAATGGCTGGTGAAAAGATCAATCACAATGGTAATCTATTTCACTACAGCAGTCACATATATTCTCTATAGGACGATCTTAATTTCACAACATGGTATCAGAGCCTAACCTATAAGAGAATAAAATACAGTTCTAGGAACAGTAAGAGCATGGAATAAGAGTGGGAGAAATTTTGTGGAAGGGTAACCAATATCAAGTAGTAGCAGTGCACAGGAGCTTCATAGAGGTTTATGATTTTTCAAAGCAATCGTGGGTTATTGTACAACGGCTTCCCTCACGAACTACTACGAGTATCGTTTTCTACAAAGGTTTATTTTTCTGTACCGTGTGTGAGTACAATGTTCACACTCAGTATGGTGTTATGGTTTTCAGCATTACAGAAGAGTGCACATGCCACATGGTGAGTATATTTTGGCCCATACCCAAAACAAATCCGCTGTGGTTAGAACCTCACCTGGTTGTACGTGGGTCGGAACTTATTATAGTAAGGCAGGATTCATTTCAATTATATTTGTGGGAGTTAGAGTATGACAATAATCTAAACACAACATTAAACCTATCGTGGAAGGCGATTGCAGTGATGCCTCAAGAGGTGTTGCAGTTTGCCAATTTAGGCTTCGATGTCACAAAACATGCAAATTGTTTTCTTTACCAGGCCGATTTAAATGCTTCGCAGCAGGCAATTATATCTGTTTCAAATGCAAATTGTTTTCTTTACCAGGCCAATTCAAATGCTTCGCAGCAGGCAATTATATCTGTTTCGTAAGAGAAGGCAGTGGAAATTTAGTATTCTTCAATACAGAAAATAGATCATGGAGTTGCTTTTCAGTAGTCAATAATGTAAAGCAGTGTGCCACTACTGATAATGCATATGGTTTTGTACCGACGACTGATCTATCAATTCCGTGATTTTCAATTTTGTATAAACTACTACTATTAGTCCTTTTTTACTTTGTAATAATTTCCACTCCCTAAGAGATGGTACTAGAAATCTAGTCTTTTTCAAGAAGCATGATAGGTCATGCAGTTGCAATAGAAAAGGATGTATCCACCCACAACAAATGCAGGCAAAGGCATTCATGTCAACGTCATCGGGCAGACATCGACTACCAATAAACTTCAGACATTGACATGTACAGTAAAAGACTTTAACAGAGTATATCAAAGAGCAGGTTCATTCAGGCCCGCACGAAGACTCTCAAAAGATACGAAGACTGAATTCATCATTCTATTTGACACATCCGTTGAAATAGATATCAAACACATTCACGACATCCCGAAAATAATCGGAGGATGAACACGACAGAGTTAGAGGTGTCGAGTTTGTTAACATTGGAATATACTTAGTCAAATTAGCAGTATATTGTTCTTCTGGAGGTTGAGTTTTATTGACAGTCCCCACAAACAACACACTAAATGATGAAAGTGGATACTGTTTGCGATATTTAGGAGTCTTTCATAGATTGATTGTTAATTTTATGGATCCCTTGAAAATACTACTGCACGAGTATTTGAAGACGAAGGTGAATTGTGCCAATCTATAAAGTTCAACGCAATCATTGATTGCCGACTGTCGGTTGGGACAGGTACTCGGTATGATCTCTCCAATAGTTGACATTCATATTTGGTATTCTATTTGGTTAGAACTACTGATTTATTGTTTTTACAAAATACCTTCAAAGTATTTGTGAGAGAGTATTTTGGAAGGGTAATTTAGAGGATATTACTAATGCTGATTGAACATTGTATTGGAGCTTCTCATCGGGCTTGATAATTTACAATTCTCATATAGCAACTGAAAACTATATTTGGTTGCAATAATAGTAATTGTGATACATAGCAGACCAAAATCATCATCGAGGGATCATAAAGTATCCTGAAACTCATTTTTGGAGTCTCATAGATTAACAATTTGATGCTATATAAACATCATCATTGAACTCTAAGAGATGATTCCTTTACTTGAAGTTGTGAGTAGTTTCAAAAACAACCATTGCTTAATAGACATCAACCTAAGCATACAACTAATTGAGCAAGGACAATCATGATTATTACACAGCAAGCCATAATAGAAGACTTGTCAGATAATTATGAAGAAGGCTGCAATTGCTAATGAAGACAACATCAATGTCAAGTATTCATTAATGTATGAAGTCAACATCTATTTGATTAGTAAAGAAGAAAATTAGCATATGGATCAGAATGAAACCGATATGTTATGGGTACAAGTATCATATTAATGGGCTCACCTTACAAAAGGAAACACTTGAAATTTTATAAAAGATAAGTAATTCATGTTTTATTCGAATTTGCAGTTTGTAATTCATTAAATAATAAATGTTGTATGCTTCTATCATTTTTAAGCTTGAGATAGTTTAGCCTTATGAACTATTCATAGTCTATCTCTAACATATTTTTTCAAGATGAAAACATGTGAATTCCAAATTCAGAGGGAGACTGACATCTTCAGGAAGGTCAAGAATTTGATGAGCTTGATCATATTAATCGATATGATCATATATTAAACATATGATTCAGTCAACTTACTCGATCATATTGATTGAGAGGGAGATCACTGCTGAAGGTGAAACAATATGGAGGTTATAGAAGTGGAAACACGTGGATAGAATCACAGATGAGATGCACATGGATAGAATCTCTGATTGAAGTAATTCATACATCTCGAGACTACAGTTCATTAAGATTAACATCATACTAGAGGTCTTTATTATCTTCCCTCAAGTCCAAGAGGGAGTGTTAATGTTGTGGCCTTGGAAAAGATCAAAATGTTAACCTTATGACTATTCGGATTATTCGTATTGGTTCTCTCAGGAAGGAAGGTATGAAGTGACATCTTGTAGTAACACTGAGTTTAGTATATAAATAGGCTATGCCTTCGTAACAGAGAGAGAAGCTATAAGATTTGCATTAGTGGACATTCGAGGATCTTGATTCAGAGGGAGTAGACCATTGTTTGTTGGTTTGCTAGTAATCAAGAAATTATAGCAGACAGTTATGGTTATTACCATGTGAGAAGGTTATATGTCAGAAAAGAAGCTAGAAGATCAAATTAAGTTGGCACCCCAGGATCTTGGTCATACAAATTCAAAGGGAGTATAACTTGTCAAAATGGTGTATACTTTGTAATCTCAGAATTCACCAAGACTATGAGATCGTGCAAACAAATGTAATTCAGTGGAGGTACATCCTCACTAAAGAACCGAACCCCTTTGAAGAATACCTGTGAATCAACTGTAATTGAAGAACTCTTCACAATTCAGTATACAACAGCACCAAATTGTACCTCCAGAACCAGAATTGAATTTTCAGAATTTCAAAAGCAAAATTCACCATCAACATGTGATGATTCAAATTGCAAAGTGAGGAATCAGTCCTCAAACCCTAGCCATATTTCTCCACTTCCAATCTTTTAAAAAAAAACACAAGTTCATGAATGAGGTTCGAATTCTCATAAGGCTGTATATATAATATTTTTCCATAGCTTCTCAATGACACTTTTCACTTAAAAGCCACTTGCTTTATGGTTGCACATTTGAAATATAATAAACTATTATATTTCTCTTCACTTTAATGTTGAAAATGACCCTTTCATTAAAATAATGCTATTCTGACACATAGGGTCCCTGTTTTATGTGCTAAAGATTTAAAACTTCTCAAGCCAGTTCCAACGAGCTATAACACTAAGATGCCCAAAATAGATTTCCAATAAAAATGGCAACCTTAGCCGATTTAATTAAATAATCATAATTCACCCATCTTGCGAAAACGACTCAGGAAGCATCTGAATCAAAATTTGACAGCACAACAGTGATCCTGATGATGAAAGATGATGAATGAACTTGATGGAATGACTTTCTAAAAATAGATGCTCCCTCCAAGAATCTTGGAGCCCAAACCAGAAGCCGAAAATAAAAACTAAGAGCATCATTTAGTTCTTCTAATTCATCTGGGCTCATTGGAACCAACTGTTGACTTACTCTAAATAGTAAGTCCCTCAAAATAGGCCAAAACCCACATCAAGGTCCTCTAATCACCATAATTAGCCTACAAGGACCCAATGATAGGCTAAATCCACTAACCCCAATGCTAGCTCAAAAATGGGGACATTACAATCCTCCCTCCCTGAAATTGCTTGTCCCTAAGCAATCTCAAAAAACAAAACACAAAAGTCCACCTGGATCCCAAGGATGGTCATGGGTAATGTCCCTATCATCACTATACTCCTGTGAAGAAATCATCAGCATCAATAGTACAAACATCAACATCTGAGAAACTGCACTCAACACCCAAACTGAAGATGTTGCAACAGGATTGCCATGTGGGAGAAACTCAACCGAGAGTAACTCACATGGGAGTAACTCAACCAACAGACTAGACTTGCCCCCAGTCTTCATGCCAACCAAACCATCATACCAATCATCAAATGGATGCACTGAAGTACTCTGCAACTGGTAGATATCCTGCACGTGAGGATCAAATGTAAAACTGTAAGCACTCCTCACTGTGTACACCCTTGTAAACTGCTCAGCTAGGCTTGAATGGCCTCCTGTAAAGTCTTCCTAATAACCAAGTGTACTAATAGGATCCCCAACATAATCATCATCGTACAACTCCTGAAAGGGATCATCACTGAGCTCAAACAGCGGATTGTCATAAGTCATAACGACATCTACATCAAATAAGGGATTGTTCACAAAGTGAACTGATCCCATCTGCTAATCTGAGCTAAAAAACTGCGAAATGTGAGAGACATGATGTGAAATCTTCTCTACTTGAATGGACTCATGTCTCTGAGAATCCTCACTATGTGCAATAAGTCCCTGTAAACTATGATCCTGGGACCTATCATCATCCAATTACCACTCTAAGTCATCATCCAATATCTGATATGATATACTAGACTCACTGCAGCATGAATCATCCTCATAGATAACATGAGTAGTGTCCACATTATCAATGCCAATATCACCAACCTGTAAAACCTCTGATATCACATGCCGCTGCCAACGTGACTCATTGCTGTCATAGGAATCAAAATTAGAACTCACATTTAGCATGCAATCCTGAAAATTAACACTCTCATCATGTGAGTCACAGCCCATAGTGATATCCACAACATCCTCTACACTTGCCCTGTCATCGACATCAATAGGTTCAAACATAGGACTGCTGTCATAAAAATCAGAACCTGTATCGTTAGTAATTTCATTGCTACCCATTGATGTAGGGCTGCCATCAATGGTGGCTATCATGTCATCAGCATTCTCATGATCACGAGCTCTTGTCACATGGAAATGCTGAGACTCAATGCAATTGTCCTCAAGCAAGTCTGCCATAACCACATGCTCCTGGAAAGAGCCTCCAACATCACGTGTATAGGGACTAGTAACTGCCTCATTGAGCAAAGGCCCCACTACCTGATGGTTGCTGGCTGCGGAAGCTACACCTATACAATCCTCCCGGTTCTCTTCCTGTTATCTCTGTGAGGAAGACCTTTTAAAAATGGAAACCATATACCTTGCCACATTGTCTATGGTTGACGGATTTGAAAGCAAAGCACTCATCCTTTCTTGATTTTGTCTAAGATTTTCCATACTTTCCATCATGGCATTTTTTTGCTTTCTGAGATTAACCATGCTAATCAACTACTTTCCCTGTTTACTACCCTTAGGTGGAGGTGAAGCTCTACCCCTGCGGACATAATGCATACCAAGCACAAACCTGTTTGCCATAACTAAGCCCTCATAACCTCCAGGCTGGCAAAATCAAAGCTCTGATACCACTGTAATGAGCCTATCTGGCTCCCCAAATATAATTTCTCTTTCTGAATTACTTAAAAATTTTGTATCTTTGTGCTTTGTTAATGCTTGTTTCATATGGAATTTTCCCACCAAATTTGAATAACATAAACAATATCAAACTGAATAATTTTGAATGATCATTAATTATTTAAATTATTGAAGTGACAATGTTTATAAACATCAAATTAATATTCAAATTATTGGCATCTGACAATTGTATGAGTGCTGGACAATTGAAATAACATCCAAAAAATATCAACGTAGCCTAAAGGAGTCCTCAGCAACCCCAAAGAATGTGAACGCAGCTTCACTATTCCAACACAGCCCTATTGGAAACTCACGCAGCCCTTAAAAAACAATGCCTAGCCTCCAATACTGGTCACACAGCCAGATAAAAAGGTGATGCAGCCTGCTGAAGATGAAATCGCAGCCCTCTTGAATAAAATCACAGCCTGAAACAATTACTTGTTTCTTGAAAATTAAATTGCAGCTCTCCAATTAACTATGAGCAGTCAACCAGGAAGATACAACAGCCTTCCAATTAATTACTTGAGCCTTTGAATGAAAAAGAATTGAACCCCTTTGAAGAATACCTATGAATCAACTGTAATTGAAGAACTCTTCACAATTCAGTATACAACAGCACCAAATTGTACCTCCAGAATCAGAATTGAATTTTCAGAATTTCAGAAGCAAAATTCACCATCAACATGTGATGATTCAAATTGCAAAGTGAGGAATCAGTCCTCAAACCCTAGCCATATTTCTCCACTTCCAATCTTTTAAAAAAACATAAGTTCAGGAATGAGGTTCGAATTCTCATAAGGTTGTATATATAATATTTTTCCATAGCTTCTCAATGACACTTTTCACTTAAAAGCCACTTGCTTTATGGTTGCACATTTGAAATATAATAAACTATTATATTTCCCTTCACTTTAATACTGAAAATGACCCGTTCATTAAAATAATGCTATTCTGACACATAGGGTCCCTGTTTTATGTGCTGAAGATTTAAAACTTTTCAAGCCAGTTCCAACGAGCTATAACACTAAGATGCCCAAAATAGATTCCTAATAAAAATGGCAACCTTAGCCGATTTAATTAAATAATAATCCTAATTCACCCATTTTGTGAAAACAACTGAGGAAGCATCAAAATCAAAATTTGACAGCACAAGAGTGATCCTGATGATGAAAGATGATGAATGAACCTAACGGAATGATTTTCTAAAAATAGACGCTCCCTCCAAGAATCTTGGAGCCCAAACCGGAAGCCGAAAGTAAAAACTGAGAGCATCATTTAATTCCTCTAATTCATCTAAACTCATCAGAACCAACTGTTGACTTACTATAAATATTAAGTCCCTCAAAACAGGCCAAAACCCACATCAAGGTCCTCTAATCACCAGAATTAGCCTACAAGGACCCAATGATAAGCTAAATCCTCTAACCCCAATGCTCGCTCAAAAATGGGGACAGTACAAAGAATATTTGTAAGGGAAGATATAAATATTAACGCATGACTTTAATATAAATTTCAATATTATATTTTAATAATAAATAAAAGGTCCTTTTTTTTCAAGGCAAAGAGATTGCAATTAAAATGTGGATTCGTCCTTTGTGATCAATAATTAGATTATTGAATTATTCCGACAAAGTTTTATTTTTGCATTGGATATTTTCCTACATTCTTTGTTCGACGATCACGATAGTGTGTAATATATGTGTTTCCTTATCTCTATCTAAACGGACTTCCCGCCGGAGAAGTTAAATTCCTTTTGGACTAACGGAGAATCGCATATAAGATTTGTCTTTTGCAGAGCTTAGGAGTAATTGATGATATTTTTATAAATATTGTCTCATAAAGTTGTACGTAATAATCCTTGTTATAGTTGACTCTATTGCCCAGATAAACAAAGGCACTGGTCATTTAAAATCATTGGAATATAATTATTGGAGTTATTAATGAAGTCATAAATCTATATACTTCCTTCTTGCAAGTATCTTATCAATTATTGATAAACCTTGCACAAACATTCAAATCATTTCAAGTAATCACATAACTTTATATTGATCGAGTTTGAGGATTTTCGCCAACCGGAGAACTCAGAAGCTTAAATTCTCTATAGAAAAGCCTTGAATAAGGTGATCAGGTTTGAGGTGAAGGTTTACCCACCTAGGTGCAGAGAAGCCTAAAGTGCGGGGGAATTTGGCTTACTCCCGTTCGTTGGCCAGAACTGATTTGGAATCCTATTGGAGAATCGGCAGGCTTTTGGATTTCCAATCTGTGGTTTTGGGAACCAACACAACCAACATTCAAAGCAAGGCAATTTGTCATTTAAGTATGAATGGTTTTTGCTTCCTTTTGGTTTGCATAATGCTACCAAAGTTTGATACACTTGATAAACAAAGTACAAGAAAGCTTGTGTCATCTAAGTACAAGACGATTGATTGGCTTTTTGCGCAACTACTATGTAAACTTATGATGAGCATCTAACGTGTTTGAGATAAATTTTGCATGTTATGAAAAAGACTATAATATTTCTCAACAAGAATTGGTGTCACTTTGTCCATCAATCGCTAGTCTATGGATGACAAGGTTGGAGAGCCAAGCTAATAACTCATCCAGCCAAAGTAAAAACCTTTTTGAAGTGGCCAAGCCTTCTAATCCAATGAAAATAATAAATTTTCTGGCCTGCCCAATACTTGAGGATATTTAGACATCCACTCGTCTGTTGCATGACAGCAACCTTTAAGTCTTTCATTTGAGGTAGAAATTGATACAATATGCTTATGGAGAAGCGTTATAAATACAATGCACCAATTTAGGGACTACCTAACATGCAGTTACAAAATTCCTCTTTCCAGTCCTCGTGTAGACCCACATTTCTGTACATTTTTTACCATCTAAAATATCATTATAAAAATGTATTCATGCTAATTAAAAAAACTAAAAATGACTTGCTTTGAGACATTCAAAGTTTCTGTTTTAAACTATTTTAGGAACCAATCAAATACTTTGTAAGACAAAATATAGTGCCTTTTAAAAACAATTAGATAAGTACACAATGAAAGTCCATGCATGTCTACCAACTTGGATTTGAGCTAGAATTCACTACCACCAACATATTCATTCAATCACAACAAGTCTTTACTATTTTCTATCTTTCTAATTCCACGTGACATAGATACCCTAGTATATTAAGTAACTCCAATCACACCTCAACATAGATAATTGCAGCCCCAAACTTTTTCGCACATTGAGAGATTTCTTAAAAGCTTATTTCACTTGAGTGCAGATGTAAAAACTAGGCCCTTGATTGCTTTTAGTTTCTCCATACAATATTGAACTTATTTTGCATGGCAAATCAAAATTCAAACATGTGATGGCTATGAAATTGGTACCTCCTTTGCCTTACAAAGTTTGTCATTGGTCACATAAACGTTGATAAGTGCCATAAGCACATGTTTTGTTGGTGGAATGTTTAATATTTGCATTTGTTTGTAGTACTGCATAAAGAAAACAAAATGTTAGTCTTTACTTGCTTGAGACAAGTAAAACTAAAAATGAGCAAAAAAGTGCCAGAAATAAGTACTAAGCAGATATAGATACCCTTAAGATAAAGTATCCCTAAAACAAAACATGTTTAATATAACCTTTCTTTTAAATATTCATACATGAAAATGAATTCAAATTATCCACGAAATTCCATAATTATATAGCAGATTCTATGGCTTAATAGGTAAGTCAAGGAATGAAAATGTAAGAAATTTAAATTCATTTTTCTGGACATTAGATATTATAAATGTTACTCAGGATGATAACATTATAATTTTAAACTATTTAGAGGATAAAATCAATGTTACTGGTATGAATAGAGTGTATAAGGGCATGGAAGTTTGGGATTTTTAAAAACAAAATTGGTTGGGTCAAGACAAATTTAGAACTTTGAAATTTATTAAAATGATATACCTCTTATAAGTAAGCAAAGATTATATGTAATGCACAGAAATTCATGAGATTTTACATTAAATTATACTAAAGACACAAAAAGTCCATAAGATTGAGAATACATTATTTTTTTTTTAATTATGTTTTTCCAAGTAGGATAAATAATTCGTCTGTAGTATATCAAACCGAAGTGATTCAATTGGGTTAAAAAGCCAAAACTAAACCAGACATCATTCAATTTTGGCTGAAGCTAGTAATTTTGAAAAGTTCCATCATATACAATAAAAAGAAATTTTGGATCAAATCTGATTAAATAAGAACTAAAATATTCACAATGTGAATTTCACATAAATAAAATACAAAGATAGACATTAGAGATAAAATGTTGTATTAAGTATCAAGAATTAATCAAAATCTTCAAAAGCATTAACCAGAATCTTTCATAGACAATGCTCGGTAATTATTGGAATATTGAGTATTCAGTTCTGCATGTTGTAGTGGAATAAAACTCACATCAACATGAATATCCTTTTTATATCCTATGCTTGCTTTTTTTATCATGAGACCACCTTGACAAAATCATTTTCACCCATCTTTAATACTTCAATCCTATATACCTATGAAGTGATTTATGTTTTATATTATGGTTGGCATGGATGGCTTGACTGCCTTTGATGTAGAATGAGATAGAATGAACTAATAATCTGAATTAGGCTTGCACAAGTTGCTTTTGTACAATCACTTTCATGTGCGTCTATAGAGTCAAAAGGAAATGCAATTGCTACACAAGACTGTGGCAGTCCTGTCACAGCAGTCACTTATGTTGCACAAGTCATTGGCTATGTTACAGAAGACAAAACCTTTCTGCATTAGGGAGTTGTTGAGCTGTACAAGCCAACAAATTTGTGTTAAAAATTCAATTGTTCTAAGCGACTAGAGATGTACCAATCCACAACAAAAGCAATCTGTCAGTTGTACCTTAGGAAACTAGGAAGGAAATGGAAGGATCTACAAACTGTATGGGTTGAAGGGCACCTTTCTGATCTCTTGCCTGGCAAGGTGATCCTACCTAAATATTCTAATATTGGGAGATCTTTTCTTAGCAATCACATTGGTGGATTGCACATAAAGAAAACTTTAATTGATCTAGAGCCTGCCACTAAAAGCATGACAAAAGAAACAAGGAAACAACTCCAACTACAAGACCTCCCACAGTCCACCCACTCCTATGGCCCTCTGACTATAGCTAATATATCTACTGTTAAGCCAGAAAGAATATTAGAGGACTTGGTTATCTCTATGTATTTATGGGAATATCCAGCTCACCTTACCCTACAGCTGCTACCACCATGACTGACTTTATAGGACTACTAGAGGATTTATGGGAACACCCAATTGAGTCCCCCAATTCTAGGGAGGCTTTCGCTTGCTATTGCAGATGTGCACGTTAGTTGTCACTTAGGAAACATAATGACTTATAACAGAAATCACACAAAGAAGTTAACTAACTATACTCCTTCCTGGCCTTCATCCAAGGAACCTACTTTGCTAGAGTACAAGGAAAGCGACAACACCCATATACAACATTATCTATTAATAAAATACCTCTTATCTTGTGTCCCCCTGATGAAGATGCATTAATTGCTAACTTTATACGAAATGTCTACTCACAATATGTACATAAATTGTTCCAATATGATAAGAGTCCACATTTTAAGTATCCTTTTATCTAGGTTATGCCAACCAAGGGGTCTTCGAATGTTCACAAGGGTTTCATGTACTTTGAACATTTTTAACCTCATCCAAGTTATTACAACAAATTTATCAACATTTCATAATCGCTTTCACCCCAAATTCAACCAATTGAGCTCTCTCCATTAAAAACTTTAACATAATTGTTCAATTGAAAGATGAGAAAAAGAAACAATTGATAGTGCTGTTACAAAGGCACATCAGGGCATTTGCCAGGACATTTTAAGCCATGTAGGCAATCCCTCTGAAAATATGCACCCCGGCATGAACATCACAGATGATCATAGAAATGTTAGATAGAGGTGCATGAGCCGATCACTGCAAAAAATTGTCAAAGGGAAGATGCAAAAACTTCTTAATGTCGATTTACTTATCCTATTTCTGATGGTTAGCAGATCTCTCTTTTCATCATTGTTCCAAAAAAGGAATGAAAATGTTGTTTTAGTGTTGACTACAGATAACACAATTACAAGGAAAGATCGTTTCCCCTTACCTTTAACGGATCAAGTATTGGACACACTAGTGGAAAAGAATATTTATCTTTTCTTGAGGGATTTAGTGGATACGAACAAATTTGTATAGCTCCATCAGATCAAGATAAAACCACATTTACTTTTCCATAGGGAACATACACTTATTGTAAAGATATTTGTCATTGATGTTGAAATGTAATCAGATACGATGCAGACATCCTAATCTGAAAATGCGGAATGAGCCAATGGAGAACAAACACATACCTTTGACACTTCACTATTTTGACCATAGAAACAGATTTGTTTTGATTGATACTAAATGAAGACAGACATCAATCTGCACAATAAGTGAATGGAAGGTCAATGACAAGCTGTGTGCTGTAACAAAGAAATTGTATTTCTTAATCCACAGAAGGTTAAGGTGATGTATATTGAACTTTTAAGAAAGAAAGTATCGAAGGCATCATCAATATTTATTGTTGGTCTAGGCAAGCAACATGGCAAGTAACGTGTGACTACAAAGGATCGTTTCTACGTAAGGATACAGATTTATTGGGCTTCCATATATCGTATGCCATTATCATGTATATTGGCAATATTTCTGTTCGGATGTTACTCCAGAAGCATCGTTCTCAAGCATAGTTGTTACAGATATCGTTCTGAAGAGTTCATCAAAGATATTTAGTTGTTTTTGTGGTTTGTGTGATAGAACATTGTTTCTGTTTGTTCTCTTACCGATCTGCATACCTCTTATCCTGTGATGCCATTAGTCTGAAGATTTTGATTACATGAAAGACGTCAGAAAATGGTTCTATTAAATACACTTTTGTCAGTAATTATTAGGTTGTAATTTGGTTATTTCTGGTTGAAAGTTTTGTTAGAAACTGATTTGACTATCTGTTGATAACAGATGTATTTGAAGATCTTTAGTTAAGACTTTATAACCAAAAGTCAGTTTAACTTCCTCAAACTAACTTGGAACTGATGAAGGTAGGAACTGATGAAGGTAGGACTTAATGCAACGTAGTTGACAGTGAGGTGAGAGGAGAACAATGATTGCATATATTTGTTGGTTATAAAAAGCATCTATGAAAGTTCAATGAAAGCTTTCTGAGTATGCTTTATGGATGAGGAATGCAGTCTATGAAGAAGTTAATCAAAAGATTTTGATAAGGCTGAGAGAGGGGTTTGTGTGACTAAGCTATGCTTAAGTGGGGCTGCTAGTGTAGGTTTTATTTCTTAGTTGGTTGGTTATTTTCCTATACCTAGGTTTTTCCTACAAATTTAATTAGGCTTACTTAGGATTAATAAACTAAGAATTAGTGAGAGTGAATGCAAGGTGTTGGCATCTTCCACAAGAGTTACACTTCTGTTTTTTAGGCTATTGTGGTGGTCTCTTCCCATTGGTTGCATTTGCCACCTCTCCTCTCTCTCATTTCCTATTTATACTCACTCTTATCTAGTCTTGTTATTCTATTTCATTTAAATTGCATTCTGTAGATTTTCTCTTGCATTCACTTAATACTATTTTGCTTCTTTAGCATCTGTAGTTCTCTCTTGGAGCCTAACTCTGTATTGTTATTTTGATCCTTGTATTATTTATATTCTCAGTTTTTATTTCTATACGTTTGCACTAGTTATTCTGGGTAATTCATCTTTTAAAATTCTAACAATCTTAGTCCATATTCATGTCAATCAGCCTAGGATTGACCCATTTTGGATCAACATCTGAAGGATTCCAACCTAGCTCAAGGCATCCCAAACAAATCATTCCAAAAGGCTTTTTCCATCTACCTATAAGTAAAGGTGTAATGTGCCCTTTTTGAAAGAAAGTTTAATCAATAAATAATAATATTAAATAATTAATAATTAATAATAAAAATAAAATAATCATAAAATATAATAAATAATAAATAAAATACAAGAGTATTTAATATAATTATATAAATAATAAATAATAATAATCATGATATAATGCAATGTATTCAAAGATGCATCGCATCTACTAGTCTACGGACTACAAAAGTATTATTGAACAATACAATACGGAGTTGCTTGGTATATGGTGGATGGCATCTTATGGATAAACTGATTGATATTTCAGTAGAGGTGAATCATAGTCATTGAGATTAGCAGCAGTGTTTATTAATATTACAAATTACATATTCAAGCTGTTGTCAGTGGCTTATCGGCACCTAATATCAATCGATATTCTCCTTCAACAGTGTATGAAGAGTATCAAAGACTAATTCTTCAAAGGATTAATTAAAATCAGTAATTTCAGATATCAATGTCTAATCATATGCTACTGTGATTCATTCTCACATAAACAGGCAATCAGATTAAGAGAGTTTTGTCATTTACATATAGTCACCAACCTAATACTAATTTACAACAAATGAGGATAATAATCCCGTAAGGCCCAATGTGTCACTCCAACACTTAATTCTTCATGGCAATTATAAAGTCTCTGAAACTTATCTTCATATATTGGTAACTCCGATCACAAACTATAGCTGCTTCAAACAGCCTCGTAATAATCTTAATCACAAGATAGTAATATTATCTCCCCTAATAATCCTTGGCATCTATTAAAGAATTACAGATTATTAACACAAGCAAAGTGGATACTAAAATGGTATTGTTACAAAGAGAACTAAATAAAAAGGTAGTGCCTCTTCATCTGGATGGATGAGGGCTATAAGGAGGATCGGTGAATAGAACATAAAAGGGGGATGGTTTGATCTTCAGAAAGGAGGAGATAAAAAGGACAGTGAGAAAAGAAGATGAAGTACATACAAGAGAATAGCATATTTAGAAGACTAATTCCGGAGCATGTGAGAGGATTATGAGAATTGAAAAGAATATTAAGAAGAGATTGAAATCTCTTTGAGCATAATTTTGATCAGCTTTAAGATAGATTGAAGGCAGAGACAAGTAATGGTGGTGTTTTTCACAGTAAAGAACTTGAGTCTTGCGAAATCAAGAAAACGTTGAAGTCGGCATGGCAGACACCAACGAACACAGCGAGCAGCCCGCTGAGCAACCTGAGGTTAGCGGCGTGCGGACTGGCAAGGGTTCTGCTACTCACCAGCCGCGAACGCGCGTCTAGCTTCAAGATCTTGAATCAAGAATGAATGCTTTGGAGGCCCCTGAGTTCGAAGATCGAGTCATTAACCTTGAGGCGGCTTACGCTGATCTGCAAGGGGAACTGACAAAGATCCGTGATGCGGCGAAAGTTATGCGCGGCGACGTAAGGTTCTTGAAAGATGGGCAATCTTTGCACCATTCTTTGCTAATTGATGGCACGCAAGGCACAAAGGCAACAACCCAGATTGGCCGCTATGACGGGGATCGCGATGACAAGTCTTTAGACAATTTCTTTTCGGACGTGGAGGAATTCTTCTCCAACGCGGCCGAGTTATCAGAAGAAGCCCAGGTCAAGAAAGCTTCGTCATGTCTTACTGGCAGCGCGAAGTTATGGTGGCGTACATATCTGGCTAATAAGCGTGCCGGCAAGCCCGTAAGATCGATCACGTACTGGCCCGAATTGAAGTTGGCATTGCAAGATCAATTTCGTCCTGGTAACTCGGATTGGGTTATCAGGGCAAGATTTGATGAGCTGAAACATTCTGGGAAGGTCCGCGACTACGTCAGAGCATTCCAAGTGCTCGACCTCGAATGCACAAAGCTCAACGACTTTGAAAAGCTCTATCTGTTTATGAGGAATTTACAACCCTGGGCAGCGGAAGATGTCATTCCCAAAAAGCAAAAACATATCAGATTGATGAACAAACTAAACCAGCAATTTAAGAAGAGTATCGATAGTATTAAGTTATTAACAATCATCAAACTCAGCAATCAGCTTGGATTAACTTAAAAAGGCAGCGGTAAGGATTTAGCAATTGCATTTTCTAAAACAGCAATCAGTATATTCATGGCAGTGCTGAGACAAACCACAAAGATTTCATAATATACTGGTAGTAGCATGTAATGTCCCCTTTCTAGCATTCATAACATGGTGTGTCATTAGCCTGTTTCCCCATGGTCCCATAGGCTGACCAATACATTAAAGAAACTTAGAGGCTTTTAACCTAGGGAGTTTCAGTTGCAGACCATTCTGAGGAGTTTTGAGGCAGTTTCGGGCATACTTACTATTTATAGTAATTCATTCTAGGCGTGACTGGACATCCAATGGCAGTGACAGGTCGATGATAATTGTTTAAAATCAACAAGAAGTTTTATTTATCATTCATATGATTTATTGTGCATTAATAAAGTTATTTTATAAAATTAAATTTAATTATTTAACTTTATTAATGCATTGTCTATAGTTTGTGAGAAATATTTAAACTAATGCTCCCCTTTCTTTTATAATACATTGGAGACATAAAAAAAGTGTTTTGAGGACTTAAGTTGAAAGAGAATCATGTTAAATGGGATGGAAATATTAAGGAAAAAGCAATCGCGATAAACTAGGGGCAGAAAAAGCAATCGTGAGAAAATATGGACAAAAAAGCAAAAATCTCGAAAAAATAGAAAAGGGCAAAATGGGTGATTTTGTTTATCCCACATTGACAAGGTGAGTAGATGAGCTCTTAGAAAGTGTTATAAAGAGATTGAAAAGCTCTTTTTAAGCATACTTAGATAATATATAAATTTGACAAAGTTGTGGAGATTTTCTCTCAAGGACTTGGAGGACGAAAACCCTCTATGTTAAGATACTTCTCCTTGTTGAAAGATGCAGTCAGAAGGATTTCTGAATGAGCTTCAAGGTAATATCAAAAGATTTGTGCTTCTTGTTATTAGACATTGTGCAGTTAGCCAGGAGGGATCAACTAGAAGTAAGAGTCTGTGACTGAAGCTAAAATTTGTATAGATTGAACCGCTGGTAATAATCTGCAATTTCTATAAGTCCGGGACTGCCGAATCTACTAGGAACCCTTGTGTGAAGTGTGGAGTCTGTTTGGAGGAGCCGTACACACCTAGGGAAGGCCGTACAAGCTGAGAAAGGATCAAATGCATCCAGAACAACCTCTATTACATGTTGTACCAGTCTGAGATCATCCAGAACTGAGCCATATCAAATAGGGAGTGATAAAGAGGGGTGCTCCTCTCATTTTCCGTGGATATTGTGAGCTGATAGGGCTTGACATGCTGTGTCTCAGACTGTGAGTCAACAGCAGCAACTTAAACCAACTCATACATATCTGAGTGTGTTGGAAGCAATCTGGAGGACCTGTTTGATGAGATGTCTGAGGTTTAAGAGATTGGTGATGCTGGGAATGCATTAGTGAACAATATTGAAGCTGTATTGCTCCAAAACCACTAATTACTTATAATTGTATTTGAAGACTAACAGGTCTGCAACCTCATTCACATCTGATTTTGTAATGTTTAAACTGTCTTAAGAAATCTAAGATTAATGCATTGTGTTAGTACTTTGTTTGCAGTGCGTTATTGCATAATCTTTGATATATTGCATGGTTAATGTGTATGTGTTGATTCCATTACTGAGTGCAATTTGGAAAACAAATCAAACAAAAAGAAAAATACAAAAACAACCAGACCAGGGCAGACCCTTACAGTGGTATCAGAGCAATCCATCATGCCATCCTGGTGAGTTCAATACAGAATGAATAGACAGTAACATCACTGATTGGAGTGTAAAACAATTCTCACATCATAGTAATACACGGAGAAATAGGGAAATACTAAATACAGGGCAAGAAGAATAAAGAAATCTAGAAGTACATTTAGGCACAGGTGGACAGGTTACAGGCAATATGGGGGAAAGAAGGGATCCAGGTGAAGAAAGATTGTTTAATATGTTAGAGGCTTTGCAACTGGGGCATTGACAGGTAGATCAAAGAATTCAGGAACAGAACCAGCACTTGGATCTTATGATGCAGCTGATGGCTAAGCAGATGGGTATCAATGTGAATGGCGGGAATAATGGTGGTGGAAACAACAATGAAAATAACGGAGGTAATAATGGCAGGCATAATGGACAGAACGATGGTAATGGAGTAGGAAAGGGTGATGATAATTTTAGCCATGCAGCTAGACCAGCGAGGACAATTAGTTCGAGGCCACTTATACCTACCTTACCACCTAGAGCCCCGATACAACCCAAGAATGAACCCCAAATTATGAAGTTACAAGGTCAGTTTCACCAAGATTGGGAGAATGGAGAAGAATTTTAGGCAGCTATCTCTTTCAAGGAGTTCATGGATGTTAGGCTGAAGCATTTGCCTCGCACTAGTGACAAGGCACAAAATAGTGATTTGCAGAAGAAGGTGAGCAAGGTCATATTACCCTACTACGAAGGATCTGGGAAAACTACAGCTAGAGATCGGGTGCAGAAAGTAGACACTTACTTCCAGTTGAACCCGATTCCAAAGCAGGAAGCCATTAAATTTGTTGCATTACATATGGATGGCTTGGCATAGGAGTGGTGGCATCATGGCATAGTCACCTTCGGGCATGATCCAATCACCTCATATCTTGAGTTTACTAAGAACTTGATTAAGCGTTTTGATAAAAAGGATCCTGAATTGCACTTGAAGGAGTTAGTGTAGCTTAAGCAGTGGGGTTCAGTTGATACATTTATATTGGAGTTTCAGAGGCTTTCGATTTTGGTTACAAATATTTCACAGAGGAGGCTATTGGTTTTGTTTATGGATGGTTTGGCAAAGCCTCTGAAGAGATGGATCAAGGGCCTTAATCCTTCGACATTTCAAGAAGCCTACAAAAAGGCAAGGGATATGGAACCTTTGCCATCAAAGGATAAATTTCATTCAAAGGGTTTTTCGTCAAACAAGGAGAAGATAAGAAACATTTCCAAAAGAATTCTCATCAGCAAAAGAAAGATTCAAACTGCTTGGACAGCAAGCCGTTAAATGATCTTAGGAGAAGGAAACAATGTTTACATTGCAGAGAGCCTCATAACCCTTCACATAGGTGTTCAGTCAAAGCGAAAGCAACACAGGTTGAGTACTTTTCAGCTGAGCAGTCAGCACCAGAGGATGAAGAACAACAATCTGATTCTGAGGGCAGCAATGAGGAAAACACAATAGGAGAGGAGAAAGGTGATAAAAAAACTATTGCACAACTTACTGGTACTAAGAAAGCAATAACTTTTAAGGTGAGCAATATGATGCACGGGCAGTGAGTTGTTACATTCATTGACACAGGGGCTTCTCATAATTTTATCTCGGAGAATTTGGTTAAGAAGAAAGCTCTTCTGATAGGGGAGCATGAGGGCTTCAGATTCATTGTGGCTAGTGGACATAAGCTACAAAGTACTCGCATGATTACCAATCTTCACATGTGGATGAGTGATTATGACATGGTGGGCAATTTCTATGTAGTGGATATGAGAGATTATGATGTTATTCTTGCCATAACTTGGATGAAGTCACTAGTTTAGTTCACATTTAATTTGGAGAAAATGGAGATGTGGTTTGAACATCAGGGTAGGATGGTGGTACACACGGGCTTATCAAATAGTGGACTCAAGGCGGTCTCACTTAGGAGGATAGAGCAATTGTTCGGACACGATGAACTGGAGTGGGCAGCAGAGTATCTTATTATGCCTATAATTTTAGAGCAACAAGTTAAGAGCTATCCCCTGGATGTTCAAGCAGTCATATTTCGGCACACTAAGGTGTTTAATAGCATTCCACATGGAATCCCATCTGAGAGAGCTATTGAGCATGTGATAGAACTGGAGGATGGAGCAAAACTTGTGATTACCACTCCATACAGACATCCGAAGAAATACAAGAATGGCATCGAGAAGGCAATAAAGGAGTTATTAAAGATGGGTCACATCAAACCTAGCAAGAGCCTGTTTGCATCAACAGTGGTTTTGTGAAGAAAAAGGATGGGACTATGCGGATGTGTATCAATTACAAGGTTTTGAACAAAAAGACAATTAAGAACAAGTACCCCATAACCAAGATAAATGAATTGATAGATGAGTTACATGGACCCTGTTACTTCACTAAGATAGATTTGAGGTCAGGTTATCATCAGATCAGGATGAGGGCCAGCAATATTGAGAAGACAGCATTCCGGTGTCATTACAACCATTCCAAGTTCTTGGTAATGTCATTTGGGCTTACCAATGCCCCTGCCACATTTTAGAATTGCATGAACCGAGCATTCAGGAGGCAGTTGAGAAAATTTGTGTTACTCTTCTTTAATGGCATCCTAATATTCAACAAGACTTGGGAGAAGGTTTTGAGTATCTTGGATTGTGAGTCATTGTTCGCTAAGGAATCAAACTATGAATTTGGAATGACTGAGCCGTTATATCTTGGGGTATATCATCAGTGCCAATGGGGAGCGAGTAGATCCAAAAAAGATAAGAGCCATCATTGAATGGCCAACCCCGACTAGCCTCTCACAGCTGAAAGGGTTCCTTGGTTTGTGTGTTTTCTACAGAAAATTGTGAAGGGGTTTTCACAAACAACAGCCCCATTGACAGATCTCACCAAAAAGGGAGCCTTTGAGTGGTCCGATTTAGCACAGAAGTGTTTTGATCATTTCAAGAAGGTGATGTCATCTTGCCCTTGGTGGTCCTCACCAGAGAACTAAGAACCAGATTTTGGGTTCTACCTAAGGATTAGGTGGGAACTAGTCGGGGATTACCTTCTTTAGCATATATGTGTGTGTTGGAGATTTGCCAGCAAGCCAGTGCTGACTGTATGTTTGTCATTGATGACAACATATGGTAAGTAGCATGCATGGAAGACTTATGTAGTAAGCTTTCAGTATATGTAGCATGGACATGTTATCAGCATGATATCATGGACGCAGAGGTTAATTGTTAGTACAAACAGTTATGTAGCAGCTTGTGTCAACAGTGTTCCTGACAGAGTTACAGGCAGTGTTCTGTGAGTGATTGTCTATACAGTCATCATGGAGCCTTGCGCGTTTGGATATGTGATAAAGACATGTTAGTGATGTTACATTCATGAATGCAGAGTCTGATGTATAGTAGAAGTGAAGTTATGAAGTCGCTATTCACCAATTGCAGTTTCCTGTGTTTATCCAGAAGAGCCGACAGAGATTATATTGGTATAGGAGTTGTGCCCATCATTTCGGTATGCGCACTTGGATTAGTGATCAAAGAAGAGTTAAGAATGTTTGGTTAAGAGCACACGATGTAATTCAGCTTGAGGAGAAAGTATCAATTAATTTTGTAGAGCCGACAATGTGTAGCGTGTGTTTACAGTTGTTGATTTATACAGGTCCCAATTTGTCTTGCCTGCTTAGTAGAGCCGACTAAGATGTTTTTGGAAAGTGTTATTGTTTCTCTAATATGATTTCAAGGTGGTTCTAACAGGCCGACTTGATTATATCATTTAGAGGAAAGATACTTATAGGAAGTCATTTGAGATTGCTAAAGCATGGTTGAGAGTTGAATGTGAAGAGCAGAGCAGAGAGTGCGAAGTGTTGAGCCATCAGCAGAAGGTCTATGTGACCAAGTAAAGAGTATATGCTATTCATTGGAACTAATCCAGACAGCAGGTCAAAACACAGTTCACCAAGATCCAGATATAGTGTGTATCTGTTATTCAGAAGGTTGCAGCCTTCACCCCTTTGAGCAGTGAGCTCTCGAACAGTGCGTCCTCACCCCTAACAGGGTCAATCATAAAAGACTCCTAACAGGGTCCGATCTTTGACCAGGTCACTATACTTATTGCATTGTAAAGATCAACTCCTAACAAGGTTGTAAGATCTTCTAACAAGGATCATTATACACTAGTGCAATTTATTAGTGGGTGTTAATTCCCACCGGGGTTTTTACCTATTTGGGTTTCCCCGTAACCAAAATATTGGTGTTGTGTTCAATTGTTCTTTCATTGTGTTTATGCTTAAAGTTTAAGTATACTTAATTGGATAAAGAATTGAAACTTGTAGATAACTAATTCACCCCCCCCCCCCCCCCTCTTAGTTATCTCTTGGGACTATTCCTAACAGTGTGTATGTGCGCGTGTATATATCTTTGTATGAAATAAACTAACAATTTTTGCAGGTTTTTACACAAGAAAACAGGCTACAATTAACCTAGGAAGAGGGGGCATTACAAAACGCATCCCTAAGCAGTTTCTAGGAAAGGATATCTCACTGACCATTTTAGTAATTTTGCTAATCTTCATCAACACTGGATAGCACAGTAAAAAAGTTTTTTGAAACTTCAATTATTAGGTATTTAATTGTTGAGTTTGAACCTTTTAACATACCTAAACAGTTTTTTTCCTAATTATCTTGCCTCTCTAAGATTCACTTCCCCCATAAGGATAGTATCAACACATTGCTCAAGTGATAGAGGTTTAAACTACAAAAGTGATTGGAATACCTTTAACAAGTCTCTTCTGCTTGACTTAACAATCTTCCCAATAATTTAGTGGTCATCCGTCTCCTTGGAATGTACTAGTAAGCTATGAATAGCCAATAACCTAATCTGAATATGGGGACAATATGCAAACAAAGAAAATTATAGAACTTAAGAGTACACTAGACACAAGCCTCACATTTCAGACTAAATTGTAATGGAAGCAGGGCTGGGAACTGCAATACAGAGTCTGCAGCCTATTTGGGAACAATATACAAACAAAGAAAAAAATAGGACTTAAGGGTATACTAGATGCAACCCTCACATTTCAGACTAAATTGCAATGGAAGCAAGGCTGAGAACTACAAGACACAGTCTGCAGCTTGCAATTCATTCTATGAGACAAGGATAATGGATTGTCAATGGAACCAGAATTTGGATTTCATGTCCTTGCCCTATTATTAACAAGCTAAAATCCATATACTCCCTTCTTAGATGGCATTAAAAATTATAATTTTCCTACACAAGAAGTTGAATTTTAATTCATTAGAGAGACAAGTTTCCAAAAACAAAATCTGTGATCATAATTATAAACTATAAAGGAAATGTAAACATATCTCCTATAATAGTCACAATGTAGTTGGAAACAAGATGGAAAGAATACTCTGTATCAAAACAATTACTCTACTACACCAATCAGTATAATAAATGCTGATGCACATAATGTCCTAAGAACAAGCAGTAGGAAGCATACCTTTTCAGATTCCTGTAAGTTTTTAGCGAAAGATATTAAGTATGAATATGTCTCTGCATCTGGTTTCAAACCTGCACCCTCCATTTCCTTAAGAACAGTCATTGCCCTAGAGATATTATTCTGCAAAAATATCTTTCTTTAGTCAGTTTATGTAGCCCTCCAAGCCTTGAAGGCAAAGGCTCAATAATAATTAATCTGTAATTAAAGGGTAACACCACCTATTTAAAAAAAAAATCTTTCAGGCCCAGTGGAAATGCACGGAACAGATCTATTGGGCACAATTAAATGGTAGAGAAACTAAAGCAAGCTTTGTTCATAAGCATCGATTAAAAAATAGAAAATTAAAGTGAATATCTACATGTAAATTAACCTTGATAATTAATGTAGGAAAAGATATAACACCAGAATCTTAATATTTCACAAATAAAAGTGTTTTGTTTTTACACAGGTATATCTCTCTAGAGTCACTTCAATTCAAGCCATTGTGATCAAAAGGGTTTTAAAGGTGAAATTTGACTGAAATATAAAAGAAAAATCTGTCAAGAGGCCTACCAGTGATTTTTTTTAGTCTTTCTCACAACTTACTATTTTTGGTAATTTCTATTTTTAGTAAGTCTATTTTTAATAAATTCACTATGTCTTTGTTTGGCCTAATTTTGAGTTTGGACAAACTTACTATTTTTAATAATTTCTATTCTTAGTAAGCATATTTTTGGCAACAAGTGAACATTAACTATGAATGAAACAAGTATCCAAATCCAAGTCCTGTGAGATGAACAAGGAAGCAGATGATGGAAATATGACAAAGTTTGAAAATTCTACTTGTTGGCTAAAAATTTTGTTAAGTCACTGAAACCACAACTTACAAAATTGTGAGTTTAGCCAACGTCTCGTGAGATTTGTCTATCCTCTCAACAATAGGGGAGGCTCCCTTCTTACTGCAGGTGGCTTCAACAGAGACCTAACTGAAATTAACAAAGGGTGGTTCTTCTTAATCAATTCCTCTTTTTTCAGGAGTGATTTGCAAACAACTACAACTTTAAATTCTACAAAAAGCGCCTATTGCTACGATAATACTGGTGGCTCAACGGTTGATGTAAGAACAACTCCTAAGACAGCAGTTTACTACTTTATTTTGGTGGATTGAGAACAAGAACCCAAAGTTTCCTATGATTAATCTGAATTAGAAAACAATTGAAACAGCTAGTAAGGCACAAAGTCTCTTACTAATCATCCTCAAACTTAAATAAAACACTTCAAATTGAAGCTCAATGTCTTCAACTCTTAGTGATTGCAGCCACTATTTGATTATAGCAATCTCTTCTCTTGAAGCACAAAGTCTTCAAGAAACAAAATTGAACGCTCAAATGATTCACATGAGGTAAGCTAAAACTGAATTCAAGAAAGATTAATTAATGCAGCATAAGAATGCATTAATCAGTCTCAAGATCTACAACACAAAGTTTGGAAAATCTTGCTTCTTTTATTTAATTCAGAAAATTGCATCATGAAACTGAAAATCTTCAAGATACAAGATATCAAAGTATAGCCTTCTTGCACAAAACAAAAGATGATTATTTATAATGAGCTCCCTCCTTTACATAGGAAAAGAGGAGAGGAAAAGGTGGAGAGAAAAGGTGAAAACCTCAACCACCATGATTTATTCAATAACAAACTAACTTTGACTCATTCAATGCTACAAGGCCAAAAGCACTTGCAGCCTGATTACATGAAGCTACTATACAAGTACATGTTTCCCTGTATTTACAATTTGTTCATGCTCTGCATGTAATCTATCACAAAAACTACACCTACTCTATGAAAGCATGCAAAAAGAGGTTAAGTGTCCATGACACTTGGGAGCTATCTTCGGAAACCATTCACAAAAGCTTTGAATCTACTAATAGACTCGTGTACAACAGATGGATCCTAGTGTGCTTGTGTTTTCCGCAATGACATTCCCTTTATAAATTGTATCTGCACCTTTAGATGTGATCTTGTTGTAATCTTCAATGTTCTTCTGAAGGTTTCCCAACAAAAGTTTGTAGTTTGTTAACTTATCTATGGTGCTGAAATCAAAGTCACTCACCTCAAGCTGTAGGCAAATCACCCTTGTGAACTTTTTCATGGCAGTGTCTTCCTCAACTAGCTCACCAGTTTCCGCAACCATCTCGCATGTCAGCTCCTAGAAACTATCTCTGATTATGCGTTCCTGCTTACTACACAAGTCTATTGCCACCTTTAAGTTTGTCACTAACTTCTAGAGAACATGCTACTTGTTGATCATTAAATCAAAGAAATCGTGATCCATGTCCAATGAGGAAACAACTCTGTATTCACAGAGTGTATCCAAGTCAACATCTGCCATACTACTCCAAACATCTAAATCTCCTTCCAACACGTTCAGTTGTTCGTTGAAAGACGCAATAAGATCATTAAGCTAGCAACACTTGCTCCACCATTTTTCAACACCCTGAATCCATCCTTGATTACTTGATCACCTTGTGAATGCAGGTTATTGTACGAATCATTTATGGCTCTACCCTTGCATTCCATCTGTTCAGTATGCCCGTTATGCTCTACTAGGAGAGATGTGGAGATTGGTTGAACTCTCTGAGAGGAGTTGTTCATCTTCTCGATTGTTTCAAAGAGACGTGCAACCTCTGCCTTTTATCGGTTCTTCTTCTCCCACAGCTTGTCATTCCTTTGTGTCAGCAAAGCAACTGCATCCTACTGACATCCCAACCGCGTTTGTTTGCCAAGTTCAACTCTAGTGAACTTGTAATCAGTGGCTTGCATCTCCTCGGTTGGCTTGTCGGCTAGAGGCTCATCTACCTCAGCATATTTAATTTTGCTCTCATCTACTAGGACCGTGGCAACTATCTTTTCTTTTTTTCTCTTTGAGGCTTTAGCTTTGTTAACTTGTCAGATATCAAAGTCCTCGGATGGAATCTCTTCTTTCTTCCTCTTTTGTGTAATTGAACTCAACCATGGAGGTAAGGAGAAAGAAGATAAATCAGATGTTGATGTTGTTACCAATGTAGTTCATGTCTCCATCTGTACAGGGGCCTCTATTTGAATGGCTACCGGCGTAGGACTGTTGCGTGTAACATTAGCCATGAACTACTCAAACTGTGCAGTTGTAGTATCCAACAATGTCATGGACGGAATGGACATGGAGGGAAAAGTAGAGTATGTGTCAAACACATTCTTTAAACTGCCATATTGGTCCTCTGATGTAAATACAGGGGCAGCCGAGGAGATAGGCATAGTAGGTGTAATCTTGACAGGGACCACAGGAGGAATATGTACCGTGGAGAATGAATCCACGTCCGTATCCAGCAGAGAGTCAGGAGACTCATCTGACACTTGTGCAGAATCTGGTAGTGTTGTCTTAACTAATGTGTTCATGAACTGAGGTATCTCAGAAACAGGTTCCTCATGCATCTCATCATCACTAGATTTGACCTGTATCCTTTCGGGCTCTATAACCTTGACTTCAAGAACCTTGTCCGTGGCTTTGCCTCCTTTATGCTAAGCTTTAGAATAGATGGAGCTCGAACCTCAAATGTAGAAGTACCATCCTTTCCTTTACATTTGATTTCAGATCTCAACCCAACTGGACAAGTAGGATCAAAACCTTTGCCTGGTTTGATATTTATGGCCTTAAAACCCCTTCTCTTAACCAGACATTCATGTTTGTCAGAATAGACTGAAATCTGTCCCAGATGGACACACTTTTCTTCAATGACCATGAAGGTGGAAGGATAGGAAGATTTTCCACATGATTCTTTTCATAGTCTAGGTCAAGAACATCTCCATCATCCTCAACCCTGTCAAGGATCTCTGCAAGGTTGAAGTCAACTATCTGCTTGATGGTTAATCTACAATAGTCCAGATTCCTGATGTCTACCTCCGTGCGCAAGTCAATCTATAGGTCCTCAAGACGATGCACATGCACGAATTGCCTCCTCATCTTGTCATTCATGCATCTCCAATCAAAGCAAGTCCTAGCCATCAACTTTTTTAGAGTGATCTGTTGAAGTTCACACTCCATGTTCTTTGCCTTTGGGACTGTGTCCAAGGAATACCCACCAATCCTGAGTGGATTTCGTGAAGAAATACCCACTCCCGACCTATGCATCGTGGACTAATGTGTTTGTACCTCCATGACTAGCCTTGCCAACACCATCAGATTAATTTTATCAGCAGGATACTATGGCAAAGTATATGGTTCACCTTGGAAATAGCCAACTCTCATGTACGTGAAGTTGGGGAGCTGTAGGAAGAAATAGCCATAATCGTTTACCTTGTTCCATGCCTCATTAGAAACATGCTTCTTAGGAAGCTCTTTATCAAACAAGCACATGTAATGCCCATAGAATGCATCCTGCACCCTCCTGTAATGTACCCGGCTGGATCTTAGATGCAACTGATCATAGTACTCCCACACAAACACAAGTGATCTATCTCCCTTGGTCGAAAGGCCAAAAAATGATCCAAGGGAAGCGGCAATATATACCAAGTACGAGTTCATATACAATGTACAAGTGGAGGAAACCTAAGACAATTGTTCGCACTAGATATCGCTAATTATCTCTCCCAAAAATATTTTTTGTTTAGACCTAGTTATCACAGATATGAACTTATACAACCAAGGCTCGAAGGTGTTGCATTCCCTGAGCCCTGCAATCCTGCTGAGCAATGTAATGAGATCATTGATCTCTTCTTTGAACTCTGAATGGTGCACGCCTTTTGGCCATCTTGAGAGATTAGGCCTCTTATTGATCAACCAATGATCATTGACGTACTTGATGCAGTATTGTCTATATTCATTCCAATTCTCCAAAGCCTTCTCTTTTGTGATATTACTTACCACAGGAGTAGGTGGCACTCCGAATATCCCGTCAATAGTATCAGGATCAAGACTAATAATAGTGTTCCCATCTTGCTCTCTGATGGTTTTGGAGGTGCAATCAAAATTCCTGGGACATGCTAAGACAAACTTTGGTTCTAAGGTAGCTACTAGAAAAGTAGACCCCATGTGTATGTAAATATGTCTAATATAAACCATGTCACCAGTTGTAGCAACTTCAACCCTTTTCAGAAAATCTTCCATATTTAAATGGGCAAGTTCAGTATCTCATATTTCATCACAGTATGAGGTAACCTATGAAGGAAGAATGGAGTTATGAACTTATTCATACTGGTACTTCATTTTCTTCTTTTCTTTGCCCTTTGATGGAATGACTTCTCCTGACATGGCAAGCCTGTGTGCATGAGCATCTATTACATGTAAGTCGCTAAAAGTGAGTACATCCTCATGAGATGGATCCATAGAAAGCTATTTTGGTACACAAAGCTATAGATCTGGAAGCATGCAAGTAGGGTTTATAACTAGAAAGCCTTGGAACAGAGAAGCGCAATTGATTTCGAGTGAAATCAGCTCTTTAAATGGAGAGAAAAACCAAAAACGGGTTTTTTTGGAGGCACTACATATGAGCGAACAGCAAGCTTTGGGTAGAAAAATGAAGCATAAATGGGTATATATACATATGGTAAGGTATTTTCTCATAGGTAGGGTTTTTATATCCCACTATAAGTCAACTGGCAAGCATTTTGGAACTAAAAATGAGAATTTTAAGTCCCTTTGCAGCCTTGGTAAAGCATGAAAAAAAACTAAGCAGTGTGCTTGGAAGTGGGCTTTTCGCTTGCATTTGCATGGTGTAAAAGCTACTTGCTTCCTTGGAGTATTTCGTTACTCGGAACAGAGTTTTGAATCTCGACTGCATATGCAAGTGAGATAAAGCTCTTGCATATGCAACTTTGGAGAAAATTAGGGGGAAGTTGAAGGATTCAACAATTAAAAAAATACATACGAATCTGAAAACGAAATGTAAGACTTGCATTTACATACATAAACGAAAATATATACAAGAAAAAGGCCCTAAAGATTGCACAAGAGAGCTTACCTCTTTTGACAAGACGAGAAAAGTTCTTCCAAGAATCTTGAGGAAAATCTGAAAACAAATCCAAATGATTTTCGAATTTAGAAAGATCTCCAAGAATGGGTTAAATAGGCAACAATAGTGACCGAATCTTCTTGTGAAATCAATAGATTTTGGAGTCAAGAAGAAATCCTTGACAAGTGTGGACGATTGAGAAACAAAGTGGACAAAACTAGCAACAAGAAGAATGATTCAAACCTGCAAATCAAATGGAGTTGCAAAGGAGATGCAATCATGACCAAAAAAGGCACCTAGAGATGAAATACGCAATTTTGGTGAAGAAAACAAGCTGGAAAGTGTCGTTCTATGCCCTAGACGGGCTTTTCACTCAAGAACGCAGGTTCGAACACCTTGTGTTCTTCCTTCCAAAACTTGAGTAAGGCATATGAATGCCCTATATGGGCTTTAAAAATGAAAACACAGGTTCAAGAAGTCCATAGATGGGCTTTTCAAAGCTATTTACGTATCATTTTATGTATTTCAGCACATGTAATGGCACTGAAAATCGCCACTATTGCCTTATAAGGGAGACGCAAGTCTTATAAAGACTTAAAACATGTTTTTTTAGATGTACTTTACATGTCCATCAATGTTATAACGAGATTTTGAAGGATATATACACATGCATACAGCATGTACGAGGCATGCAAAGACCTTTAAAATCGCTGCCCAAGCTTGGTGAGTTAAAACGCAAATGATCATGCATTAAAACGAGCTTTCGAAGCCATGATACATATGGAGGAAGTCATAAAAGGTTTTAACTTGAAGTTCGCATATGTTTTAATGCTTATAAAAACATGCGAAAGCATTTAAAATTGCCATCCAAGTTTGGACAAGTTGTTTAGGCCTTTTAGCACATGTAAACAGTGTAAATGCATCAAAACACATCACTATAGGACTTATAAGGGGAAAATGCAAGTTATCTTGCCCTAAAAACGAGCTTTGATAACAATAATACACGCGTTTTAATTTATAACGGGTTTTGGAAGAACATATACATATCCGTTTGTATGTGTTAAGTATGTATATGCAAAGAGATGAAAAATCGCCACCTTTAGAATCATGACGGGCTGTTTTGGCTCATTTAAATGTGTTTGTGACTTTGTTTAAATACATGTCAATGTATTAAAAATCGCCACTTTGGAGTTTAGGAAATGAAATACATATCCAAGCTTCTCTTTAGACATGCAATCACTTGAAAAATCACCACCTTTTGCACATAGTTTAAGTTTATTCTCATGTGCATTTACAAGTAACCTTTTAAAAGAGAAAACGTGTAATCAAAGTTTAAAACCCCACCATTACATCGAAAACTCATTTAAAGTTCATATATCCTCATGCGAACATACAAAAATGGAGTTTTATTTCCATTTCACATCTAAATACTCCCAACATGTTATGCAATAGTTGACAAAAAGTCCACTTAGGAGAGATTTTAATTAAAGAATGATGATATGCAATCAGGCTGGAAATGCCCACCTGTTGAATGCTTAATTCTTTAATATCTTTTAATAGACAACTCCGATTGAGGCCTAAGATAGCTCAAAATGAGCGGAATTGAAAATGCCACAACCCTAGGGTGAAAACAAAACTAAAAACGAAGCACACAAACAAGAAAAACGAAAAAAAGACTCGAAAGTTGCCAGAAATCAAGTGCTTGCAGTCAGAGAAGAACTCGTTCTGACAAGCAACATTGTGATAAGCTTGATGGAAACCTTCCAAGACTATGCTAAAAGGACATATGAAACTCAAGACAATTCAAGGGATAACAAATTGCCTTCGTTACGCATCATTCCAAACACCTAAACTCAGAGGAAACACAGACAAATTCATGAGAAAATAGCGTAGGGTTGCCCTAATTCTTTGAGGTTGCGTCACTTTATCAGACATGTTGTGAATTGTTTCAAGGTGCCAATTTAAATAATTAAATTATGTATTGCCAATTAAACCTTGATATTATTCATACTAGTTAATTTAGCAAGCATGTGGAGTTTATATTAAATTGTTGTTTGGTTCAATTATATAGTTTGAGAAAATTGCCAAAAATTATATATGTTCAAAAATCCAAAAAATTGCAAAACCAATACAAAAATCAGTTTGCAGTTAAGAGCCAACCAGGTTCTTTACAGGCTCTCCTCTGAAATACCCAACTCGCATATATGTGAAATTTGGGAACTGTCAGAAAAGACAACCATATTCATTTACCTTGATCTAGGCTTGATCTGATACTCGCTTATTTGAAACCTCTTTATCAAACAAGCACATGTAATACCCATAGAATGCATCTTGTACTCTCCGATAATGCACCCGACTGGCCCTTAGAGGCAGCTGATCATAATATTCCCAAACAGGTACCAATGTTTTATCTCCCTTGGTAGTAAGTCCTGAAAAGGAACCCAGGGCAACAGCAATATATATCAGGTAAGAATTCATGTAGAATGTCCCAGTGGTAGGGACTTGAGATAACTGCTCACAGAGGACATCACTAATCATTTCTCCCCAAAAGATCTCCTTTTGTTTACTCCTTACAATAAGGGAGATATATTTATACATCCAAGGTTCAAAGGTATTAGAAATTTTTAAGGCCTCCAATACGACTGAGCAAGGTGATAAGATCATTGATTTCCTCGTTGAAATCTGAGCGACGCGGCCCCTTTGGCCATCTCACAAGGTTCGGCCTCTTGTTGATCAACCAGTTATCATTAACATATCTGATGCAATATATTGTGTCTCCATTCCATCTGTCCAAAGCTTTCTGCTTTGAAATATTAGTGACCAACGAAGGAGGAACCCAAAAGATTCTATCAATAGTCTCACGATCTAGACTAATGATAGTGTTTCCATCATGACCCCTGATAGTTCTGGATGAGTAATCAAAATTCTTGGCAAAAGCAAATACGAACTAGGGTCCAAGAGAAGCCAAAGAAAAAGTAGAAACCATACGTATGCTATTTTGTTATATGCAAAACATATCCTCCATTGTAGCAGCATCCACTCTTCTGAGGAAATCATCAATGTTCATATGTGCAATATTTGTGTCTTTGATATCTTCACAATACGAGACAACTTGTGATGGAGGAATAGAATTATGATATTGATCATATTGATATTTCATTTTCTTCTTCTCTTTACCTTTACCTGGTAGAACCTCGTCTGACATACCAAGATTGTGAGCACAAGCAACTGTGACAAAAAAAATTCAAAAATAGAAGAACATCTTCAAAGGATGGATCGGTTGCACTCTTGTAAACACAAAAATGCGAGTTGTGATATTTCTGCATATGACCAAGAAAGTCTCTAACCGATCATCAGAGCAAGCGGTAACCAAGGAAGGTAATCGGAGAAACCAGAACAAGAACCGATAAAGTATATAACCGGAACCAAGGAACCATATCAGCATAGACAAAGAAAGAAAGAGTGACAAATGATGGCAAAGACCTGTTCACTACCTAAGGATGGAAACCGAGACTGATGAACCGGTGAAAGTCACAGTTGACAAACACTTGTGTGACTCTTTGACCGAGATTTGTTGCACAAAATCTAGAAGACTTTGTGTTATAAAAAAGATCAGTGCAAGGCACAATTGAAAGTTTAATGTCGAAGATTAAGGCATTAAAACATGGAGAAATCTCAAGCAAAGGAAAGTAGTATGCGGCACCAATCTGTCCTTTCCTTTATAAAACAAAAAAAGCATATCGCATGCATCTGATGTTTCCTCTATAAATCGAGACTCAACTAGATAATGGATCCAAAGGTGATCTTTGCGGAGGTCGCGCATGCAAAAAGCGGGAAGAGCAAGAAGACTATTTATTCTTCAACCTATAAAGAATATATTTTGGCTTCATTCTACCAAGAAGAAAAAGAGTGAACCTGTACGCTGAGAGAAGCTACGAAAAAGGTGAGAACAAGAAGAAGAAGAAGAGTGTGCAAGGAAGCACGACAATCTATGAGAGCATACATGTGGTGCCTAGTGATGACTCTCAGTTGATAAACGCGGCAATCCTATCAGGCTTAGTAAAGCCATTTCAAGAAGATCAAACCCTCTATTTTTCTCTAACAATTACAATAGCAAAATCTCAATATTTGAGTGGAGATTAACAGGTCCCTTTATTAAATCCCTTAACCGGGTGATATTTGTGTAGATGTTTTAAGACCTCTAACAATGCAGGCATTAACAGACCTTATTTCTTTAATCCCTTAACCGGGTCGCATTTAACAAAGCGTTTGTAATCCTTTCACAGGGAAGGCTCCTAATCGGGCGAACTTCAGAAGAGTGCAAAATTTGTGAGGTTTCCTAGCAGCGTGGTTTTCTCACGATTTGGGTGTCCACGTGATACATCCTGTGTTGTCTATTGCTTTAATTTTGTGGTAGTTATTTCTGTGATAGAATCTGTTTTGCTTACAGTTTTAGTTATACTATATTAGATTGGTGTTTAAGTTTTAGTGGGTGTTGATTCAACCCTCCCCTCTCAGCATCGGTTGGGACCATCAATTGGTATCAGAGCCAAGTACCTTTTCTATGCCGCTTAACCGCAACAAGATCTAATGATGAGAAAGGAAGGACCCAAGTTTTCTAAGGACAACAACAAAATAAAGTTGTACATGAAAACCACTAGAGATCAAAACTGGACTCATGTAATCAATGATTACAACCCACCAATACCTTGACAGCTGATCAACAAAAGATCAGTAGTGCACACACAGCTGCAATGGATATGATAGCAAGTATGCTACCTGACCATGTATATGCAGAGATTGAAAATCTAACTATTGCTTGCAAAATGTGGGCAAAGCTACAAACTGTGTATAGAGGTGACCCACATGTTCAAAGAGCCAACGTAGAAATCCTCAAAGGCAAATATGATGACATGAGGATGAACGAAGGAGAAGATATTGAGCACTACAACAATAGAATAAAATAAGTGATGAACTCCATCAAAAGCGTTGGAGGAATTTTGAGTAAGCAAGATGTGGTAAGCAAGATACTGAGGATGCTAAGGCAACAATATGCTATCAAGATCTCAGTCATAGAGGAGCTCAGATCAATGAGCGCATCTCAAGTCACTTTTGACTCTCTTATCGGTAAGTAGACTGCTTTTGAATTGAACAATTATGATAACAACTTATCCATGTTAGATGTTGCTTTTAAGTCCTCTATGAATATTTCTTCCACAAAGAAAGGAAGCGAGACCGGTAATAGTTCTACCCGTAAGTCTTGAAATTTTATTGAAAATCTATTATAAGAAGAACTAGAGTAGGATGAGTTTGAGGCACTCATCGCAAGGAGATTTCCAAGAGGAAAAGAGAAGCAAAAAGGGAAACTTCCATTAAAGTGTTTTTCTTGCAATAAGATAGGACACATTGCTGCAAGCTGTCCAAAAAATGAAAATAAAGAAAAGATCAACTGATTCAAGAACAAAGGAAAGGAGTGCTACCTTGCTGAGGAAGGTGTCACGGACAACGAATCTGAAGAAACAAGAGACGATGAAAATGTCTTTGTTGCAATAAAATAAGAAAGCACAGTGATAAGTGAAATGGCACTTATCTCAAGATCTCATCAATGTGACGACTAGATCATTGACAATGGATGCACTCACCACATGACTGGTGACAAGAACAAGTTCATCAACCTGAAACCTAATGATGGTGGATTGACGACTTTTGGTAACATTGCTCCCTGTGCAATCAAAGGCAAAGGCTCAATAGCACTTGGCAATGAAGTTGTATGCGAAGATGTGTACTGGTTGGAAGGACTTGTGTACAATCTAATGAGTGTGGCTCAATTAAGCAACAAAAGATACATGTTGGAGTTTGGGCAAGGTTCTTGTATTGTCAATAATCAATCGGGAGCTCATGTTGCCACCCGTAGATAGAGTAAAGGGAACTTGTTCTACATAAACTCAACTAAGGGAGCTTGCCTCATTACTACAGTAAAATGGGAGACAGAGAAAATCTATCTCATGACAAAAGAGGACAATAGTTGGCTATGGCACAAAAGGCTCTGTCACAAACTTTGATAGTATTGTCGAAGTAAGCAAGAAGAAGTGAGTCAGAGGGCTTCCTGATATTACAAAGCTTATGTAAAGAGCTTGCCTGGCTCCTTGCTAAGAAAATAACTTTTCTTCCTGAATACTTTGCAAATGTTTTATGTTTTGACAATATTTGAATTTTCTAGTACCTTTTCCGAAATAAAATAATAACACAGTAATTTTATTACATTTCCTCAAGTTCACCAATCTAAATTAATTAAATAAAAAACATTGCAAGCTTTAAAAACAATACAATTTATTTTAAATAGGCACCTGGCAAATAATTTCGACCTCACTAATAATGATGCCAGCGGATTATAAGTTGACGCAGCCTAAGAAGGAGATAACATGACTTAAGGAAGTCCACGCAGCCAACAAGAAGTTCAAACGCAGCCCCTGGGAAGATTGACGCAGCCTCCCAAATTGATACGGCAGCCACCAAGATGAAACTTAATGACACTTTACACTTAAAAGCCACTTGCTTTATGATTGCACATTTGAAGTATAATAAACTATTATATTTCCCTTCACTTTAATGTTGAAAATGACCCTTTCGTTAAAATAATGCTATTCTCACACATAGGATCCCTGTTTTATGTGCTAAAGATTTAAAACCTCTCAAAACGGTTCCAACGAGCTATAACACTAAGATGCCCAAAATAGATTCCCAATAAAAACGGCAACCTTAGCCGATTTAATTGAATAATAATCATAATTCACCCATCTTGCGAAAATGATTGAGAGAGCATCAGAATCAAAATCTGACAGCACAAGAGTGATCTTGATGATGAAAGATGATGAATGAACCTGACGGAATGACTTTCTAAAAATAGACGCTCCCTCCAAGAATCTTGGAGCCCAAACCGAAAGCCGAAAGTAAAAATTGAGAGCATCATTTAATTCCTCTAATTCATCTGAGCTCATCGGAACCAACTGTTGACTTACTATAAATAGTAAGTCCCTCAAAAGAGGCGAAAACCCACATCAAGGTCCTCTAATCACCATAATTAGCCTAGAAGGACCCAATGATAGGCTAAATCCACTAACTCCAATGCTCACTCAAAATGGGGACATTACAGTCCTCCCTCCCTGAAATTGCTTGTCCCCAAGCAATCTTAGAAAAGAAAACACAGAAGTCCACCTGGATCCCAAGGATGGTCATGGGTAATGTCCCTATCATCACTATACTCCTGTCAAGAAATCATCAGCATAAACAGTACAAACATCAGCATCTGAGAAACTGCACTCAACACCCAAACTGAAGATGCTGCAATAGGCTCGCCACATGGGAGAAACTCAATCCAGAGTAACTCAACCAACAAACTGGACTTGCCCCCAGTCTTTATGCCAACCAAACCATCATACCAGTCATCAAATAGATGCACTGAAGAACTTTGTAACTAGTATATATCCTGCACGTGAGGATCAAATATAAAACTATAAACACTCATCACTGTGTACACCCCTGTAAAATGCTCAGTTAGGCTTGACTGGCCTCCTGTAAAATCCTCCTCATACCCAGGTGTACTAATAGGATCCCAAACATCATCATCATCATCGTACAACACCTGAAAGGGATCATCACTGAGCTCAAACAACGGATTATCATAAGACAGTGATATCCACATCAAATAAAGGATTGTTCACAAAGTGAATTGATCCCATTTGCTGATCTGAGCTAATAAAATGCGAACTATGAGAGACATGATGTGTAATCTGCTTTACCTGAATGGACTCATGTCTCCGAGAATCCTAACTATCTGCAATAAGTCCCTGTAAACTATGATCTTGGGACCTATCATCATCCAAAAACCACTCTGAGTCATCATCAAATATCTGATATGATATACCACACTCCCTGCAGCATGAATCATCCTCATTGATAACATTAGTAGTGTCCACATCATCAATGCCAATATCATCAACCTATAAAACCTCTGATATCTCATGCCGCTGCCAACGTGACTCACGGTTGTCATAGATATCAGAATTAGAAGAACTCGCATTTAGCATGCAATCCTGAAAACTAGCACTCTCATCATGTGAGTCAAAACCCATAGTGATATCCACAACATCCTCTACACTTGCCTTGTCATCATCGACATCAATAAGCTCAAACATAGGACTCTTGTCATAAAAATTAGAACCTGTATCGTTAGTAATTTCATTGCTACCAGTTGATGTAGGGCTGCCATCAATGGTGGCTATCATGTCATCAGCATTCCCATGATCATGAGCTCCTGTCTCATGGAAATGTGAGACTCAATCCAACTGTCCTCAAGCAAGTTTGTCATAGCCACATGCTCCTGAAGAGAGCCTCTGGAATGCTCTCTCTTTTGTATCAAGTACCTGTCAAAATTCAAATTCCTCTTAATTTTGCTTCTGGAAGAGCATCCCACTCTGTAAAGTGTGCCTCCATGTCATCAATGAATGGTGCTAGCTCTGTCTCTACACTAACTGCATCCAGCTTAGGCCTCAAGAAAGTAGGACGAAGAAGCCTATCATAAATACATGTATGGTCACTCTATAATCATGCTTGTTATCTGCTCGTGACCTGTGTGATCTAACTGAAACAGTCTATGCACCTCTGTCTCTAGCACGATCACCTGGTAATGCGATACGTTGAAGAGTGTCTGAAAGGTGTTGCAATACATTTGCAACATGATGCTGAACTTCTGCTAAATTTCTAAAAGCATCTCTGGCTTCCCTGTCAACATCATTGCCAATATTATCTTTGTGTCTGTTGCCTGCACGATCAACCTGTGGACCCTATTCATTTCCTTCTGGCGAGAGTGAAGCTCTACCCCTGCGGACATAATGCATGCCAGGCACAAACTTGTCTGCCATAGCAAAACCCTCATAACCTCCAGGTTGGCAAGATCAAAGCTCTGATACCACTGTAAAGAGCCTGCCTGGCTCCTTGCTAAGAAAATAACTTTTCTTCTTGAATACTTTGCAAATGTGTTTTTGTTTTGACAATATTTGAATTTTCTAGTATCTTTTCCGAAATAAAATAATAACACAACAATTTTATTCTATTTCCTCAAGTTCACCAATCTAAATTAATTACAAACAAAACATTGCAAGCTTTAAAAACAATACAATTTATTTTAAATAGGCACCTGACAAATAATTTTGACCTCACTAACAATGATGCCAGCTAATTATAAGTTGACGCAGCCTAAGAAGGAGATAACGTGACTTAAGGAAGTCCACGCAGCCAACAAGAAGTTCAAACGCAGCCCCTAGGAAGATTGACGCAGCCTCCCAAATTGATACGGCAGCCACCAAGATGAAACGTGGCTCCTACAAGTACTCACGTGCTTCACAATTCAAAATCGCAGCCCTTCAAATAATTAACGCGGGCCAAGGAAAGAAGTGACGCAGCTTTTATTGGATTAATCACAGCCTTCACAATGTCAATACAATTGACTGGAAGATACAACAGCCTTCCAAGTCTCCAAAACTCCTATAGAAAAATCTAACCAGAATTATAGAACTCACGGAACAGCAGCAATGAATTAATTCTTCTCCAATTTGGCATACAATAGCACCAAATTCATATCCATAGATTCAAAAGTGAATTCTCAGAATGTCAGTAGCAAAATTCACCATTAACACGTACTAATTCAAATTGCAAAATGAGGAATCAGTCCTCAAACCCTAGCCATATTTCTTCTCTCTCCAACTTCAATAAAAAAACATAAGTCCATGAATGAGGTTCGAATTCTCACAAGGCTGTATATATAATATTTTTCCATAGCTTCTCAATGACACTTTACACTTAAAAGCTACTTGTTTTATGGTTGCACATTTGAAATATAATAAACTATTATATTTCCCTTCACTTTAATGCTGAAAATGACCCTTTCATTAAAATAATGCTATTCTGACACATAGGGTCCTTGTTTTATGTGCTAAAGATTTAAAACCTCTCAAGACGGTTCCAACGAGCTATAACACTAAGATGCCCAAAATAGACTCTCAATAAAAATGGCAACCTTAGCCAATTTAATTAAATAATAATCATAATTCACCCATCTTGCGAAAATGAGTGAAGAAGCATCAGAATCAAAATCTGACAGCACGAGAGTGATCCTAATGATGAAAGATGATGAATGAACCTGACGGAATGACTTTCTAAAAATAGACGCTCCCTCCAAGAATCTTGGAGACCAAATCGGAAGCCGAAAGTAAAAACTGAGAGCATCATTTAATTCATCTGAGCTCATCGGAACCAATTGTTGACTTACTATAAAAGGTAAGTCCCTCAAAATAGACCAAAACCCACATCAAGGTCCTCTAATCGCCATAATTAGCCTACAAGGACCCAATGATAGGCTAAATCCACTAACTCCAATGCTCGCTCAAAATGGGGACATTACAACCTCACAGGGCTATGTGTAAAGAATGTCAGTTAGGCAAACTAACAAGTACAAGCTTCAACAGTAAGTCTTTTTCTGCTGAAAAAGTGCTAGATATTGTTCACACAGACTTGTGTGGACCTATGAGGACGAAGAGCTACTATGTAGACAGGTATTATATGCTCTTTGTAGATGATTTTTAACGGATGATGTGGACACTCTTCCTTAAAGAAAAATCAGAGGCCTTTCACATGTTCAAAATCTATGACGCCCGAGTGGAGGAGACCCGTAAAAGCTTGAAATGTATGAGGTCAGACAGAGGAGGTGAGTACACTTCTCAAGACTTCACTCACTACTATGAGGAACAGGGGATAAAAAGGCAGATGTCTGCACCGAGAACCACGCAACAAAATGGAATCGCTGAAAAAATAAACAGGACCCTGATAGACTGTGCTAGAACTCTGATGACTCAGAAGGATCTTCCCCATCACTTCCAGAGAGAACCAATCAACATTGTTGTGTATACACTGAACCAAAGAAACGAGAATCAAAAGCGGATCAGAATCGGCAAGGCTGATTCGAAACGTGAATCAGCCATGAATCGGAATCGAATCGGCCACGAATCGGCAAATTTAAAAAAACCTTGAAACTTAGAGATTTTAACAATTTAAAACTTATTTCATGCACCCTTTATTGAATATAACTTAAACACACTATAACATCATCAAATAGAAGCTAATATACATAAACAAGGAACATAAATGATAAATCCATCACATACATTACATGTAAAATGTAAATTGTAGCAAAAGTAAATAGAAATCATAGGATCGTAATGAGTCAAATCATAGAATGTATGTAAGATGAAGATCCATAAGACATCAAATCATAAATGTATGTAAGATGAAGATCCATCAAACATATGTCTATCAGTATCTGTAAAATCCATAAAACTAAATCGTTTCATAGTATGAATCTGTGATGCTTGATCATTGATCAATGCCAAATGTCAAAGTCTTCATAACTAGATCTTAGGTAGTCTTTGTTGGTGACTGTTTTCAAGTCCCTAGGTCCGGCAAATGAGGTTTCAATGATTTTAGCCTGTTGGGAAGTCATGTCTGTTTGGGATTTGGGCGAGAGCTAAACTAAGTCTGTCATAGAGATGGGGACGAAACCAAGTGATTTGTGATAAAACGAGTTAAAACACTTTGAGAATCCTTTTGCCAGCTTCAGCTCGACCTTAGAAAAGCCATGATGGATTGTGGGAAGTAACCCTGCTAAAGGCTTGTTTAATCCTTCAATTTGGTTAAGTCTGGAATTGTTCGAAAACCCCTAAAATCTAGAATCTGCATCTTAACTCCTATGAAGTTGGAACCTATCTCAAACATCCTGAAGTATTTATATTTTATAATTTATACAAATATAACTTAAAGTATAAGAAATTAAATAAATCAAACTTATACTTAAATGTTATATTTGTATAAACTTACAACAAATAGGAAAGGCAATAAAAAACATTGAAAATATTTGTGTTTTTTTTAAATTTGACTTGACTTTTTAGCAATCCGCCGATTCACGTCCGATATTTTGGAACGATTCATGCGATTTTTGGTATGAATCGCCGGTTTAGGTGATTCATGCCAAAAAATCGGCTGAGCTAATTCATGATTCAAAAAAAATCGGTTGCCTTGTAATCGACTCGCAAAACCGGCGATTCCAACGATTCAAAGGCGATTCTCGTTTCTTTGCACTAAACTGGGTTCAAGTCAAGAAAACAAACCGATAAGACTCCATACGAATTGTGGTTTGGTCATACCCCAAGTGTAAGCTATTTCAGAGTTTTTGGTAGCAACTTTTACATCAAAAGAAATGTGTACTCTAGCAAGTTTGAGCCAAAGAGTGATGTAGGCATATTTTTGGGTTACTCTACCAAAAGTAAAGCCTACCAGTGTCTAAATAAGAGGACAGGAAAAATAGTGGAAAGTGCCAATGTAAAGATAGATGAATATTCAGAACCGAGGGAAAAGAACATTCATGATGAATTAGAGATTCACTAGGATCATGATGTTAATAATCATTTGGAATTCAGTGAAATGATTGCTGCTGATGAAGAACAGGTAAACAAACCCTTGGAACAGGGTAATATGCTTGAGCCAGGAAGAGATCAAAACATAGGACCGTTTGATGAAGATGAACAGGAAATTGTTCATGATCTCGCTCAAAATGTTGGTCAACCAGAAAACAAAGACTGGGACCACGGACCGGTTGTGCCAAGGTGTGTCACATATCACTCCATTAATAACATTATTGCTGACAAACATGCTAATATTCTGACCAAGAGAAAGGCTAGAGAAAGTATCTACTTACTTTCAAGCAAGGATGACAAACTCGTCGATTAATCGCCGAGTTTTCCAGCTCGGCGATTAACTCGGCTAACTAATCACCATTTTCCAGCCCACGGAGTTTTTCAAAAACTCGCCCAAAAACTCGCAAAAAACTCGGCAAGTATTACTAAAACTCAGCGAGTTTTTCTTAAAAACTCGCCCGCGTTTGACATATACAGCCGCAAGTAAAAAAAAACGTCATTTTATTATTTCATTTGGATTTTGCTATCTCATTGGTGACAAGGGAAGAGTTGGATTAAGTTTTCAAGCGGATTGTTTTTATTTTTTTTCAAACATTCTATTTTGTTTTTGTTGAATCTAAATGAATGTAAAATCATTTATAAGTAGTTAGAAATGATTTTGAATCATTAGAACAAGATTCAACACTGTTTTGGACAAGTTTTTAAGAAAATAATGAATCTATCAATGTTTTTCTTTAAGAATATCTTTTTTTTTTTACATATCAAACCCTACCAGTTTTTTTTTTTTCAACTTTGAATGATGTCTAAAAAGATTGTAACTAATTTAGATAGTTTCTAACTTTCTATTTGCTAACTTTGTTTAATTTATTTTCTAAAATATTTATTAATTTATTTTATGTTTTGAATTTCTATGTGTAGGGCAACAATTGACCATTAAATCAGCATGGCAGATTTAGGGAAAGTGTGGCCACTAACACCATGCCCTTCTGGATTTATAGGCACCCGGCCTACAAATGCTAGAGATAAAGCATGGAGGTATGCCTATGAAGCACCCAATGAGCTTGGGAAAGTAATTTGCATAAGGTGTGAGAAAGTAATTTCTGGAGGCATAAACCGCCTCAAATACCATCTTGTGGGCATTGGCAAGCATGATACAAATCCATGCAAAAAAAATACAGAGGAGATAAAAAGATTTGTTAATGCGCTACTTGCAGCCGGGGAAGAGAAAAAATTACAAAGGGAGAGGGAAAAATTAGCTGATGTTGCTGAGAGAGACCATGTTGTGACCGAACAACAACTGTATGTGGAATCAAAGGGAAAATTATTCTCTTCAGAGTTGGCAAAGAGAGCAAGAGGCACTCAAACCCCAAGTAAAAGTATAACATTTGCAATTTTGCCATTTCATAAACTATGTTTTGCTTGTCTCTTTTCTTTCTAACTTCTCAATATTTTAATTTGCAGAGGCTTGGTGGCAAAGTTTGGGTGGGAATACTCCACATCTAAAGAAATTCGCTCTAAGAATCTTATGTCAACCTTGTAGCTCATCCCATTGTGAGCGCAATTGGAGCTTATTTGAGTCCATCCACACAAAGAAGAGAACCAAGTTAGCTCAAAAATGCCTCAATGACCTTGTCTATGTGCAATACAATCTTAACTTGTGCATGAAGAGGGCAACGGAAGAACCAACCGGTCCAATTGATTTGGACGATATAAATCCTTACTCTGATTGGACGGCACAAGACCAGCCTCCATTGTTTACAGAGGATGACATCGCTGCTTTGGAGAGGCAGGCTATGGAGAGGGAGAGGGGTGCATTTGATTTCACATTGGATGACATTGAGGAGGAGGATGTGGAGGAGGATGAGGTTTCAAACGGGGAGTCATTACCAATGCCAATGCCAGAGGTAGGAGATACATCAGGAGGGATACCGAGCAAGGAGGCACAGTCACACTCAGTGCAAGCTTCTACTTCTAGGACTAGGCCCACTACTTCTAGTTCCTCTCCCAGTCCCTTATTTGGTCATAGACTTGGGAAGAGGAAGATGTAATTCAAATTGTAATTTGTAATGATGTATAACTTTACTATTTAGCTTCTAGTCATCAACATTCCACATGAGAATGCGATTTTGTACCCACTATGCATTTATATATATCTAAACTTAGCTTGTTTCTTTTGTTTTCTCATTAATTAACTCATTGGATGCATCTTCTCATAGAATTTTCCAAGAAAAATGCATTTTTAATTAAATTTTATGCTATTTTTAAGTTCCCGAGTTTTTTGTCGAGTTTTTCCAAAAACTGGCCGAGTTTTCCCGAGTAATCTTTTTCAGGGCTTAGCGAGTTTTGGGCAAATGAGAGTTTGCCATCCTTGCTTTCAAGTATAGAGCCCAAAACTACCAGAGAAGCTTTGGAGGATGACAACAGGGTCAAGGCAATGGAAGAGGAGCTTGAGCAAATTGAAAAGAATGAAACATGGACTCCTGTTCCCAGACCACAGGACAAGAATGTCATAGGTACCAAGTGGGTGTACAGAAACAAGCTAAATGAAGAAGGAAAGGTGGTAAGTAACAAGGCAAGGATAGTCTGCAAAGCATATGCACAGGAGGCAGGATTAGATTATGGAGAAACCTTTGCACTTGTTGCAAGACTAGGAGTAAGAATTCTACTTGCATATGATGCTCATAAAAAGTTCAAAGTACACCAAATGGATGTAAAGTCTGCATTTCTAAATGGTATATTGGAGGAGGAAGTGTACATAAAACAACAGGAAGGCTTCTCATCCACAAAGAAAAAGGGCATGGTCTATAAATTAAAGAAGGCACTCTATGGGCTAAAACAGGCCCCAAGGGCTTGCTATGAAAGGTTACATTCATACCTCCTGACCATAGGATTCACAAGAACAGGAGATAACAACAATATGTATCTCAAGACTGGTAAAGAAGGAAACTTGATTGCTGAAATATTTGTGGATGATATCATCATTGGAAGAGATGACAAAATGAGCAAAGACTTCGCTGAGTAGATGAAGAAAGAATTTGAAATGTCCATGATTGGAGATATAAAATTCTTCATTGGATTGCAAGTCCATCAACTAAAAGAAGGTATTTTTATTTCTCAGTCCAATTATGTTAAGGAAATTTTTAAATCATTTGGGCTAAAAGAATCCAAACTAATTGGCACACCGATGATAACCAACTACAAGTTATCAAAGGAGGATGATGCTAAAGAAGTTAATGAGACATTGTATCGATCAAGGATTGGCGAGTTACAGTATGTTGTGCATAGCAGACCTGATATTGCACATTGTTATTCCTAACCGGTTACTGAGAGGGGGGGTGAATCAGTAAATCCTATTTCTATTACAATTCAGTACTTGTTTAATTATTCTTCCAAGATAAGCAGAATCTAAACAATCATTCACAAGCATAAATAGAAACACACAGATCAACACAGGATGTCTACATGGAAACCATCGCTTAGAAAAAAAAAACCACAATGAGACAGAGCTCACAACTTCACTACTGCAGAATGAAGGCACCCTGTTAAGAGCTTACAAAGCAGTTGTTAGAGTGCTATGCGGTTAAAGGATTTGATAGAAAATCGGTTAAGCTCTTAACGCTGTTAGGAGTTGCCTGGTTAAAGAACTTTTAACATCAACAAAGATGTTACCCAGTTAAGGGATTTTTACAAAGAACCAATTAGGCTCCACCCTGATAGAGGGATTTCAATATACTTTCACACCTTATAAAAGCAATGATCTTAATTGATACTGATTGTCTGATTAGATCATACCTGTTGATCTCTTTCCCGGTTCAGCCTGGCTGTTGATCTCTTTGCCTCCCACCTCTGTGCCTGTAGCACTTTTCTCAGAAGGTATCTCTACTCTGCTCTGTGTATTCACCAACAATCAACAATCAACAATATTCTTTCTTGCGTCCTATAACCAGTATTTATACAAGACTCCGTCTTAATGAAACCCTTAACTCATAAAACCACCAGGGTGTAAACTCAACATTAAATCATGCAACTAGCAAAAAGCTTTGCGTTCTAATCTAGAGTTTACCTTGAAAACATCCGTAGAAATAAAGCTAACTCCAATTAAAAAGCTAACTCCACTTCTGAGCGGTGGATGCTTCGCATTTTCTGGTTTTATCTCAAACTGCTCCGTAGAATCCAGTACGGATCTTTATACAGTTTTGACCGGTATACTCTTATACGCGGTCTATCCCTGTTATGCATACCGGTGTACCCCGGTGTATCCCCTCTGTTTAGTCTACCGATTGTATACATTATGTTTCTAGTCTACCGGTGCATATATTCAAAGATAAGTGATCTACCAGTGAGTCATTACCGGTTGGAATGGTGTTTGCAACTAATTTACACTAATGACAACTTAAATTGATAACAATCTTCCCCTTTGTCATTGGTGGCAAAACCATTATCAAAACCGTTATTGACTTATCTCAATATACCTTGATCTAGTATTGTATTGCTTCAGCTCTTCTTTCTTCTATTTGCAAACTTCCCCTTAACTGCTGCTTCCCTGCTTCCTCTGTTCTGATCTCTTCAATTCCCTCTGTTCTACTCTGCCTCCTTATCTTCTTCCCCTTTTTGCCTCCATAGGACAAAGGGTTAAGCTGCACTTAGGGTTTCATATTTGTAGTTTGGTGAAGATATCCTCATAGATATTCTTTGCAGAATGAAGAAACGGTGCCCATTGACCGGTTACATATTCAATGTTCTTTTGGGCTGCTTTTAGATAAACAATGATGTTCTCCATATCCTCCATAGTTTTATAATCAGGTTCATTGATCAGAATTTCTGTAGAAGTTGCAGTTTGTTGCATGGAGTCAAATGTTGGGGCCAAAAATAACTGAAATCCAATAATGTCTTGGATTCTCTTATTCTCCTATTCTGCAGTCTTTCTTAGAATTAGAACTAGACTGGTCATTTCTCTACTAAAATTTGTTGCTGACTTATTTTTGATGTCAAATTGAGTAGACAAGACTCTTATTTCTTCTGAAGTCCTTGCAGACTTTTCTGTCGGATCTTGCAAAAACATTTCAAAATTATAAGTTCTTGTCATCAAACTTCCTACAACTTGGATCTGTTGTTGAAGAACTCTTAGGTTAGATGACACATTTACCTTTATTTATTCAACTTGTTTGTGGAGAATCTATATTCTCTTATTTTCATAGTGATCTATTGTGACAGTTTCAAGATCTATCAGGTCATCACCAATGGCTTGTGCCAATACTTCCAACTGATCTACAATAGGTTCATCTCCATCTATGTCTACATCAGGTACAAAGTTGCACAGAATGTTCTTGACAGATGTCAGGACCATGTCCTGTTTCCTCTTGGTCAGCTCCTTGAGCTGTCTTGTTGACATTTTGCTGATGTCAACCACTGTATCAGTGGCCTTGCTCCTTTTAGCTTCTTTATCCTCAGCTAATGATAATTTTCCTTTAGATGAGGAGGAACTTGGGATATCTGTTCGCTCCTTTTGCTTGGGCTCCTGTTCCGATTGAGCTTGCTCAGTGTGTACAAGAATTTCTTGTTCCTTTTCCTTATGTTCTTCATTTCCTTGTTGAGCTGCATCTTCCGGTTGTGCCTCTTCTTCAGGTAGGTCTTCTTTAGAAGGTGCTTCTTCCTTATTCTGAGCTTCTTCTTCCGGTGGCACTTCAACTTCAGGTGGGGCATCCTGTTCTTGTTGAAGTTATTCTTCCGGTGGAACTTCTTCTCTGTGCTGCTCTTCAGCTGTATGTAATTCTCCCAAAGGAATATCATTTCCCAGTTCTTGTTCTACTGGGGGAACTACCTATTCAACATTTATCTGTTCATCAGATGTGAACTCCTCTGCTTGAACATTTACCTTACCGGTTGCAAGGTCTTCACGAGTAGTGAATTGAACCAGTGGTGCTTGTACCTGTTCAGTTTCATCCTGTGGACCTAAATTCTCAAGTGTACTGAAGTTGTACTGCTACCAGAAGTCTAAAGTCTCTTTATAGACTTGATTCTCATATGCATTTAGTATCTGGGCAACTCGATACTTAGTATCCAAGTTCATTGTTGCTTCCTCCAGTAGAAGCTTTATTCTTTCTTTACTGAGACTAGGTCTGACTTTTAAAAGTGTTTCCTTATTAATTCTTGTTTTGATGCCTAGACCGGTTCTCCATTTTGTCTGAAGACTAGAATTGAGTTCCGGTGGAAACTTGGACTTGTAGTCCCTTGGAGTTTTATGAAAATCCATAAAAGTTTCCACTATAGCTATAATTACTGCATGTTTATCATCTTCTTCTAGTACATTGTACCTCTTAGCAGCATTATCTACTTCTCCGAAGTCCATTACCTCATCAACAATATCATTGACAGACATAGGGCGAGTGTTACCTTTGCTTGGAAAGATGAGAACGGTTGGATGTGCTTTATCGCTGCTCTTGCCGTCGATGATGTCGACGATGACCGGTTTTGTGGGAATCTTCTCTTTAACCGGTGCTTCAGCTCCAAGCACTCCTTTTCCTTTATCGGTGTCAGGGACCGGTGGAACTATGGTTCTATGTCGAGCTTCTTCTGCTTGTTGTTGGGTCTAAAGAAGTTTGGTCCATATGGCTACTCCTTCCTTACGAACTTTGTCAGCTTCTCCTATCAGCATCCGACTGATCCTCCTCTTTGTCAGGAAATCATGTTGATGCAGTTCAGCTTGTTCAGTTGCTTCAACTAGAGTGAGGTGGTTCTGAACCTCTAGCAGAGCTTGTATCCTCATCTCCTTTTCTCTGTCCATTGAAGCTTTCCATCTATATTCAAGAATTTCTAGAAGATCATTAGGCACTGTCGAATGAAGTTCCGCAGGTTGCAAATTAAACTTATGGAGGCAGTACACTACTGCTTCTTCAATTTTCCTTCTACCTTCTTCATTTGCCAGATCATATCTTCTTTTGACACCACCCATTCCGCCATGGTCTTTCATTCCTGCCACAAATTCATCAATTGTGGGCTTGTCTCGTCTCAATGGATCCTCCTTTACCGGTTTACCTAATTTCCTCTTTCTGACCAGAGGAACTGTTTCCTCGATCTCTGTCTCCTCTTGTTCTTCCTCTTGGGTACTGGTTACCGGTGGAGCTTTCTTCCTTTGAGCCTTGGGCTGCTCTATCATCGGTTTCTTCTTTGGTGTGGGGGCCCTTTTGGTGTAGACATTTTTAATCGGTGCCCTCTTCTTCAGATTCTCCTGGATCTCTTCGTGGGTACCGAATCGGTAAGCACCGAGATCTAGATCCGCCTCAGTCAAGGCATTTGCATATGCCTTAGCAGCCTTCGTGGTGATCTCGTAGCCTAGCTCAGAAGCATACACAGTTCTCGGTTCCACGGCTTGAATGATGCAATTGTCAGTGGTAACCAGAAAGCATACGTCGTCCTTGTATTCGTCAACAATGGTTGACGGCACCCTCTCCCTTGCATGCATTTTTTATTGAAATGCTTCAAAGTATTCAATCATTACCCTTTCTAACTAGTTTCCCAGTTGGTTGGCCATTTCACTAATTTGATGCATGACCGGTCTGTCAGTTCCCCAAGTCACTTTTCCGATTCTCGTGAAGAAATTTAAATAGAAGTACAGACATACCAGCCAGGTTCCATACTTCATGGATTTCTTCTTGACAACTCCGAGCATCTTCATGTTTTCAAAGATTTGCCCTCGAAGCATCACACGGATGTGGTATTTAGCATTATCGTGCATTATCCGGTGTGCGGCGTGAATTGCTCCACCGGGTATGCTATTTAGATTGCTTGACTGGTAAACCTTGTAGCCAATCACAACAGATGCAAAGCGGACTCCATCATCCTCAATGTCGGTCACGGTCATAAGTCGACCATCAAATCTTGACTTTGTTAGTTTATTGACGACGGCATTGGAGATGGTCCTTAGGGTTAGTGCTTCCCCTTGGTTGCTATATCTACTCACTCTATGCAGATCATCTTTTGTGATCGGATGGCATACACCTTTATTGAGCCAAAAACCCAGTTTGTGAACACAACTTACAACCAGTCGAATTAGGTCTTCCTGGAAGATGGTCGGGTAGCATACTCCATTGATAATTCCAGATGATACCAGCTTTGCATACTTATCAGGAAGTCTCCCTTCTTCACATAGCGAGAGGTACTCGCCTTGAATATATGTTTCACCCAATTCTTCCTGTTTGGCATGTATGAACGCCGTGACATCTTCGGTCAAAAGAACTCTGTTTGGCACAGACGACAACGCACCAACCCTGTCGTTTTCTCAATTCTGAACCGGCAAAATATCATATGAAGGTCAGTCCAATTGATTTCCCTTAATCAGCTTCACGGTAGAGGATGAAGATGCCATTGCTAACAATTGGTTAACATAAGGAAGATTGATCGGTCTAACAGACAATGGCTCACGATAATCAAAGCGCAACAATATTACTAAGCATAAAGATTCGTTAATCACAAGGATAGCAAAGTAAAACTAATGAGTAATTCTTCTTTTATAGGGTTAGGGTAACGGTAACTATTTGTTAAACGGCTAAAGCATTTATTGCCTTACCTACCCTTTCTTTCCGCTTTTTGCTAACCAGTTCTCCGGCTTTTTCAGTTGAGCAAACCTCGGTTGAACAACTCTTACCTGTCCGATCTCTCTTGTAGACCGAGTGAATATTAATACTCACCTGTACTACCAGGAACAATAGATAGGCTACCGGTTCCCTCTAACCCCTGTAGGCACAATTTGCTGAAGAGATATCACCATCGATCGATGATGACCTTTCTTTTGTTTTCTCCTTAGCAGAACTCTTTGATTCCTTCTTGAACCAAATCTGCTTGACTTGTTTCTCAGTCTTCTCCCCTTTGTTCTTCTCAATTGAAGACGAGATCTTCTCCACCGGTTTGACCGATCCCTTCCTTTTGTTCATCAACCGGTTCCTATAGTCTTTGGCTGGGTGTCCAACCTTGTTGCAGGAGTAATAGACTATCCCGGTTGATTTACATGGGTTCACCCTTGTATTGTTAGGTGAATTGCACCGGTAGTCATTGTGACTATGTATGCCACAATTAGCATAGTTGGTTGTGCTCCGATTCTTGTATCTCTTTGTGAATGCCGGTCTTGAGGATCTGAATGCCATAGTCTTTGATCTGCATTCATCAGCTTTGTGTCCGAACTTATTGCATGCGTAGCAATAACCCTTGAAGCTTCCCCTGCTTCCACTGGACACAGTTGTGGCGCTTGACCAGCATTCATTGGTCTTGTGGCCATTCTTGCAACAATTTTTGCAGTAACTGTTATTTGGCTTCACCGGTGCATTCCTACACGCATTTGTTCTATGACCCGATTTCCCACAATGATTGCAAGAGGTGTTAAAAGTCTTCTTACCTTTTTGTGCCAACGGCTTCTTCTTATCTTGCTTGCTTGTCTTAGCTCCAGAAGACTCACCAGTCTCTTTGGTGTCTTTACCGGTGAATCCAAGACCGGTGGGGTCTTTGTGCTTTAATTTGAGCTTTGAGTTGCTCATCAAGCTTGACCAAGCTTTCATTGTATCTTCTTAGGGTTTCATTTCTTTCTTCAAGTTCTTTCATCTGCCCCTTCAATTCATATAGCTCTATTGTCAGCTTTTTGCATGGATCATCTCTGTCATGCCAGCCCTTCTGCATGTTGGTGTTTTCTTGCATGACAATTTGCATGTCTTCTTGAAGTTGCAGAATGACTAGATCATTTGCCCCTACAGCTTCCTCTGCCAAGTTCCTTGCTCTCTCAGAGGCTGTTAATGACTTGATTTTTGTGTTTCTTTCATCTTCAGCTTTTCTCTTTTTCTCAATCAGTTCAGTCATCCTTAGGGCATTATCTTCTTGCTCCCTCTTAAGGTTGGAGATCTGATCGATTAGGATCTGGTTCCTCTCCATGAGCTCAAAGACTGCCTCCTCAGCTTCATCAGATCCACTCTGCCCAAAAAGTTCATCAATAGTTTCATTTCTCTCACTCAATTGTAGAGTCAGCTCCTTTCTTTTGGCAAGTCATATTCTCAGTCTGTTCTCCAGAGAGGCAATAGTATCGTTGGCTTCCTCAAGCTATTTCTGATACCTGTAACCCTCTATGATCTTTTTCTCAAGCGGTTAAGCTTTATATATTAGAGAACAAAGCTCTGATACCATTTTTTATTCCTAACCGGTTACTGAGAGGGGGGGTGAATCAGTAAATCCTATTTCTATTACAATTCAGTACTTGTTTAATTATTCTTCCAAGATAAGCAGAATCTAAACAATCATTCACAACCATAAATAGAAACACATAGATCAACACAAGATGTATACGTGGAAACCCTCGGTTAGAAGGAAAAAACTATGGTCAAACAGAGCTCACAACTTCACTACTGCAAAATAAAGGCGCCCTGTTAGGAGCTTACAAAGCACTTGTTAGAGTGCTACCCGGTTAAGTGATTTTTGCAAAGAACCGATCAGGGTCCACCCTAATAGAGGGATTCCAATATGCTTTCACACCTTATAAACGCAATGATCTTAATTGACACTAATTGTCTGATTAGATCATACCTGTTGATCTCTTTCCCAGTTCTACCTGGTTGTTGATCTCTTTGCCTCTCACCTCTGTGCTTGTAGCACTTTTCTCAGAAGGTATCTCTCCTCTGCTCTGTGTAATCACCAACAATCAACAACATTCTTTCTTGCGTCCTATAACCTGTATTTATACAAGAGTTCGTCTTAATGAAACCCTTAACTCATAGAACCGCCAGGCTATAAACTCAACATTAAATCATGCAACTAGCAAAAAGCTTTAAGTTCTAATCTGGAGTTTACCTTGAAAACATCCGTAGAAATAAAGCTAACTCTACTTTTGAGCAGTGGATGCTCCGCATTTTCTGGTTTTGCTCCGCAGAATCTAGTGCTGATCTTTATACAATTTTGACCGGTATACTCTTATACCCGGTCTATCCCTATTATGCATACCGGTGTACCCCAGTGTAACCCCTCTGTTTAGTCTACCGATTGTATACATTTTGTTTCTAGTCTACCTGTGCATATATTCAAAGATAAGTGATCTACCGGTGAGTCGTTACCGGTTGGATTGGTGTTTGCAACTAATTTACACTAATGACAACTTAAATTGCTAACACACATGTAGTAGGCATTGTAGCCAGATTCTCTGCTAACCCAAAAGAGACACATTTAATAGCAGTGAAGAGAATCTTCAAATACTCAAAGGGTACTAAGGAATATGGTTTATGGTTTCCTCACAAAGGAGGTTTCGAGATAAAAGTGTTCACTGATGCAGATTGGGTTGGTAACATTGATGACAAAAAAAACACGTGGAGGTGCATTCTTTCTTGGAGAGATGATTGTGTCATGGACGAGTAAGAAGCAGAACTGCATTTCACAGTCCAAAGCAGAAGCTGAGTATGTTGCTGCAGCAATTAATTGCACACAAGTGATCTAGATAAAACAAATATTGGAAGAAATCCAAGAACAAGTACCTAAACCTATTGCAATATACTGTGACAACACAAGTGCAATAAATATATCGAAGAATCCTGTCGTGCACTCAAAAACGAAGCACATTGCTTTAAAGTATCAGTATCTGAGAGAGCAGGTGCAAAATAAAGAAGTGAAATTGCAATATGTTCCCACAAAAGAACATGTTGCTGACATATTCACAAAGCCTTTACTGAAGAGTACCTTTGAGTATCTTAGGAGTAAATTAGGGGTAGTGCCCCTTTGTGATCTTCAGTATGTAATGTCCCGAAGGAGATTTCGGTCCGGAGGTGAATTCGGTCCGGCGGTGAATTATGTTCGGAGGTAAATTATGTCCCGGCGGTAAATTTTGTCCCGATGGTAAATTATGTCCCGGCAGTACAACGGGTGGATAGGTCGTGTGGTAGAACGAATGGATGGACCGTGCGTTACAATGGGTGGATTGGTCGTGCGGTACAACGGGTGGATGGGCCGTGTGGTACGAGTGGGTAGGCATGCGGTACAATGAGTGGATTGGCATGGGTACAACGAGTGGATGGGCCGTGCAGTACAACGGGTGGATGGCCGTGTGGTACAACGGGTGGATGGCTGTGCGGTACAACGGTGAGGGATGATGCCTTCCAGACGCCCGATTGAAATCCACTTCTACGTAGATAATTAGATATGAATTTGCAAACACAGAGTAATACACCAACTAATATGATTGCCAGAAAGATCTTACTAAATTTATTGACGGAACTTCGGATTTGCTAGATCCGATACAAGCAGAACAAACAGAGTAGGGTGAGAGTTGAATCCCATCGAAACTACAACAAACCAAATAGGGAGGGTCTTTCACCTCCGAAATGGCGAACAACAGAATCCCAACAGGAATTCGCAAATACAAATCAAATATAAATCTCAACATATAAAATCCAACCTACACGCCGAGCATAAATACTCGTCAGGAAAACTCCCGAGAGTGCACAAAAGAGCCGACGGCGACAACTACACCTATGCCAACAAAATAAAAATGGGCCCGAGATAAACTAAATCGATCGGAACCCAAATACATTAATTTTATTAAAAATGGGGACATTACAAATCCTCGCCACCCAAAGATTGCTTGCCCTCAAGCAATTCATCATCAATACTCCAAGATTCCAAACTAGGCGCGGACACTGATAACTGTATCCACTGGAGCCCTCAAGCCGCAACAAGACCACGCGCATGCGCCTAGGAGTAAGCAAGAAAAGTAACTCTCCATCAAGCTTCTACTGCTCTACTCTAATATAATTGTTGCCATGCCCAGAGTCACTAGGATCCCAATGAAACCAAACATCAAACTCATCAATGCTCAAATCCCAAGCCAAGTGCGGACGTTGGTAGTAATATCCATTGAAAAGTCTGTGCTACTGTTGGACCATATGCACATAGTTGGATTTAGTTGGGACGAGTAAACCGTCATCAAGCTTTAACTGTGTCACTGTGGTATAACTATTGCCATGCGCTTCACCAGGATCCCAACAACGCCAACCCATGAAACATTTCACACCCTCATGTTCAACAATCTCTTCCAGCATGGGCACAGACACAAATGCTGATGCCGGCAACACTGTAATATTCTGAAGGTGATCTCTACCTGGAGGTAATTTTGCGAGACGTCCAGAAAGCAATCTCGGCCCTACGGGAATCTCTATCCGAAGGCTATCTTGGCCCGAAGGGGATCTCAACCCGAAGGCGATCTCGACCCGAAGGGAATCTCGATCCGAAGGGAATCTCGACCCGAAGGCAATCTCAGCCCGAAGGGAATCTCAATCCGAAAAAAAACTCAGCCCGAAGGGAAACTCAACCAAAAGGTAATCTCGGTCCGAAGGGAATCTTTACCCGAAGGCAATCTCGGCCCGAAGGGAATCTTGACCCGAAGGCAATCTCGGTCCGCAGGGGATCTTGACCCTAAGGCAATCTCCGCCCAAAGGGAATCTCGATCCGAAAGAAAACTTGGGCCGAAGGGAATCTCGACCTGAAGGCAATCTTGCTCCAAAAGGAATCTCGACCCGAAAGCAATCTCGGTCCGAAGGGGATCTCGACTCGAAGGCAATCTCGGCCCGAAGGGGATCTCGATCCAGAAGCAAACTCAACCCAAAGGGAATCTCAACACGAAGGCAATCTCGGTCCGAAGGGAATCTCGACCCAAAGGCAATCTTGGCCCAAAGGGAATCTCAATCCGAAAGCAAACTCGGCCCAAAGGGAATCTCAACCCGAAGGCAATCTCGATCCGAAGGGGATCTCCACCCGAAGGCAATCTCGGTCCGAAGGGAATCTCGATCCGAAGGAAAACTCGGCCTGAAAGGAACCTCGGCCCGAAGGCAATCTCGGCCCGAAGGGAATCTCCATCCGAAGGCAATCTCAACCCGAAGGCAATCTCGATCCGAAGGCAAACTCGGCCCGAACGGAATCTCAACCCGAAGGCAATGTTGGTCCGAAGGGGATCTCCACCCGAAGGGAATCTCGGCCTGAAGGGAATCTCGATCCGAAGGAAAACTCTGCTCGAAGGGAATCTCGGCCCGAAGGCAATCTCGGCCCAAAGGGGACCTTGACCCGAAGACAATCTCGGCGGTGAACAAAGTCTTGACGATGAACACAGCCTCGGCGGTAGACAGCCTCGGCGATGGATACGGCCCCGGCGACGAACATAGTATCGGTGACGGACAGAGCCTCGGCGACGGATAGAGCCTCAGTGGCAGACAGAGGCTCGGCGACAGATACAGCCTCAGTGACAAACAAGGCTTCGCCAACAGACAGAGTCTCGGCAACGGATATAGCCTCGACGACAGACAAGGCCTCAGCAACAGACACAACCTTGATAGGGGACTGTGTTTCAACGAGAACCTTGGTGGACAAAGCCTCGGTGGAAAATAGGGCCTCATGTAAAGCAGCACCTTTATCGCTGTCATCAACATTCTTCCACTTGTGCAAATGAGATATTAGTTTTTCTTCACAATGCTTGAATACATTACTCACGAATCTACACGCTGCCATAGATGGAACACATTCTAGATTGCGAACAGCCCACAACATAGATATGATAGGTTGGGATATTTCATCCATCTCTTCAATGCACGAAATCATAAGGCTCTCCATAGCAACCGCAACCTTACTATCATGACATTCTTTGATTGTGACCAAGAAGTGCTGAAACATATCATGGATCAAGTCTTGCAACTCTAGATCTAAGAGGAGGTTAATTACTTTGACATTTGCACAATTCTCCAATATTGTAGATCTCCTGCCAAAGGGGTCACCACTGAAGTCATCAAGACTCTGAAAGCTGTCAACGATCAAATGCAATATCTCTATCATGATGTTGTCATCATATGGTTCTCTAGGAGCCCAGATCCTCAAAATCTCACTGAGACATGCTGCAACTGCCAACTTCATTTCCTTGTCCTAGTGTCTCAATAGCCTGGGTTGACTTAAGGCATCCTTAATTGGAGAAAGGATCCTTTGTATAAATCTTGAAGGTAATTGGTCAACCTTACACAAACATACTTCCAATATATCTAATGGAAGATCAATACCCTCGCTGAGCTCTTTGCTAATCCTTTGTAGTGCTTTCAACCACCACTGTCCATCACTGTTGGGCGCCATGGTGTGATCTAAATGCCAAAATCTCTCAATCATCCCAATAGGCTGGCAAGATCACCAGCTCTAATACCATTGTAATGTCCCGAAGGAGATTTCGGTCCGGAGGTGAATTCGGTCCGGCAGTGAATTCCGTCAAGAGGTAAATTATGTCCTGGCGGTAAATTTTGTCCCGATGGTAAATTATGTCTTGGCGGTACAACAGGTGGATAGGTCGTGCAGTACAACGGGTAAATTGGCCGTGTGGTACAACGGGTGGATGGGCCCTCTGGTACAACGGGTGGATGGGTCATGCGGTACAACGGGTGGATGACCGTGTGGTACAACGGGTGGATGGCCGTGCGGTACAACGGTGAGGGATGATGCCTTCCAGACGCCCGGTTGAAGTCCACTTCTCCTTTGCAGATAATTAGATATGAATTTGCAAACACAGAGTAATACACCAACTAATATGATTGCCAGAAAGATCTTATTGAATTTATTGATGGAACTTCGGATTTGCCAGATCCGATACAAGCAAATTAAGCAGAGTAGGGTGAGGGTTGAATCACACCGAAACTGCAACAAACCAAATAGGGAGGGTCTTTCACCTCCGAAATGGCGAACAACAGAATCTCAACAGGAATTCGCAAATACAAATCAAATATAAATCTCAACATATAAAATCCAACCTACACGCCGAGCATAAATACCCATCGGGAAAACTCCCGAGAGTGCACAAAAGAGCCGACAGCGACAACTACACCTATGCCAACAAAATAAAAATGGGTTCGAGATAAACTAAATCGATCGGAACCCAAAATTAAAAATGGGGACATTACAAAGTAAAAGGACAGAAGTGTTCATCAATCCATTGAGCTTCAACAAAGAACTCTGCCTCATATTAATAGCATTGGTGACAAAGGACTGCTGCTTGAAGGGGGAGCAGATTTCAAAAAAAAAAGGCAGTCACTTACTAGCCTTTGGAATTATTGTCAAAGGGGGAGATTATGACCGGTGAAGGATGTGGACCGGTAAGGAACGTTTGCCATCAATGCCAAAGGGGGAGACTGCTGGCTATGGACATTAACTGATAACGATGGAACCGGTATATGGCAATGTGGTTTTGTCATTGATGTCTCAGGTTAACATTGTTCCAACAGGGACAAGTGACAATAATACTAAACAGGTGTAGTTTACAAGAGGAACTGGTTATAAAACCGGTGACACATATTGAGCAAGAAGGAGTACTGTTAATGTGACCGAGAAAGTCTCTAACCGATCATCAGAGCAAGCGGTAACCAAGGAAAGTAATCGGAGCATCCACAACACTAACCAATAAAGTATATAACCGGAACCATGGAACCAAACCAGTATAGACAAAGAAAGGAAGAGTGCCAGGTGATGACAAAGACCTATTCACTGCCTAAGGATGGAAACCGAGACTGACGAACCGATGAAAGTCACAGTTGACAAACACTTGAGTATATATGTAACCAGCAGTCTTTTAGGACAAAACGCATTTTTGGGGGAAAGAAACATGTAAAATGTTATGCTTTCTCTCTCAAAATCGCCACTCATGATGCTTTGAATTGAAACGTGTTTTCATGAGCAAATAACATATGTTTTGAAGATGTAAAACACCACCCAGCATGTTGCAGATAAAAATGGGTTTTTGAGGGAAGGAAACATGTGTAAAAATGATATGCTTTCTCCTCCAAAATAGCCACTCATGATGATTTGAGTTGGAATGCGTTTTTAAGAACAAACAACATATGTTTTGGAGGTATAAATCGCCACCCAGTATGCAAGTTTTAAAAACGGGTTTTTGAGGTAAAGAAACATGTGTTTCAAGAGTCAAAATTGCCACCCAGCATACAAGTTTTGGCAAATATAATCAAAAGACACATTAACGGTCTTTTGAAAGGAGAAAACACATGTCTTTCAATTTGAAAACTCCACCAAACACTAGACAACATAAAAACAGGTTTTAGCAACATAAGAACATGTGTTCTTCCACCCAAAATTGCCACCTAGCATTTGATTATCTTCATAAAAACAAAAAGCATATGTTTTGAAGTTTGAAATCCCCACTAATGAGTAATAACGTGCTTTTGAGAGATAAAAGCATATTTATCTAAATGTGCATATGTAAAAAAGTCTAAATTCTGCACTTACCACATTAAATAACAAATTTTATTTAAAATATGTAACTACATTCAAAAACCCCACTAACTTACATTTTAGGACTTGGCAGTGTATTTTAATGGGTATCATGCACATGGATGTATGCAATGAATAATGAAAAACCCACCTTTGCACTTAAAAACACCTCATGTAATTAAAATTAAATTAATAACTATAGTTCTTAATAAAGTAAAATGAAAATAGACTTAAAAAGACTATTTTTCATAAAACATTAAAAACTATGATTAAATCAACACAGAATGAGCTGAAAATTAAAAATGGATGCCAAAATCCACTTTAAAATTTAAAAATAATTTTATTACGTGCAATTGCCCTCAAAAAGTCCACTTTTGGAAAATTTTAATAAAATATGCAGTTGCCCTGAAAAATGCCACTTTTCCCCCTATAACTTGAGCTAGACAACTCCGATCAAGGCCTAAGATAGCTCGAAATGAGCGGAATTCAAAGTGCCATTGACTTAAGGGAAAAAACAAGATTAAAAATTTCTTCAAGAAGGATAAAAATGAAGAATAAACATGAAGATTGCCAAAAATCAAGTGCTTGCAGTCATAGAAGAAAAACTCATTCTAACAAGCATTTCAGGGATAAAACTTGACGGAGATCTTCGAAATGAACGTATAGATAAGGCTAAATGAAGTATAATTCTAGGATGACAAACATACCTTCATGACGCCATATCTATATGTCGAGACAAAGAGGATACACCTACAGATCCATGAGAAAATTGTGTAGGGTTGCCCCCAATTTTGTGATGTCAAAATTGAGGACAACAGCTGGCTCTAACTGACGAACGTACCTCGTTTGTTCTTGGAAACAATGATGAATGTAGAATCCAGACCTCTAAGTGTCTTCATCTACTCCATTGGGCTATAGAGTCAGGCGACCAAAAACAAAAAGACTCAAAACCCTAAACATCTAAAAAGACTTGGACATTATGTAAAAGAGGTACCTATCTGGAGCTTATTCAAAATAATGCTTCAGATGTTGCGCACTGTATGGAAGCGCAAAAGGAGTTCCATCACGGTAAGCCAACAGGAAACTCTTTTCTCCAACCACTTGATGAATTGTGAAAGGACCTCGCCAAAGAGAATCAAATTTACTATGCATTCCTTTTGGTTCTCGCCTTTTATCCCAAAAGCAGGACATGATCACCAACTTGGAATTCCTTATGCTTAGCTTTTTGATAAAAAAGCTTCTTGACTTGTTGATGTGCTATAAGTCGATCCACCACTTCTGTTCTTTGTTCCTACAACTGATGCAGGAACATGATTCTTTTATCCAAGGAACTCTCAAAAGTTTCTTCTTCAATGACCTTAGCCAACTTGAGAGCAGGAAGCTCCAAAGTTATGGGGATTGCTAAATTCAAACCATAAAAGCGCTGAAATGGTGGCATAACAATAGCTCTCTTGGGCGTAATTTTGTTTGCCGACAAAGCATCAAACAAAGCCTTGTGACAGGACATTTGATTTCCATCCACAAGCTTGCGAATGATAGTAACTAGGATTTTGTTACTTGATTCAGCCTAACCATTTCCCTGCGGATAATAATCAAATGAATGAAAAAGAGTAATACAATGCTTAAAACAAAACTGTGAGATCTTTGATGAGGAGAAAACTGAAGCATTATCTGTCACGATCTTATTAGCTACCCCAAAGCAAGAAATAATATTCTCCTTCAAAAATGAACATACTACTGATGATGTTGCATTCTTTACAGGAATTGCTTCAAGCCACTTAGTGAAATAATCCGTTGCAGTCAAAACATATGTATGCCCTGCACTGGACACAGGATATATAGTACCAATGAAATCGAGGCCCCATTGTTGAAATGGTTCCTCAATCACTACCGGATTCAAAGGTAATGTAGCGAGCTTTTGCTTTCCTACGAACTGCTGACAATGATCACACTTGCATATCCAACTATATGCATCCTGGAAAAGAGTTGGCCTATAGTATCTTGCTTGTAAAATCTTATGAGCAGTTACAGGTGCTGAAAAATGCTTACCACATGCCAAATCATGAAATGATTCTAGCAATCTATCCTGCTACGCTTTATCCAGACAACGAAGAAATATGCCATCAATAGTACGTTTATACAAACCACTATCCCAAAGGACAAAATGAGCAGCTCTTAACTTTAAACTTCTTTCCTTGTAAGTAAAATGTGTTGGACATTCACCATACGTGAGAAAGTATGTGATGTCTGAATACCATTCATCGGTTGTACTTACAAACAAGACTCTAGGTAAATCTTCAGGAGTTTCTTCTTCAAGTTCATTTTCAGCCATAAGCTGACATAAACCTTTACCACGAACTAACTTAGTTGGTTTGATCTCAATATCATACTCCTGGATCTTGGCAATCCAATTGCCTCTCTTTGTTTCGAACTCTTGCTGCGTCAAGATTGATTTGACAGTTGTATCAGGAACCAGAACTACATGTGAGTTTAGGATGTAAAACCTGAAATACTTAATTGCCTTTACAACTGCAAAAGCATTTTTCTCCATCAATGAATACTTCAACGCGTGTGACTTGAGTGGACAGCTAATGAACACAATAGGAGATTCTATATCTTCAGCATTCTTTCGCATGAGAATAGCTAACATGGTATGTTCAGAGGCATAACTGTACATGATAAATTCCTTTGTACAGTCTAGACAAACTAGCACAGGAGCTTGACCTATTTCTTCTTTAATTTCTTTGAAAGCGACCTTTCCTTCAACACTCCAGCAAAACATCGACGCTCCCTTTATCATATTTGAAATATGACGAGTCTTTTTCGTAAAGTCTGGAACAAATCTTCGTAGGAAGTTTACCTTTCCAAAGAAAGAATGAACGGCAATTTTGCTGGTAGGTAGTGACAAACTTTGAATAGACTTCACCCATTAGGATCAATCTTTATTCCTTCTTTAGACACAATATGTCCAAGAAGTTTACCTTCTGTAACCCAAAAAATTGACTTTTTAGGATTGAGAGAAATTCTGTGCTGACGACCTCTCTCCAACACTTGACGCAGATAATACACATGATCTTACCTTTGCTTGGAGAAAATAGTAAGATCATCAAGGTAAACCACAATGAACTTATACTTGATATCACGAAATGCTAAATCCATTGCTCATTGGAAAGTAGCGCTTGCGTTTATCAATCCAAAGGGCATCCTGTTGTAAACAAAAGTACCCTACGGAGTTGTAAATGCGATTTTGTATTGATCATCTTCCTTGACTTCAATTTGATTATAGCAAGAAAATCCATCAAGCATGGATAACATCTGGGAACCAGTCACTGTTTGCAAAACATGATCCATGATTGGCAAAGAATAATTATCCTTCAAGGATGTTTCATTCAGATTTTTGAAGTCCACACAGATGTGGATCTCGCCATTCTTTTTCCGTACTAGGATGTCATTCTTTGGAAAGTAGCGCTTGCATTTATCAATCCAAAGGGCATCCTGTTGTAAAGAAAAGTACCCTACAGAGTTGTAAATGCGGTTTTGTATTGATCATCTTCCCTGACTTCAATTTGATTATAGCAAGAAAATCCATCAAGCATGGATAACATCTAGGAGCCAATCACTGTTTGCCAAACATGATCCATGATTGGCGAAGAATAATTATCCTTCAAGGATGCTTGATTCAGATTTTTGAAGTCCACACAGATGCGGATCTCGCCATTCGTTTTTCATACTGGGACGATATTAGCTATCCATGTAGAATGCTAAATTGGGAAGATTATTCTAGCATCCAACGTCTTCTGGATTTCAGCCAAAATAGTGTGAGAAATTTTGGGATTATACTGCCGCTGTTTTTGCCTGAAAGGAGCAGTTCCTGCCTTGAGAGGAATGTCATGTTGCAGCACTTTAGGACGAAAAGACTTTAAATCATCATATGAGTATGCCAAAACATCAATAGACTCATGCAAAAGATCAATAAAATGACCTTGTTCTTCAGGTGTTCCGCATTTACCAATATTCACAAACTTTGGATCAACATCTGACCCCAGATTATATCTTTCAAATTCCATAGCAGAACTAGCTCCAGCCTGTTGTTGATTTTTCACATAACGATCATGTTTGTCAAACAACCGCTCCAAAGAGACCAAGCCACAAGGAATTTTATTTCCTTTTAGCTGAATGAACTCTGCACCAGTATCAAGATCTTTTTCAGAGATATTTTCCCGAGGAGGTGAACTAATACCTTCAAAATACAACTCTTCAAAATTTTCTCCTGTCTCCAGGAAATTGATAATTTGATTATCATCATTGAAAACTTGCCAGTGCTCAGAATTATCAGGAACACTTGGGCGAAAAACCAATTGAATGGAATATTTATCTTGCTCAAAACTCTTATGAGGAATCAAGAGTGTTGCCAAGGCAGCAAGAGAATCAGCCTTATCATTAAATTATCTTGGAACCATAGAAATATTAAAGGCATCAAAACCTTCAAGATAATCCCATACCAAGTTCCTGTAATGCTTGAGTCTTTCGTTCCTTGTTTGGTACTGATTCCGAACTTGAGATACAACAAGTTCAGCATCTCCTTGAGTATGTAAATTACGAATCCCCTTATTTAGAGCAGCATCAATACCCAATATCAAAACTTCATATTCGGCAGTATTATTGGTATTATCAAACTGCAGTTTGAAAGAATATGGAAATAACTCACCTTGTGGACAAATTAAAACTACTCCAGCACTAGAACCAGTTGATGCACAACTGCCATCAAATTCTAATGTCCATACTTCATTTGATCTTGAAGTGCTCACATCATCAGACGAAAAAGAACTCATAGCATCATTCACTTCCATGGTTTCTCCATTCATCATAGATGTTGCAGGAGCTTCATTAGCTACTTGATCCTCAGTTGCATCAGCAAATCTATCATTATCAGTAACACATGACAACATAGATGCATCCGAAAGCCAATCCTCAGCAAATTCAAAAACATCGTCGATATGGAGGTAATAATTACTCATTCCAGCTAACTCAAAAAGAATTTGGGGATGAGGATCATCAGATTTAACAACATATTTAGTTTCCCTTTCAGGAAGCAATTTATGCATGTTACCCTTAACAGGTATTCGTGCTTCAGACATATCCATGTTAAGTTCTCCACCCACATCCTTACAAAAATTTTGACCAAGTAACATACCATATGAAGCGGGAACATCAGCAACCAAAATAGTCATCTTGATTTTCTTATCAGGGAAAGATAAGAATGCAAACTGAGCATCCTTGATTTGCCCCCGAAGAGGCACTTGTTTATTTTCCATGGAATAACAATTTCCAAAAGTCTTTGTCAAAGTAAGACCTAAGGCTTCAGCTACTTTGGCTTGCATATCATCATCAGATGCTTCGAAATCAATAACACAGATACTTAACTTGAAACCATTGATAAGCAAGGAAATGTAGAAAGGTTCTATTTTTCCTGAAACAGATGAAGGAATAGTAACTAAGCTATTAGACAAATTTTATTGTTCCGGGGCAACAACCTAAGCTTGGTGGGTTGTGATTCTTTGACAAACTTATTAAGCCTTTCCAACTGATCTGGATAAGTTTGTAGGTATTCCACCTCAAACATCTGAATCTTAGTTTTCTTAGCATGATCTATAATATCAAATACTTGAAATGAACTAGCTAAAGAAGAGGAAAAGGTTTCAGCTTGAAGTTTAGGATTAGACACATTGGGTCTCGATATACTAGAAGAAACAACAGGAGTATTGGTTGTACTTACTTGGTTTTTGACTGCGTCTTTGGGAAGAGTATGCAGTGGTGTCCTCTTTTCGTAAGCATGACAGGTGTTTGTACATCAATGTTCACTTTGACAACTTCCTCTCTTTGTCTAGCTAGATGCGTCTAGGAACCTGTCATAACTGCATAAGCATGACCAAAACTTTCTTCGGGATCTTGATCTTCATAGAAAACATACCCTATGTTAGACTCGCCAGTTGATCCATCACTTGCATTGTATAGGGAAGCATTATCCTCCATTTGATAGTCTTCTGGTAGGGTACCAGTTTGATCATTCTCAAAGTATCCTATGGCTTGATTGTCAAGGGGGCTTCAAGTGCAAGCCTCTCTAGAGGAGGAGGAAGCTTTGCTTGATTCTTTGCAACATAATTGTGAGAAGCATTAGGAAATATTCTCCAGGGAATATCTTGTACGAAGTATTGAAGGAATTTTGAGAAATTTTCTTTTTCAAAGCAAGTAACTCATTAGCCAATTTTTGCACTATAGGATCCGTACTTCATGAAGAAGAAACATCATTAGAGTTTCCCTTAGAACGATCCCTTCGTATCTGACCAGCCATGATACGATCATCTTCAATTTATGTTGCCAAGGTTTGAGCATTTGCTAGACTAGTAGGAACAACTCTCCTTAGCAAGAAACTAACTTCTAGGAGTTGAGTATTAATGAAGAAACACTTGAGAAAGCAATGCATGCTAATCCTCTGCAGGCTTAAAACGTTCTTCAAATTTGGTTTTCAAGGAATCCCAATCATTGATTGCTCCTATAGCCAAATTGTAGAACCAATCTGTAGCAATACCTTACAAGGTTTCAATGAAAAGCCTCACAGAGACATCATGATACTCCACACCAAGCACGCCACATGCAATGTAAAATGCTTTCATATGCTCATCAAGGTGTTGTTTGCCATCTCCGTAGAATTTAGGAAAATTCTTTCGTGAACTTTGTGGTAATAGGTGTAACAGAGGAGTAAAATCCAAAGAACCAAATGCCGTTCCTCATGGACCCGCAGCAGCCATCTTAGGAAAAACAAATGGAACTAACGGTTTCTGGAAGAAGAGTGAAGTTTCACCTGGAACAAGGCTCCTCTTTCTGGAAGGTAGATAACTAGTAGTTTGTTCAAGAGGAGTTTTATTAGTCAGCAAATCAAGCTTGGCTTTTTGAGACCAACTTAGAGCAACACCTTTTCACCCTTCTCCTTTAGAACGATGTTCGTATACACGAAAGCCCTCCAGTGTGAACAATTAAAACTAGAACAAAGAGATAAAATACTAACTTCAAACGAAAGCATGAGGCTTCCGAATGTGTTCGATATCCCAGTAGAGTCGCCAAAAACTATTGGCTAAAAATTTTGTAAGCCGCTAAGACTACACCTTACAAAATTCTAAATTTAGGCAACGGTATAATGAGATAAATTTCTCCTCTCAGTAATACGGGAGGCTCCATTCTTACCGTAGGTGGCTTCAATAGGATTTCGAATGAAATTGAATAAAGGGTGATTCTTCCAACCATTTCCTCTTTTTTCAAGAAAAGATTCACAAGCAAAAACAACTTTCTAATCCTACACGAATTTCCTACTACTACGATAATACTGGTGACCCAGTAGTTGACATGAGAACAACTCCTTGTTAGCAATTTAAGTTGTCATTAGTGTACATTCACAAACACCATGCACCGGTAAGAGCTCACCGGTCACTCACATTACTTAGAAGACACCAGTAGACAAGGAACAGTGCGTATGCACCAGTATTTAATGAGAAAAGTGAACACACCGGTAGACCGATCTAAGTACACAGTACCGGTCTCAGTGTGCATACAAAGTTGAACCGGGTATAAGGTTACACCAGTCTAAACTGCCTAAAGATCCGCACCGGATTATGTGGATCAATTTGAGTTAACACCGGATTTTACGGGAAATCCACCACTCTGAAGTGAAGTTAGCTTTTTAACAGGAGTTAGCTTTATTTCTACGGATGTTTTGCAAGGTAGACTCCAGATTAGAACGCATACCTTTTAGCTAGTTGCATGATTTTTTGGTGAGTTTACAGCTTAGCGGTTCTATGAGTTAAGGGTTTCATTACGATGAACTCTTGTATAAATACAAGTCATAGGACGCAAGATAAGTGTTGTTGATTGTTGGTGATTGCATAGAGCAGAGGAGAGACATCTTCTGAGAGAAGAGCGACAAACACAAAGGTAGCAAAGATCAACAGCCAGGCAAACCGGGAAAGAGGTATGATCTAATCAAACATTCGGTGTCATAACAGATCATTGCTTTTATCAGTAGTGAAAGCGAATTGAAATCCCTTTTTCAAGGTGGACCTAATCGGCTCGTTGTAAAAATCCCCTAGCAGGGTAACATCTTTGTTGATGTTCAAAGTCCTGTAACCAAGCAGCGCTTGACAGGGTTTAGATCTTGATCGATCTTTTGTAAAATCCCTTAATCGAGTAGCACCTTAACCAGTGCTTTGTAAGCTCCTAACAGGGTGCCTTCATTCTGCAGTAGTGAAATTGTGAGCTCTGTCTCACCGTGGTTTTTTTCCTTCTAACCGAGGGTTTCCATGTATATATCTTGTGTTGATCTGTGTACTTCTTTTACAGTTATGATTGTGTGATTCTCACTTTGCTTAGATTTAAAGAAGTGTTAAACAAGATAAAGAATAGAAGAAGAAATTAGTTCTTACTGATTCACCCCCCCTCTCAATAACTGGTTGGTACTAACAATTGGTATCAGAGTCAAGTTCTCACATATAAAGCTTAACCGCTTGAGAGAAAGATCATGGAGGGTTACCGATATCAGAAGCAGCTAGAGGAAGCCAACGACATTATTGCTTCTCTGGAGAGTAGACTGAGGAGATCACTAGCAAAGAGAAAGGAGTTGGCTCTACACTTGAATGAGAGCAATGAAACCATCGATGAACTCTCTAGGCGGAGTGGATCTAATGAAGCTAAGGAGGCAGTATCTGAACTCATGGAAAAGAATCAGATCTTAACTAATCAGATCTCGAACCTTAAGAGGGAACAAGAGGATAATGCCCTAAGGATGACTGAAATAATCGAGAAAAAGAGAAAAGCTGAAGATGAAAGGAACTCAGCAGTCAAGTCTTTAACAGCCTCTGAGAAAGCAAGGGACCAGGCGGTGGAAGTTGTAGGAGCAAATGAACTTATCATTCTACAACTTCAAGAGGACATGTAGAGTGTCACCCAAGAAAATGCCCACATGCATAAAGGCTGGCATGACAGGAATGAGGCATGCAAAAGACTGTCACTACAATTGTATCAACTGAAGCAACAGATGAAAGAACTTGAAGAAAGGAATGAAATCCTGAGAAGATACAATGAAAGTTCGGCCAAGCTTGATGAGCAACTTAAAGCTCAAAGAAAGCATAAAGATCAAACTAGTCTTGGATTCACCGGTCAAGTTACCAAAGAGAATGGTGAATCTTCTGGAGCCAAGACAAGCAAGAAAGAAAAGAAGAAACCGCTAGCACAAAAAGGTAACAAAACCTTTAACACGTCTTGCAAGCATTGTGGGAAACCGGGTCATAAAACTAATGACTGCACAAAGGCACCGGTAAGGACCAACAACAATTACTGCGGGAACTGTTGTAAAACTGGCCACAAGACCAATGAGTGCTAGTCAAGCCCCATATCAGTGTCTAGTGGAAGCAGGGGAGGCTTCAAGGGGTATTGCTATGCATGCAACAAGTTTGGACACAAGGCTGAAGAATGCAGATCAAAGACAATGGCATTTAGATCCCCAAAGCCAGTATTCACCAAGAGAAACAAGAACCGGAGTACAGCCAACTGTACAAACTGTGGAATACACAGTCACAATGACTCTTGGAACAAGTCACCCAACCCAAGAAGGCTGAACCCATGGAAGGCAACTGGGATAGTCTGCTATCACTGCAACAAAGTTGGACACCTAGCCAAAAATTGCAGGAACCGGTCAAACCAGAAGAGAAGATCAACAAGGAAGAGAAGACTAAAAAAATAGTCAGACAGATTTGGTTCAAAAAGGAATCAAAGAGCTCCGCAGAGGAGAAGACAGAGGAAGGATCATCATTTGCTGATGATGATATCTCTTCAGCGAACTAAACCGTAAAGGCGTAGAGGGAACCGGTAGACCATCTACCGTTCCTGGTAAGACTGGTGAGAATCGGACTCACATAGTCTACATGGATAACCGGTCAGGCAAGGTATAATCAACCGGGGTTGACCTAACCAAAAAAAAAACAAGGCAACCAGTAGGGAAAAATAGAAAAAAAAGTTAGGTAAGGCATTTATTACTATAGTCGTTTAACGAATAGTTACCGTTTGGTAATTACCGTTATGACCTAACCCTATAAAAGAAAGGAGAATTACTCACAAGTTTTTACTTTGCTTACTTTGTGATTTAACGAATTCTTGTGCTAAGTATCATTCTCGTGCTTTGATCACTGAGAATTACTATGTAATACCGATCTAAGCTACTTTCTGCAAGTTACCGGTTAGCAAGAATGGCCTCTTCATCCGCTAACGTAAAGATGATCAAGGGAGATCAAGTGGATCGACCTGCATATGATATCGCGCCAATTCAGAATAGAGAGAACGACATGGCTGGAGCACTCTCATCTGTGCCAGAAGGAGTCCTCTTAACTGAAGACGTCATAGCGTTCATTCACGCCAAACAAGAAGAATTGGGTGAAACGTACAGTCAAGGCAAATACCTATCATTGTGCGAGGAAGGGAATCTTCCAGACAAGTAAACCAAGCTCATATCATTAGGATTGATAAATGGAGTATGCTACCCAACAATCTTCCGGGAAGACCAAATCAGACTGATGCTAAGCCGTCTTCACGAACCAAGTTTTTGGCTCACCAGAGGCACATGTCACGAGATCACCAAAGATGATCTCCACAGAGTAACTTGATATAGTAACAAAGGGGAAGCACTAACCCTGCGGACCATTGCCAATGCCGTCATCAACAAACTAACAAAGTCAAGATCTGATGGTCGACTTATGACCGTGAACGACATTGAAAATGATGGAGTATGTTTTGCATCTATTGTTATTGGGTACAAGGTTTATCAGTCAAGCAATTTAAATAGCATACCAGGTGGAGCTATTTACGCTGCACACTGCATAATGCATGACAATGCTCAATACGACATTTGTGCAATGCTTCAAAGCCAAATATTTGAAAACATGAAGAAGTTTGGAGTTGTGAGAAAGAAATCCATGAAGTATGGAACCCTTCCGGTTTGCCTATACTTCTACTAAAATTTCTTCCCGGGTATTGGTAAAGTGACTTGGAGAACCGATAAACCGGTCATGCATCAAATCACTGAAATGGCCAATCAATTGGGAGACCAGTTAAACAATGCGATGACTAAACACTTTGAGGCATTTCAATTAAAGATGCATGAAAGAGAGAGGGTGTCGTCAACTATAGTTGATCTGTATAAGGACGATGTATGCTTTCTGGTTACCACAAACAACTGCATGATTCAAGCAACGGAACCGAGAGACGTATATGCTCCTGAGCTGGGATACGAGATAACTGCCAGAATTGCTGAGGCATATGTTGATGCCCTAAATGATGCAAACCTGGATCTCGGCGCAAATCGGTTTGGCACATATGCTGAAATTCTACAGAATCTATCAAACAGGGCACCAATCAAGAATGTCTACAAGAGGACCCCCACACCAAAGAAGAAACTGGCGACAGAGTAGCCCAAGGCTCAGAGGAAGAAAGTAGAACCGGTACACAGTACTCAGGAGGGAGAACGAGAAGTGACGGTGACTGAGGAAACAATTCCTCTCATTAGAAGAAGAAGGCCCACAATTGATGAATTTGTGGCAGAACTAAAAGAATCTAGTGGTTTAGGTTCTGTTAGAGGCAGATATCAACTAGCCAATGATGAAGACAGAAGAAAAATTGAAGAAGCTATAGTGTTCTGCCTTCAAAAATTCAATCTTCATCCTAGTGGACTTCACACAACTCTACCTGATGATCTACAAATTATCGAAGATCGGTGGAAGGCTTCTGAAGATAGAGAGGAGCTAAGGATACGAGCTCTCCTAGAGGTCCAAAACCACCTCACTCTAGAAGAAGCCACAGAACAAGTTGAACTTCATCAACAAACCTTCTCAACAAAAAGGAGGATAGGTCTCATGCTTATTGGAGAAGTTGAGAAAGTGCATAACGAAGGAGTAGTGATGTGGACTAAACTTCTTCAGGCACAGCTAAAAGCAGAGGAAGCTCAACGAAGAACAACAGTTCCACCGGTCCCGGACACCGGTAAAGGGAAAGGAGTGCTTGGCGCTGAAGCACCAGTGATAGTAGACATAACCGATGACAAGAGCAGTAAGCCAGCAAATCCAACAGTTCTCATCTCTCCAAACAAAGGTAACACTAAACCTATGTCTGTCAATGATATTGTTGATGAGGTGATGGACTTCGGAAACATAGACAATGTTGCTAAGTGGTTCAGTGTACTAAAAGAAGAGGATAAACAGGCAGTTATTGTAGCAATAGTGGAAACTTTTATGGATTATGAAAGAACTCCAAGGGACTACAGGTCCAAGTTCCCACCAGAACTCAACTCAAGACTACAATCAAAATGGAGAACCGGTCTAGGAACAAACACAAGAATCACTAGGGAAACACAGCTAAAGGTCAAACCTGGACTCAATGAAGATAGAATAAAGGTTCTATTAGAAGAAGCATCCATAAACCTGAAAACATCAAATAGAGTTGCTGAGATATTAAACGGGTATGAGAATCAAGTGTATAAAGCGACTTTGGACTACTGGCACAAGTATGACTTCAATGCATTGGAAAGACTAGGTCCTCAGGATCAAACTGCACAAATGCAAGCACCACCAGTCAGATCCACACCTAGTGAAGCATCTTCTACCGAAAAGGAAAATGTTCAAACAGAAGAGTTCATAACTAATGAACAAATAAATGTTGAACAAGAGGCAGATATTGATATACCCATGGGAGAACTTCATCCAACTAAGGAGCAGCAACAAAAAGAAGTCCCACAGGAAGAACAAGAACAGGATGCTGAAGTCAATGAGCAACCAGAAGAAGAAGCTCAAACCGAGGAAGAACAACCTACAGAGCAAGTTCTACCGGAACAAGAGGTTCAACAAGAAAACACAACTCATCAAGAAGCTGAACAAACTAAGGGACTAGAGGAAGAAATCCCTGTTCACACTAAGCAAGCTCAATCGGAGCATGAGCAAAGGCAACAGGAACAAGCCGACATACCAAGCTCCTCATCTAAGAGAAAGTTGTCATTTGTCGTGAAGGAAGCTAAGAAGAGTAAGGTCACCGATACAGTGGTAGACATCAGCAAGATGTCAACAAGGCAGCTAAAAGAGCTGACCAAAAGGAAACAGGACATGATCTTGACCAATGTAAGGAATATTTTGTGCAACTTCGTCCCCGATGTTGACATAGATGAAGATGAACCGGTCATCGATCAGCTAGAAGTTCTGGCACAGGCAGTCGGTGAGGTTCTCACTGATCCAAAAACAGTGGCAATTGACCACTATGAGAAGAAAAGAGTGGAAATACTCCACAAACAGGTTGAAGAAATCAAGGTGAATGTGGTAACCAACCTAAAAATGCTACAACAGCAACTTCAACAGGCAGGAAGTTTGATGAGTAGAACTTCAAACTTTGGAGTGTTTTTGCAAGACCTATCAGAGAAGTCAGCAAAGGCCTCAGAGGAGATTAGAGCATTGTCCTCTCAGTTTGATATTAAGAACAAAACTGCAACAACTTACAAAAGAGAAATGACAAGTCTGGCACTTGTCAAAAGGAAGACTGCAAAAGAGGAAACTAAAAGAATACAGGACATTGTTGGTTTTCAGATGTTTTTGGCACCAACATTTGACATCATGAACCAAACAACAAATTCTACAGAAGCTCTAATCAATGAACCAGCTTACAAAACTGTGGAAGATATGGTGAACACCATTGTTTCTCTGAAACCAGCCCAAAAGAACATAGAATATGTAACCGGTTAGTGGGCACCATTCCTTCACTCTGCCAAAACAATTTATAAGGATATCTTCACCAAGCTTCAAATGTGAAGAAAAGCATAACCCTTTGTCCTATGGAGGCAAAAAGGGGAAGAAACAGAGAAAAACAGAGGCAAGAACAGAGAAAAGAAGAACAGGCAGAAGAGGAGCACAGGAGACAAAGAAAAGAAGAGTATGTGCAGGAAAGCACAACAACGACCAACCGGAGCACTCAGACAAGGGAAGTGTTCTACAATCAAGAAAGTGAGTATGGTTTTGTATATTTTTTCTTTTTTTTGCGACCAATGACAAAGGGGAAGATTGTTAGCAATTTAAGTTGTCATTAGTGTACATTCACAAACACCATGCACCAGTAAGAGCTCACCAGTCACTCACATTACTTAGAAGACACCGGTAGACAAGGAGCAGTGCGTATGCACCGATAGTTAAAGAAAAGTGAACACACCGGAAGACCGATCTAAGTACACAGTACCGGTCTCAGTGTGCATACAAAGTTGAACCGGGTATAAGGTTACACCGATCTAAACTGCCTAAAGATCCGCACCGGATTATGTGGATCAATTTGAGTTAACACCGGATTTTACGGGACATCGACCGCTCTGAAGTGAAGTTAGCTTTTTAACAGGAGTTAGCTTTATTTCTACGGATGTTTTGCAAGGTAAACTCCAGATTAGAATGCATAGCTTTTTGCTAGTTGCATGATTTTTTGGTGAGTTTACAGCCTAGCGGTTCTATGAGTTAAGGGTTTCATTACGATGAACTCTTGTATAAATACAAGTTATAGGACGCAAGATAAGTGTTGTTGATTGTTGGTGATTGCATAGAGCAGAGGAGAGACATCTTTTGAGAGAAAAGCGACAGACACAGAGGTAGCAGAGATCAACAGCCAGGCAAACCGGGAAAGAGGTATGATCTAATCAAACATTCGGTGTCATAACAGATCATTGCTTTTATCAGTAGTGAAAGCGAATTGAAATCCCTTTTTCAGGGTGGACCTAATCGGTTCGTTGTAAAAATCCCCTAATAGGGTAACATCTTTGTTGATGTTCAAAGTCCTGTAACCAGGCAGCTCTTGACAGGGTTCAGATCTTGATCGATCTTTTGTAAAATCCCTTAACCGGGTAGCACCTTAACCAGTGCTTCTCCTAATAGAGCGCCTTCATTCTGCAGTAGTGAAGTTGTGAGCTCTGTCTCACCCTGGTTTTTTCCTTCTAACCGAGGGTTTCCACATATATATCTTGTGTTGATCTGTGTACTTCTTTTACAGTTATGATTGTGTGATTCTCACTTTGCTTAGATTTAAAGAAGTGTTAAACAAGATAAAGAATAGAAGAACAAATTAGTTCTTACTGATTCAACCCCCCTCTCAGTAACCGGTTGGTATTAACACTCCTAAAGCGGCAATTATAAATATATTTGGTAGACTAAGGCAAGGGCCCAAAAACTCTCGCAATTAATCCTATTTGAAGAAAACAAGAATTAATAGTGAGGCTCAAAGTCTCTCACTAATAATCCTGAAATTAAAAGAAAAACACTCAAAGTTGAGCTCAAAAACTTCAACTCCAAGTATTTACAACCACTATTAACTATAGCAATCCTCCTCCTGTAGCTCAAAGTCTCTCAAAAGGCGAACTGAAACTCCAATGATTTACACAAGTTAAACTATAAAACGAATTCAAGAAAGATTAAATAATGCAACAAAAGAAAACATCATTCAATCACAAGACTTGCAACACAAATTTTGGAAAATCTTGTTTCTTTCATTCACTTTTGAAAATTTGCACAATAAAACACAAAGTTTTCACCACACAAGCTTCTCAAGCATAGCTTTCTTGCTTCAAACAAAAGATAAAATATTTACAATGAGCTCCCTCCTTTATATAGGAAAATAGAAGACAGAAAAGTGGAGAGAAAAGAGGAAATCCTCAACCACCTTGATTTATTCAAAGCTAACTAACTAAACACCTTTCACTTATTCAAAATTGCATGCCTAATGCACGTGCAACTTGATTGTATGAAGCGGTTATACAGGTACATGTTTATCCTGTATTTACAAAAAAATTTGCTTCAATACACAATCTGCCATATGTATTCTATTAAAGCATAAAGTATCTGAGATATTTTAAAAACGTCTTCACAAAGTATCTACAAAATCTCCAAACTTTTGTTGGGATTCACGGACAACTACTTCATTTGGGGCTCCTGTATGTTGTGCAACAATTGTCACTTTTTGAATTAAGCTTGCACTTTCAAAGATAGCAGTCCTATACTCAATCAAATGGTTTTGTAGACTATCTAGTGAAGTTTTGCAGCTGGTTAGTGTATCAATCATGTTGAAGTCAAAGTTATCCACCTCCAGCTGTAAGTTAATAACTTTTGTGAACATTGCCAAAACATATTTATCTTCAACGAGTTCACTACCTTCAGTGATTAATTGGCACTTCAATTGATGAAAGCCACCATTCATCACACTCTCATAGCTATTAAGGCATTCCACTGCTCCATTACTTTCTATCATCAGTCCTTGTTGTTGGAAAAATAGTCAGCGCTCCCCTCGAGATTCGTGAAATGGCTTAACCACCTCTTGTGTCTTCTATAAGGCTAGTAGTTGTATTGGGCATTAACAGGTCAATATTTTGGTGCAACGACAACCACTACTTGTAACAAGTGGTATTAGATCTTGGTCACAGGTTTGAATCCCCTCGGGTAATGCTAAGGAGGAGATTGTTGTAAAAATTGTCAGCACTCCCCTCGAGATTCGTGACATGGCTTAACCGCAACCTATGTCTTCTATAAGTCTAGTGGTTGTATTGAGCATTAACAGGTCGATCTTTTGATGCAACGGCAACCACTACTTGTAACACTTGTATAACCTATTCTTTATTAACCATTAGATGCAGATAATTATAATACATTTCCACTGAAGAAATGATTCCACAACCACATAGAACATCCAAATCATCTTCTGTCATCCTCCTTCAGACATCAAGATCTGCATCTAAGAATTTGAGTTGCTGATTGAAGGACGTAATGAGCTCATTCAGCTTGGCTAAACAACTCAATTGGGAGTGGAGAAACTCCATACAGTTGTGGATTATGCATAGTATAACATCCCTTGTTGTGTTCCAATCATTTGGTTCAGTCCATGTATCTTGGTAGCTTATTAGAGGTGCTCGGTTACCAGTTTTTGTTATGCCCGGTAACTGCTCTGGAGTTCTCGGTGGAAGGTTCATGTTTTGGTTCATTGAATGGGCTTGGTCTCTTCATCAGTGTTCACTCGCCGAGTTGCTTTGGTAGATTTCCTATTTTGGTTCCCCAAGTGTGCTCGGTCTCTTTGTCGGTGTTCCCTCACCGAGTTGCCTCGGTAGCTATTCTGATACGACTAGTTGGCAACTAGGTCTAGTGGGCCTAAAGATACATTTGGAACTTATGGGATATAAGGGTTGGTGAAACTCACTGTTCTGATTGTAACTAGGTGTTTCAAGACTATTAGTACCCTTTTCACTCCCTGATGCCAAGGGTTCAATGTTTGCATAGTTCCTTTGAATTAAATCCAAGAGATAAAGTGTATCCTTGAAATGGTATGGTTATTGGAAAGATTGTAATGTTCCTAACCTTTTGAATAGGAATTGAAGAAACTTAATGTCTCTAGAGAAGTGACAAATTATAATTTTTACCTCGGTGCAAGACTTATGGCGGAGTTACCCTATTGTTCTACCCATTGCTTGTGGTTTCATTGTCTTTCCACGGCCACCTCTGCAACAGTGGACTCTAATAAACACTTGTACTTGATATGCTTCTTTATGTATAGCGTCTTGCTCTTAATATTAATTTTTTGTCTGTATATATTTCCTAATGATTGGCTGAGAATATATGTTGTTTGCTGACTGGAATTTGTTAATGCTTTGCTGAATGTGCCCTCTCTTCTGATTGGCTTTTAAAATTGTTGTTTGTTGTGTAAGAATTTTTTGATTGCTGACGTAGGTTCAAGTCTGAATATATGATTGAATTCTGAATGGGATTCTAAATGCTGATTTATCTAAGACTGTTCTTCTTTGATTGGTTCTTAACATTATTTGTATTTTGTTTTATTTCTTCCTTTATCTTTTATGCTGACTAATAATTGCTAGGAGTTTGATAAGCTGATCTTACTTGTATTTCTATGTTCGAATGCTTTCTTTTCTATGATTAGAATGCTGTCCCCCCCTTCTACTAGATCATGCCTTCGTATGCCGTACACTCCTTGATATAGTGCCATTCCGTCTCCACTACGCCCTTATTGCAAAACCTACAAATTCTCTCCCCCCACTTTTCTTTAGGGCTCTTCCATCTGCCAGTTTCGTACCTCAAGTGATGTGAGCCGGACCTTAGCTGGGCGATCAAGATTCTTGCCTTCCCTCTAATGTCGGCTCCTAGGTATTCTTTGTCACTGTGCTCGCAAGTGTGGTTAAATTCGTTGAAATAATAAACCTTTTTTCTACCGACCTCATTTGTCCACATGGCAGTCCTAACTTTTTCTAATACCCAATTTTTTATCTCTATGTTGTTTTCGGGACATTCTTGGTAATCAATGTTCCATTTGTTGAACCATTTAATATTTTGTTTCCTCCATGTCTTCTTCCGATGGTCTAGCTCCTCTCCAACAACTAACTTAGGCCAGCGGTGGGTATCCATCTTTTCTACCTTTTTTAGATAGCTTAGCAAGCGAATAACTGCATAAGCTTCCACTGGGAACATCCCTGCCTCTGCTAGAAGAATCTCGCAGGGAACCATTGACTTGACTTTGAGGTTGGTGGTAATGAAATGTTTTTGTATTCTTTCTATTTGTCGCCATTTGTGGTTTGATACGCTGCTCCCCCATATTTCACTACCGTATAGGACAACCAGAATCACCAAAAGCCCAAAAAGGTTTTCCTAGTCTTCCAATCCCACAACTCCGCTTTCCTGCCCCTGTTTTGAAGGAGGTAAGAGGCCTTCCAGCCCCCCTGAATTCTTTTTGATCTGCAAGTTTCCCACCTTAGCTAATAATGGAAGTCCATCCCTAAATATTTGTATTCTTCCACAATTTCTAATGTGTTGCCCTTAAATATGAATGTATGTTGCTGCTGTCTTTTCTTCAAAGAGAAGATCATGATTTTTGTCTTAGATGTGTTGACTTCCATCCCTACTTATGTGCAAAAGGTCTCTAGATTATTCAAGTGTTCCCTCAAGCCACTAGCAGTGTTAGCGATGAGGATGAGGTCATCCACGTAAAGAAGCAGTCTAATCACATAACCAGCAAGCTGAATGCCTTCTCCATTGGCCTTGTTTATCCATTCCTCCATCTTATCTATATAAAGTCCAAACAGGGTGGGGGAGAGCGGGCATCCTTGTTTGACCCCAATGTTACTCCTAAAACATTCTGACATGCCCTCTTTAGCTCTGATTCTTGTTTTAACTTGTTCATACAGCTTATAAACAGCAGCCCTGTATTCTTTTGGCACTTCCAGTCCTTCCATTCTACTCCACAGTTTATCTTTAGGGACAGTATCAAAGGCTTTCTTGAAGTCGACAAAGCAGCAAAAAGCTTCATCACCTTTTTTATCCCATACTTTCTCGATGAGGTATCTTAAGGTAATGCAGTGATCAATGGTGGAGTGTTTTGGTCTGAATCCAGCCTGCCCTTTCGCTCTTTTTTCCTTTTTTTCTGCCCAACTGCTGATTCTACGCTCTAGCATACTCCCATAGAGCTTACCCAAAAGAGGATTCACCATGATGGTGCGGTAATTGGAGGGGTATAAAGTCACGTCTCTCCCATCGGATGCGCCCTAAGTCACTGTTTTATTACTTTATTTGTTTATATATTTTCTGTTTAGTTGACATTTTATGGAATCTGTTTGACTTTAATAATATTTGGCATTTATTTAATAAGTTTCAGATTAATATATTAATATTATGATATATATTAAACATATATAATATGTTAAATAATTATAATTAGATTTTAATATATATATAATGATAATATAATATACAATAAAATCAAATATTATATTATATTATGATAATATTTAATTAATATATATTTAGATGATGATTATATATATATATATATATATATATATACACACGATTATATTTTATTGTGAGAATATTTGATACATTGTTATTATTAGATTTAATATTATCTATTATTTATTATTTATTGATTGATATTTTATATTTATTACTTATGCATTTATTTAATATTGTTTTATTATATTGTTAATAGTATATTATATATTGCTAACTATTATTATATTAGTAAATATTATATTATTATTATACTATCCATTAAAAAATATATTATTATTTTTATATATTGTTAATTAATATTAATAATAGATTATATTATATTATTATTTGTATTTGTTCATTAATTTATTTTTAATATTAGTTATTAAATCCTATTTTGGAAATGGGGACATCACAGATGCAGATTGAAGTTGATCTTGTCTAATGATAGTAGTTCTTAATGGCTATCCGTCCATAATAGAACTGTGATTCTTTGAAATGTTACTCTCCTCCATCAAGTGGTGATTGCTCACTACTAGATTTCATGTTGAGGATACTTTGCGATTTGATCATGAATGATCTTGTTATGGTTATTGCTTTACTTGATGACTAACTGTAGATGTCATGTTGACTGTTATTTCCAATGGTTGACCAACACAACATAGAGTGCTTAATGATAATGAAGATGTTCATCATCCTTCTTGAAGATGACCATCAACTGGAACTTACCCTTATTCCTCCTAATGTAACTTGGAAACCGTTTTATTTATAAGACTTCACGATTTACCAACATCTTATTCTTCTACTAACATATAAGCGCAGCTACTTCTAACTATTCCTACTAGCTTTTATTGGCTATTGGTGTTCAAGGATTGCCACTCCTTGATCACAAAAGTACTAAACTACTTTAGTACAATTTGTGTAAGAATGGGGGCATTGCATACCCCCAAAATGCCCTATGCAAGCACCTGAATGAGCCTCCTCAAGGACAGTAGGGATCTCCAATTTATTGAGACATCCAAGGCGAAGACCATTGTATCCTCTTCGATAAAGAATGTGTGATAAAATGATGTAACACGCAACAAGTTGAAATACAAGCTCGAGTATTCTTAGTTGAAGGATCCAGAAAGGTATCATCATTCAAATAGTGCATTACATGGGAGTACCATTCATCATAATCCATGTTGTACCAATAAGCAATCACAAATTCTAATTGAGGGATGTTACAATCTCCAACATAGGAAGGTGTAAAGTCTAATTACCCCCAATAATCCTCTAAGAGTACCTCTTCAAGTGAAGGAATGTCTTTAATTGGAGATGGCGTGCCCACTTTAGTTGAAGAGGAAATTGTAGAATTTAAAGATCTATATCTTGCTTTTGTTTGTAAACAACTTTGCAAATTCTCATCAGCTTTTATTGCGTACAATTTTTTAGTGTAAATGAACTTTATTGTGCAGGGAGAGTAGAAGGGAATGCTTGCATAGCATGAATCTACGGTCTACCTAGATGAAGGTTACATGTGAGAGCATTGGGCATGACATGGATAGACCTAGGTTGTCAAAAGAACTACAGTAATAGGCAATGTGATTGTACCTAATGATTGTCTACCAACATTATAAAGCCACAAATAGAGACAAAATCAGGTTGAATAAGGGAGGTATCCACATTGATTCAATGCAACAAATTGATGCTACAAACATTAGGTACAGATCCATTATCAATTAAGGTACACTTTATACCATGTTTGTTAACCCCTACCTTGAGAATGGCCCATCCCCCTGCATGCACCGAAAGCAATTATAGAAATGTCTTGTTCTCGCATTGGCTAAACAATTAGTTGGCTACGCGACCTTTAAAGACCTTCTTTCCTACTAACTTACTGGTCTTGATTAAGGCGTAGCGAGTTAGTAGAATAATCACGAGAGGATAAATTAAGGAGTACAATTTATGTAATGTCCCCTCTTTGCACTTGATCAGATCGTTAATCCATTAGCCTATTTCTAAGTCTCAATAGGCTAAGTGGTCTAGGTTAAGGGACTTTGTGTCCTGGTTGCGTTCATATAGGACATTCTAGACCTTTCCGTCAGGTTTATTGTCTTTAGCAAGGAGCTATTTTAAGTGCTTAATATTCATAGTAAGTCAGTAGGCAACCAGTTCTTCAGTAGTGCGGAGCTTCTATTTATATCTTTGGTGAGTTAAAAGGTTTCAAAGAAATATTTGATTTATTGGGCATATTAATCTTTTTAAATATTGCCTTTAAGTCTCTCGGAAAAGTACCCCATGTCCTAGTCAAACAACGTTGTTTTAAAAAGAGGGCCAATGTATTTCCTTGACATGAGGCTAATATTATGCCTTTAAAAGTGAATGCCTAATGTTTAAGGCAAAAATGTTTTCAAAAATGCAATTGAAAATGCAATGAGGGTGGACGCCTAGGAAGGGAGAGGTAAAGAGATAAAAATAAATTAAAAGAAATCAAAAGGGGGCTGTGGAGTTTCGGAAGGAAAATGACTCTTAAACTTGCGTTGCCCTAATCCTCTCCTTTCCTCTTTGAAAAGAATATTGTGGCTCTCATTTCATCATCTTGCTTTTGGCAACATAACGAAGTCTTGCTAGAGTGTTTCCAAGGACAATCAGCTGGTTTGAGGACGAATACCCTGAGTTGGGACACCGGTTTCAGTGGTGAAAGACCTACTCAAACTGGTTATTGTTAGAAGATCAGAATTTGTAGTTTGTAAGTGTGTGTTTTGGGGAGTGTGTTGTCCTCAATTTTGACATCACAAAATTGAGGCAACCCTACGTAATTTTTCTCATGGATTCGTAGGTGTATCCTCTGTGTTTCAACGCATTGATAAGGTGTCATGAAAGCAATTCGTCATCCTTGAATTGTATCTTATATATCATTATTTATGCGTTCTTTTTGAAGGTTGTCGTCAAGTTAAATCCCCTTATTGTTTGTCAAAATGAGTTTTCTTCTTTGACTACAGGCACTTGATTTTTGGTGATCTCCAAGTCCTTATTCCTCATTTTCATTCTTCTTGAAGAAGTTTTTAGTCTTGTTTTTCCTTTGAGTCAATGCTCCTTTGAATTCTGCTTGTTTCGAACTAACTTAGACCTCAATCGGAGTTGTCTAGCTCAAGTTATAAAGGAAAATGTGAAGTTTTTCAGGCTGACTACACATTTTATTAAAAATCCCCCAAAAGTGGGCTTTTTATTGTCAATTGCACAAAATAAAATTATTTTTAATATCTAAATTAGATTTTGACATCCATTTTTAAATTTCAACTCATTCTGAGTTGATTTGACAATAGTTTTTAATGATTTTATAAAAATTGGTTTTTTCTAGTCTATTTTCATGTTACTTTATTAAAACTATAGTTATATATTAAATTTAATTAAATTAAATCACTTAAGTTCACAAAAGTGGGGTTTTTGTTCTTCATTGCATATCATCAACATGCAAATCACTTTTTAAAAACCCACTTTATGAATTTAAGTCATTTAAGCATTAAATACGTTGTTTTTATATGCAACTGCATATGTAGAACATATAAAAATGGCTTTTATAAGCCAAAAACATGTTTTATAAAAATATGCAATTGTCCTCCAAAAGAGCGTATTTAATCCCCTTGTAGTGTGCTTTTCTTATGCAATTGCATATACTTGAGTTTAGAATTATGCATTTCAATGTTATGTTTTAAAACTTAAGTGAAAAGGTGGCTTTTTCAAACCTAATTACATGTGCAATTGATACCTAAACGTACGTATGCACAACTTAAGTGAAAAGGTGGCTTTTTCAAGACCAATTGCATATGCAATTGATATTAAAAATCTCATTTTATAACTTAAGTGGAAAAGTGGCTTTTTCCAAGCCAAATACATGTCTTTTGAAATATTATTTGCACTCAAAAAGTGTGTATTTAATCACTTTAGTTATAAAGTGATATTTTTATATGCAAATGCATATAAAAACAACGTTTTTAAAACCATTGAAGCTAAAATACATGTTATTGACTCCAAAAAGTGCGTTTTTACTCATTTTTTGCTTACGTTTTCATTAAAAAGCAAGAACTGACGATTTTTGAGAAGAAAACGTGTTTTTGACTTCAAAAAACCCACTTATTTTTGGGGTTTTTGAGAAAAACGGGATTTTAAAGCCAAAAATCACAAGATTCATGGTCAAAACTCAATCATTTTTGCTCCCCATAGGGTCGTTTTTGCACTAAATCTTCCAAGGATCATTCTTGGCTACTCAAAAATGAAGATTTGAAAGGATTTTGTTCACAAAAACAGCCCATTTAGGGCACGTTTTTGGGCGTTTTTGCTCAAAAACGACCCATTTTTGGCCATTTTTCTTCATCAAATCCATACATTTTTCTTCCAAGGTGAGTTCTTGGGTATTGTTTATAATTTGCAGCTTGTCTATCATTCTTTTTAAATTGCATTTGATGCCCTAGATGCCATTTTTAATTACCATTTCATGTGCATTTGAAATAGTCAATTTTTGTTGCTATTCTCTTGCATTTTGTTTCTCTAACTTCCCACACTTGGCAAGCAATAGATCTTGACTCAAAAATGCATTCATTTTGCAAGGATTTAGTCAAGATTCGAAATCTATTTAACTCTCATTCATGCAATCATTCTAAATCCGAAAATCTCTTCATTTTATTTTCAGATTTTACATAAGGGACTAAAGAAACTTCTTCCATTGCTTTTTGTGGAAAAGAGGTAAAATTTCTTGTGAATTTCATACGGCAAAGTTGTATCTATGTGTTCTTTCATTTTTATTTGCAAATCTCTTCATTTCATTTTCAGATTTGCATTTGTTTTGTATATAATTTGTGCTCCTATCTTCCATCTAAATTCTCCAAGTTGCATATGCAAGTGCCTCATCTTGCTTGCATATGCAGTCGAGATTAAAAACCCCGTTCTTGAATGAAATTATCAAAGAAAGTGATCTCATTTATCATGTGCTTTTGCATCCAAAAACCCCACTTTCATGCTTACACGCACTCCATCCGCGCTTGTTAAATCGCTGCCATGTGACTTAAAAATTCATGATGGTGGTTGCTTGCATATGCTTGCGCATTTACTTATAATGAAAACACAATATCTCATTATAAGTGGATGTCTTTCCATTCAATTCCATGCATTTTCCATATAATATCCTTGGTGTCCGCATATACTTTCACATTTCAAAAACCCGTTTTTGGGTTTTTCACCATAAAAACACTTGTTTTTGAGCTCAAACATTTGCATCCATTCGCTGTCCCACAAATTTCCAGCTATCTCCATATGCTCACAATACCCCAAGCTCACTCCTTTGCATCAAAAAGCACGCAATGGATCTATCTCATGAAGATGTTCTCACCTTTTGGGATTTTCATGTCACATGCTACATGATTGGAGATTCAAAGAAAGATTTTTGGCTTCAAAAATTTGTGATTGTATTGTTTCCAGAAACAATGCGAGTTCTACCCAAGAAGGTGTTTCCTCGTCATGTAAATGCAAGCTAAAAGCTCACCTCCAAACGTTCACATACAGTTTTCTCGCTTTCCCAAAAGCTGCAAATGTACCTCTAAACCCTGTTTGTGGGTGACAAGTGCTCTCCAAAATGGCATGTAATGGGATTTAAAAACCCCATTTATAAGAGAGAAATCTTCCCATGCTAGTGCAAAGAGTTGAAGACTGGAATGATGCGGGCATCGAATGCTTTCAAGACAACAATGGTCAATGAACACTCAATGCAACAATCAAGGATGCATATTCCTGTTCCAGATCAAGATCCTTTCACCAAACCAAAGTATATCAAACATTGGGCATCCTGTAGCAGCATGAGGACCCATAAAGGATGATGTAAAAGAAGTCGTGTCTTATCAGACACTTTGAATATTTTCATCATGTATTTGTAATTTGTATTTGATAGATTACATGTAACGTGAAAAAAAGATGTAATTGCATGTGATAGTATCACGTGCAAAAGTGTAACATGTAATCAAGTTGCAAGTGCATTAAGCATGCAATTTTGAAATAGTCAAAGTTAGTTAGTTAGTTAGAGAATAAGTCAAGGTGGTTTAGGGTTTTCCCCTTCTTTCTCCACCTTTCTCTCCACTCTTTTCCTATATAAAGGAGGGAGATCATTGTAAATAATCATCTTTTGTTTTAAGCAACAAAGGCTATACTTGAGAACTTGTGTGGTGAAAACTTTGTGTTTCATTATATGAATTATCAAAAGTGAATAAAAGTAACAAGATTTTCCAAACTTTGTGTTGCAAATCTTGGGATTGAATGGTGTGTTCTTATGTTGCATTGTTCAATTGTTCTTGAATTCATTTCATAAGCTAAACTTGCGTAAATCATTAGAGGTTTCAATTCACCTTTTGAGAGACTTTGAGCTACAGGAGAAGGATTGCTATAGTAGTAGTGGCTTTGAATACTGAGAGTTGAAGACTTTGAGCTTCAAGTTTGAGTATTTTTCTTTTAATTTCAGAATCATTAGTGAGAGACTTTGAGCCTTACTATTGATTCTCGTTATCTCAAAATAGGATTAATTGCAAGAGACTTTGGGCCCTTGTTTTAATTCACCAAATATATTTATAACTGCTGCCTTAGGAGTTGTTCTTACATCAATTGCTAAGTCACCGATATTATCGTAGCAGTAGGTAATCTTTGTAGAGTTAATAAGTTGTCTTTGCTTGTGGATCTTTTCTTGAAAAAAGAGGAAAAGATTAGAAGTATCACCCTTATTCAATCTCAGTTGAAATCCTGCCGAAGCCACCTACGGTAAGAAAGGAGCCTCCCCTATTGCTGAGAGGAGAGATTTATCTCATTATACCGTTGTCTAAAATTACAATTTTGTAAGGTGTAGTCTTAGTAGCTTACAAAATTTTTAGTCAACAGAGTGAAGATGAAGATTCTCAGCGTGTTACGATGTGGGTTTTCAGCAAACAATTTGGTGTACGTGGTTTTCAGTGTGTTGGTGATCATTCTTCATTTTGGAGTGAGTTGGGGTGTGTTTGGCTTAAATTTCAGTGTGTTGGAGTTTATTAAAAGATTGCTTGAAGTGATTATTCAGGGCGGCTGAAGCACTTTTTTTTATCACAACTCTTAGAGGGATTTAAATCTGTTTCTGGGTATTCAGCCATTATGTTTGTCTTGGCAAGGTGGCATCTTTTGAGCTATCGCATGTGGGTTTTGATGAGAGTTTGATTTTGTAATGCAAATCGCCCTATTCTAGAGGGTCGTAAACTTGCTCTCTGCAACATCGGATTTGGTAAATGAAAAGACTGTATTTCGGGCAGCTTGTAAACACTAAGCTTGGGTGTAAATTGCTGTTAATGAAGATTTATTGAAGCTGAAAACTTTCTGAGCATATCTCAGAAAGACTGCAGACATTCTCAGGTCTGATATATTGTAACAGAAGTCTGATTTTAGTTTGTAGTGAATGCTAATGTGATTTGTAAAGATTTTCAGTATGAATTGATGCAAGGAATGTTTATTCTCTTCATTGTAATGTTATTTATATCTATGCAATAACCTATGAATGATATCGGAAGTAAACAATCAGCAAACTACTCGTTTGGTTCACATCTTGCCAACACATATGACAAGAAAAAGTCAAGGGTGGTCATTATAATTTATGACATTACATACTCAATCAAAACCTTTCAATAACTTAGAGCTTTGTAGCAAGAAAATGAGGTTCCATAAACAAAATGAAAATACCTAATGTGCAACAAAAACAATGTGTTTACCACTACCGTAAAGATTGAGGTAACATGTAAAAATAATTTACAAAATCCTTGTAGTGGTAGGATTATATTTTGTATTTTTGTATTCCTACCTACACTAGGAGTTGGACAATCATCTAGAAGATAAACTAAACAGTCATTTTCATATTGTTAAATATGTACATTTTGATTGAATTGAATAAGCTTGTATTAAATACTTTTCAATTGTCTAATTCCAATGCATCTATTTGTCAATATATTTCACAAAATTCCTAGACCTGACATATAAATCTCCAAATTGATGGACTTTGTAGTAATAATATATGTTTTGGCCTATAGAGATGGAAAGCTGAAAAAGCTAGGATTGGAAAATTCACGTTGAATATGACGAATAATTTAGTGCAGCTATTGACTATTTGAAATAAGATTTTAGACCTTGAACTTCCTTGCAATTTCACTCTATTTATGGGCACCTTGTAACCTCTAACATAGAACCACATATACAATGGCTTACAGGTACAAAAAACCCTTAAGATCAATCATGCATATTATATTCTGAAAAATACAACTTTGGAACATTGATCTACGAGACATGAAAATTTTAACCAGATGAGCTCATGCATACATATTTTATTAAATGAAATCATTGATAATGTATTTCAGACCTATAAAACAGCAAACAGTTGAGAATTCAATATATAGGAAATAGCAAGAGAACCAATAAAAACCTCTCGAAAATAGCCTGCCATTAGTGTATTGTAAAGATGTACTGTTGGCCATATTTTGAGCTCTCTCACTTCTTCCAACAGATTGTAAGCAGCTTTAAACTGCAGTTGTAAACAAACAAACAAATGAAAGTGAAATATGGTCAGTATGTAGTATTTCAACCAAGAATTATACTTAAAGGAATAAAGGTAGATGCTATATGTGTGAATAGGAAACTAGGCTAAACCTTAGTTTTGTAAAGGAGAACGCTCAAGGAAGATTCATACAATGTTGGAAAACAAGATGACAAGTATCAACATATGGCCAGCGATTTTCTTTGACAGAACTTTGTTACAATAATAAAACACTGTTTACAGGATCAGTTTCATTTGTCTTCAGAGGAACAGCCAAAATGGTAGAAGGCAGCTTTCAACAGAGAGTGTAAATGCTACAATAAATGACAAGTCTCCAGCCACTTGATGTATATATTATATGTATTCAAATAATATGGTAAATCACACCCCTAAGTTATTAAACAAAATACTTTTGTAGAAAGTTATGCCATTTGAATAACCCTGACATTGCTAACAAGACTACTTTCTTCTTAATAACTTGTGGCTTCTAGAACTATTAAATACAGCTGACAAGAATCTGCATAATATTATTTTCAGAAAATAATCTAGGGTCATGTTCTCCTTCCTTTCTACAATTATCATAGAGCGTAAAATGAGACAAAAAACAAATTCTAAAAGAGAAAAGCATATTCGTGCATATATTTTTCCAATGGAACTTACATTCTTCATCTTCACAAAAGAATTGATAACATATTTGACAGTCTCCGCAGTTGGTTTTAAACCATATTTGCGCATCAATTCATATGTAAGGGGCACCTTTATTCACACAAGAGGACCAGTGTTAGTGTCATTCAAGATATAAAGAAAACTTTTATGATATGGAGATAGAAGGCAAATAGCTTATTCCCCTGACTAGTAAAATCCATGCGGTAAGACATTTTTTTATATCCCAAAAGCAAATGGAAATAAGTTTTTCTTCTCAAACAACAGATGATACACACTAGCCTTTGAGTACTGGAAAAGGTTGATATAGAAATTTCCAAAGAAACCAATCTTTCCTAATACATAGTACAGAACTTCTATAGACATCACCCCATACAGATATACCACATTAATTCAGTTTATTAGTTATAGCAGCTTTGATGAAAGGCAACTTCCTAGTTAAAAACTACAACAGAATCTTTGGGAAATTAATATTCTGCAGTGTGTCTAAAAGTTATTTTTAAAAAACACTATTCAATTTGGAAACCTAGTGCCTCTAAAAGTATAGCTACTATAATGTGATAACAAATTACATTGATAAAACAATTGAATAGGATATTGCTAGCTTCCTTCCTTTCTAGAAATAAATATCTGCAGTGTAACATGCATAGCTTGTTATGTTTTTCTAGAGCCAACTATCTTGTTAATTCACTTGTTGGCTATAGGCTAGTTGTTAGTGTTTGGTTGTGTTCATAACAGCCTGATCATAACCAACAACCATTGGCACCTTTTTAAACACGATTCTCCTGGATAGGGCAAGTGTCCAATCCCTTGTCTAACCAGTTCTAAAGAACTCCAAGTATGTAAACCTTCTATTGTTATAAATCTGTTGCTCAATCTAGTATGCCTTATACTTAATGTTCATTATTGCAATTATTAGTTTTATTAGATAAAGCAGTAAACATTGTTATTGTTGCCTATATGAGGTCAGGTCAAACTAAAAAAGAACTATCACTACTCAATACCCATGGCTGACTACACTATAGTGGAACATCCCGAAATAGGGATGACAGAAAAAAAACAATATCTCCAAAAATAGGTTACAAAAAAATTTGAAATTTTATTTACATATAATAAATTCTTCAACAAACTCAGATTTACATGCAGATTACTGAACTGGCTTTTCTGCTAGTACAAATAAATTTCTGAGTATTTCTGAGTTATATAAAAAGTATGTACAAATAAATTTCTGAGTAGTTCTGAGTTATATAAAAAGTATGTAAAATAACTACGTTACCAGGTCCCTGTATGGAACCCTCGGGTTCTAGTCGGCTCCGAATCCAGGGAGTATTTTGGGCTCCATGGCAGAACCCGGCACCAATTTGACATTTTATTAATTTTGCTCAACTTTTTGAAGTCTTCCATTTACCTAGAAAGGTTGAATCAACACCCAAACCCAAGTTTTGACCACTATAACATTAAAAAGCTAAAACCTATTTCATTTATGAAATTGTGAATGAAAAAAAAAACTATGTCTCTGTTACGGAACTTTATTTTTTGCTTGTCATTGCTCAAGGAGAGTTGAAGACTGATTGTTGCATGCTCTAAGCTGGTCTAAGTGCTATTCCTATGTGGTTTCAAGTGTTGAAAACTTCTCAAAGACATTGAAGAAGAAGATCTCAACAAAAGAAGTAGGTTTTAGTTGTTTTCTGGTTTTTTTTCCTTGCATTTTTTTTTTACAAATTGAAATGCACTCTCTAGTTTCGTTTTATTATTTCGTTTGTGTGTGGCTATGTATCCATATTGTTTATAGAATGGAAAGTGCTTCTAACACTAGGAACCAGTCCCAATTTAACATAGACGCCAACTCTCCCCTGTAGAAATATGTGGAAATGGTACAATTACCAGATGGACGAGTTTCACTTGGATTTGCAGTCATTGCAAAGAACAATATAACTCATATAGTTGAGTGAAAGCACATTTGTGCTTATAACTCACAAAGACATCAAATTTTGTAGAGGCAAGCCAAAAGGTAAAGGCCTTCTTGTAGAGGGAATAGTGACAATTTTCGTTGTTTAAGTTATTGATTCTGGTCTCCATTCCTAGACCCCCTCATTTTAATTAAATTTCTTATATGACAAGAGATCCCTCTAACTAGTGGGGGTTTGGAAGTGGAGATCCTGATGGGTTTGAGGGGCAGCAATGATAAGCTGCACAAGATATTAGATGTAAGAAACACCTCAACGATAGAAGGGGTGCAAAGAAATTGTTTCTAAAGAAAATGAAAAAAAGAAAAAGTGAAGAAAGCAAAATGGTCATTGTAATGGGTGAAATGACAGTTATAGCTTATAGGAGCATTTTAGGGTTTTTGGAAGCAAAACAAAAGTCAAAAAATGTCTTTTTGTATACTTTTTGGCACTCAGGGCCTTTGGATACGCCCGGGTATGTACCTAGGCATTCCCAGACATACCCCCAAGCGAACCTGTACCCAAACATATCTTGTATAGGTGCGAGACGCCTTAGGGCTGTACCAAGTAACTAAAACGAATACACTTGTGGTTGTCACCAAACAATGTGCTATCCAAGCTACTTTTCTTAAAAAGATTTCTCAATCCTCTTGGCTGAAACAACTCTTGCGGCTCAATTTGTAATGTCTCAGAGCACCGCTTCCTTTCCTTTTAATTTGAAATTAAGCTCCATGGTCTAATAATTTTGAGTATATTCCCCAAAGAATGTAACCACTACACACCTTAAACCATGTCAATCTCAACATAGAAGTCATCACACACCTTGTGTCTACCCAGTGTGATGTTGAGCTATTGTATTGTCTTCGTGCAAGAAATGGTGAAGCCATCTGCTACTATGATGCTGAATCTCTTAATGCTATTAGATTCCAAACCAGATCCAACTACTACTCCCTCAACTATAAAGTTCAACAAAAACTTCATGAACTTTGAAAGGGTGATAGTTGGGATCACCATCGAGGGTGTCTCCTAAAGTTCCTTCCTCTTCCATTCTTTCAAGTTCTAATTCTTCCTTTTCAATTTCTTAACTTAGGATACTCTTATTCTGATTGTTCATCTAATATACCCTCTATGTAATTTGTTTATCCTTAGCCAAAGAATCATTGAACAAGCTCCCACGGCTCCTTGCAAGAGAAGAACAATTTCATCCTCCTAAGCCCATTCTTGAATTTTTCTTCTTTACTAGTTCTTTGTGGCATATCCATTCGATGAAAAACTCCATCTTTAAGTAAAATTTGTTCTTGGGTACTGCGTTTTCCAAAGTTAGAGCTATCTTAATGGCTTCTTACAAAGATGCTAGGTCGAAAGCTTTCACCCAACCTTTATGAGATTCATTCAAAGCATACATAAGAAAAAATCAATATGCCTCCTTGTTGAAACATCTGAAACCGTCACTCGATAACCTCTAGAATTTTGCCACACATCTATCCATAGTGTTATCTACCTCAACCGAGCAAACTCTCTTAAATGAATTTCGGAATCTTTTCTATCAAGTTTGTCAATTAACCTCTGGCTAAAATCATCATGTGTTAATCAAGTTGCACCCATTGATAACCAATCCATAGTACCCCATTTCTATGATAAGCCTTCCAAATGAAGGGTAAAAATATTTATAACTTCTTCTTCATACATTATATTTAGCCAAAAATATCTATCTAACTTTTGAATCCAAATACAAGTACGTTTATTTGAATCATGGAAAGTAGGAATGGTTAACTTACCCAAAGGAGGCCAATCTCCTAAATCTGCTGAAGGAATTAAGACTAGAAGCCAAAAAAGTGATGTTGGGAAAGCTAAGGCTGGACCAGGAAGAAAACAAGCTAAAGTTGGCAGAGAGCAAGAAAGCTGGCAAAACATTGCAGATGGTAAACAGAGAACCATAGCGGAGGCTTTTTCCCCAAATAAATTATGAAGATAATCTCTTGGAATATAAGGGGGTTGAATGCACCCCACAAAAAAGACATTCTTAGAAATGTTGTCAGAGATTATAAACCTGATATTCTACTTATTCAAGAAACAAAAAATGAGTAAAGAAAAAGTAGAAAAATTTAAGTTTTTTCAGAAGTCTGGTGTTAGTAGCTCAAGTTCGGCTGGGGCCTCAGGGGGCACTGCTAATTTTTGGAACCAAAAGACCATTAATGGGGTGATTGTTGCTGAAGACCCCAATTTGATATCTGTCAGATTGACGAATACCAGAGATAACTTTACTTGGATTATCACTAATATTTATGCTCCTAATGCTAAAGCTAACAGGGCTAAGTTCTGGAAGAATATTTTGGAGAAAAGGAATAACTTCAAGAATGAAAGCTGGCTTCTCATGAGGGATTTCAATACCCCTCTTACGGATAGTGAAAAGTATGGGGGTATCCTGTCCCAAGATGATAGTAGAGCTGATTTATTTAACTTTATCAATGATGAAGGTCTGATAGACCTTGACCTCCAAGGTTTGAATTTTACTTGGTCTAATCAGCGTGCTGGCCCTCAGAATATTCAAAGTAAGCTGGACAGACCTCTTATATCTCATGATTGGATATCTAGTTATAACTGTACTCTGTCCTCCTTTCCTAAAGCTGGCTCTGACCATCATCCTTTACTGTTGGAGATCAACCCGATTTCTGATCCTAAACGTTTTCCATTTAGATTTGAGAAGATGTGGTTAAGCCACCCTAATTTTGAGAATTGCATTTCGGAGTGGTGGAACATTAAGGTGGATGGCACAGCTCAAAGTCACCAGAAAACTTAGAAACTTAAAGGAAAAAGTTAAATTATGGAACAGAGATGTTTTTGGTGACATCTTTAAACAGAAGAATAAAGCCAAAGCTGACCTTGCTGCTATTCAGGACAATATTCAAACTCAAGGCCTTTCGGTTTCTCTTAAGTCTGAGGAACAAAAGGCTCTTGTCATCTACCACAATCTGATCTCTAAAGAGGAGACCTACTGGCGTCAGAGATCTAGGGCGGTTTGGCTTAAGGAAGGGGATAGAAACACAAAGTTTTTCCACCTTACTACTCTCAAACACAGGGCTACCAACCAAATAGCTAAAATTGTTATAGATAGGGCTGAGATTCATAAAGAAGATGATATAAAGACAGCTGTTGTTAACCATTTTGCTTCTCTTCTTTCGGCGAATGGAGCTCTGGATAGAGATTGTCAAGAACAATTATTGGATTCTATCCCTAGAATTGTTAACTCTGATCATAACAGGGCTCTTCAGGCGATTCCTTCTTACAAGGAGATTAAGGATGTTGTCTTCTCTTTTGAGGGAGATAAGGCCCCTGGCCCGAATGGTTTCCCCATGTTTTTCTTTCAAAAGTTCTGGCTTATTGTGGAGAAGGATGTTTCTAATGCTGTGAAGGAGTTTTTTGGTTGCAGGCATCTTCTTAAAGAGATCAATGGAACTTTCCTTGCTTTAGTTCCTAAGATAGCTGGGGCTCACTCATTTGACCAATTCCAGCCTATTAGTCTATGTAACTCCTTTTATAAGATCTTTTCTAAAATCTTGACGACCAAACTCTTGGTTATTCTACCTTTGCTGATTGCTCCTCAACAGAATGGTTTTGTTCCTGGTAGGCAGATTCTGGACTCGGTGGTGCTGGTTCATGAGAATATCCACTCGGCTATGAAAGGGAATAAACAAGGTTTTATCCTTAAACTTGATCTTGCTAAAGCCTATGACCGGGTTGATTGGAATTTTTTGTGTCTGATTCTTAAGCAATTTGGTTTCAGTGAAAGGGTCACCCATATTATCTATCAACTAATATCTACTGCCTCCTTTGCTATTTCAATCAATGGATCCCCTTCCAAATTCTTCAAAAGCTCCAGAGGTCTTAGACAAAGAGACCCTATCTCGCCTATTTTGTTCACTTTGCTAGCTGAAAGCATGGGGAGGTACTTCCAAGCTCTGGTTTCTAAGGGTATCATTCTAGGTCTTAGACCCTCTTCTAGACCCTTAGTTTGCTCTCATGCTTAGTTTGTGGATGACACCATCACCATGGGCACATCCACGATCAAGGAAGCCAAAGCCTTTAAATTAGCTCTAAATCTCTATACTAAAGGTATTGGTCAGCTCATTAACTGGTCTAAAAGTACTCTGTTTTTTATAAACACTCCGGAGGAAAGGCAACATAAGATAGCTGGTATCCTTGAATGCAGCATAAGTCATTTCCCTTCTACCTATTTGGGTCTGCCTTTAGGCCTTAATATCAATGACTCTTTTTGGAACCAAATGGTGGAGAGATTTTTTAAAAAGATGGTCGGTTGGAAAGGAGTTGTTCTGTCTCAGGCGGGGAAAATAACCTTGATCAAATCTTCTCTTCAAAGCCTTATGGTGTATGCTATGAGTTTATTCAAAATGCCTTCCAAATATGTGGATAAACTTGACTATATCCTGAAACGTTTTCTGTGGTCTGGGGTGGAGGAAAGAAACTGTATACCCCTTATAGCTTGGGAAAGAGTGTGTAAACCGAAGTCTTTGGGGGGCTTAGGTCTTAGACCTATAAAGATCATGAACAAAGCTCTCTTGGCTAAGCAACTATGGCGTATTTATGAAGACCCGAAGGACTGGAATACTATTTGTAAATATAAATCTCGATGACATCCCAACTATTGACCAGTGTCTTTCTAGCCTGGAGAAAGTGGAGGGCTATGTTTTTTGGAGAAATATCAATGATGCAAGAAGTGTGGCTAATAAAGGAAAGGCTTGGAGCTTAGGAAATGGATCCAGTATTAACTTTTGGGAAGATCCTTGGCTGTTTGAAAAACCCCTGAAAAGCATTTTTAACATCCCTCAGGATATCATAAGATGTTCCTCTGTTGTCGGTCTCAAAGTGAAAGATTACTGGAGAAACAATTGCTGGGTGAAGTTGGCTGGATTTAACCCTGCTTTCCATGAAATTGACAAGGCCCTCCTGGCTCAATATTGTTACACTGACAAGGAAGACACTCTTATATGGGGCCCCTCCTCAAGTGGCAAATTTTCTGTGGCGTCTACTAGCTCTATTCAATTTGAGGTGCCTGAGGAAATCCCTTTTTGGGCAAAGATATGGAACAAGAATCTCACCCCCAAAATTGAGATTTTTTATTGGATCTTTGTTCAAAACAAAGTGCTCACCATTGACAATCTTAAAAAAAGGGGATTTATCATGCCGAATAGGTGCAGCCTTTGCAAGGAGGCTGAAGAAGATACTAATCATCTCTTTTTGCATTGTCCTTTTTCTCAGCAGGTTTGGTCTTTCTTTTTGCAGGAAAATGCTTTATGCTAGATTTTCCCATCTTCTATCCAGGATTTCTCCCAGCAATGGAACTATCCAGGTGATAAAGTTAGGGACAAACATTTGTGGACTCTGGCTGCCCCTCATATTGCTTGGAATCTTTGGAAAAAAAGGAATAATCGCATATTCCGGGACAAAATCAGTACCCCTGCTATGGTGTATGAGAAGGCCTCTAATGGTATGCAGGAGAACTTGAGCAGAATCATCCAACATTCTGGGAATATTGGGAACCACCTAAGTAAAAAGAATGACCGTGATAATACTGTGTGGACTGCCCCCCCTGATGGTTGGATTAAGATAAATTTCGACGGTGCGGCTAAAGGCAATCCTGGCCCTGCGGGGTGCGGGAGTGTTATCAAGGATTGGAATGGTAATGTTATTGCGACCATTGCTGTTCCTCTGGGAACACAAAATAATCACTTAGCTCAGGCTTCAGGAGCGTTCTATGGTTTACAGCTTGCCAGTAAACTCAACTATAAAAAAATTTGGGTGGAAGGCGATTCATTAAACATCATTAATTGCCTTAATGGTAAATCTCCTCTGTCTTGGACAATTGATAACATTATATCTCAAGCGAAAGATATCATTGCTAAGTGTACGGGGATTCATATAACCCATGTGTACCGTGAGGGGAATGTCGTGGCGGACAACTTGGCTAACATAGGGGCTAAGGCTGCTGAGGTCATCACCTGGGATAGCGAGGATAATATTAGGGAGGACACTAAATCTCATATTTATTATGACAAAATCCATCACAAACAAGGAAAGATTGGAAATCATTAATGAGACTCGTCTAAGCTATACGAAGTCTGACGGTAATTATGAGAAAGTATGGAACGGATTTTCAAGTAACATTATTATTAATAGTTCGCACATTTTCCGGGCTCTACACTATAGCAACTTGTTCAACAAGGATTGCGATTTTGATTATCTCGGCTCTAATATTTCTGATAGCTTGGCTTTCTTGAACTCTGCGATCATGGGGGGTGATTTGAAACGTGAAGAACCGGACAACTACAACAAACTTAAGGAACCTGACATGGCAATGGTCTGGCGCAAACTGAAAAATGGAGTGACCCCTTATCTGGAAAAGCTACATGGCTTTGATAAGGAGGTGACTAGAAAATTTGTTGAAGGATGGAGAGACAATACTGTCACCATTGAAGGGAGGAAGTTGGAGATTACTGTGGAGCTTATTGCTCATGTCACGGGGATTCCCAATGATGGTCAGAAGTTTTATAGGGACCGAAAGGTTTTGGAGAGTGCGGCTAAGAAATTCCTGAAATCTGTGAAAGAGAAGGTCGCCTTTGCGGAAGGCAAGGTTAATGGCTACATGGAAACTGTTATGATCAAGGAGTTTTGGCACCATGTTCTGCAGGCTGTTATGGAGTACTTCACCCTCGATGGCCGCTTCACTCGTGCTCATTCCCATCATTTCGTATTCCTTAACCACTTCAGGTACAAGGACACCATTAACATTCCTTTCTATCTGTACTCCTCTCTGGTTAAAAGCATAAATGAGCATAAGGGGTCTCCTAAGAAGGTTGTCAAGCATGAGGGTTTGATTTTGTTAATTTATGAGCATATGAAGAAAACCATTCCTACCCCCAGCTCTACTCCCTCTTCTGGTAAGAGTAAATTGAGCCCTAACCCTAAGGCTGGGTCGGCCAAGTGGAAGGCAGAGGCCAATTTGGGCAGTAGCTCGAAGAAAATTTGTTTGGGCGCTACTGAGGAGGGGGTTTATTCTAAGAACTCGGAAATGGAGGATTCTAAGGATGGGGACTCTAACATTGCCCAGGAGAATAAAAGCCCTAGCAAGGGTGAGGAAGAGACTGATGATTCTGAGGCTTTTTCTGAGCAAGATGAGAGCAAGGAGGAAACTAACAGTGAGAACTTGGCTGAGGATAACAAAGAGGAAACTGGGGAGGGGAATCAGATGAATAATGATGCTAATATGCAAAGCACGGTTGATTCTCAGAGACTAGGAGATGAGACTGAACCTCTGTGCAACAAGGAGAAGGATACTACCACTGGCAATGATGATAATGTCATTGCTGAAGCTAAGGACCCTGATAATAAAACCCAGAAGATTACAGCTGAGGAGAAAGGTTAAGATCTGGGCGAGGCTATTTCTAAAGGCACAAGGGGGCATAATTCTCACAGCCTTGAAGACCTGGTTGACAAAGCCATCCGGTACGCGGAGAATCAGAAGAATGATCGGGACTTCAATAAAGAGGAGGTTCCCATTCTGAGTGATTATGTTGAAGGTATGAGGCATGACATGCCTATATCTCAAGACTCAAAGGACAATAATCAGGAGGGTAGCGAGGAGTCCAGTGAGTGTAAGGCTAGAGAGTCCACCATCAAGCTCATTTTCGAAGACTTCAATGACAAAGAAGAGGTGACTACTGGTGTTTTGCAGACAGCTAAAGCCAAGGCCCTGTATTCTTTCAGATTCAATAAGTGGTGTTTTCATGAAATTAAGAGGCTCCATTTAACATGTAGAAAGCTTGAAGCTAACAATGACATCCTCCAAGAGAAGGTGGATTCTCTTCTCAAAGAGAGGGCTTCTAATTCCCCTGCTGACCTAATGGAAAGAGTGGATAAAATTGACAATACTCTTATCAACATTCTCCAGCACAGTAAGGATAGTATGAAGGCGTCCAGTACTAACCTTAAAGCTCTGGTTAATTTACTAGATAATGCTCCTGAGGATGATACGGAGGGTAAGAATGTTCATCTGCTGGACAGTGGTGGCCCCAGTTCTCGGACCCGTGGAAAGAAGAATTCTCCTAAGATCAAGAACAATCTGGATGAGCTGAAAAGTGTTATTGGCAGGATGGATAACATCCAGGCTAAGATGGAGAAAATGCTAGATGATAAAGCTGGGATTCTGGATGAGGATGCTTAACCTGGTGCTCCTGCTGGTGTTTTTATTGTCTCTGCTGTCTTTTTGGCTGGTCTTTTGCTGTTTTGCTAGCTTTGTAGCCCCTAGTTTGGGCAGTTCGCTATTGTTGGTCTTTTTTGTTATCTATGCCTTATATTTCCGATCTATTGAAACTTAAGTTGTAAAGGGTTTTGGGTCCCTTCAAAACCTGTTTTTCCAGTAATCAGAACTTACCCAATCTATGTACGTTTATTTGAATCATGGAAAGTAGGAATGGTTAACTTACCCAATCTGTGTTGCAAATCTCTAGGTGTTGATTCATTTGCCCTTCTTTCACTATTTTATCCATTCTTCATCTTCAAGTTGCCAAAGTTGGTGATAGACATTTCAATATGGAATTTTTATCTGAGGGCTCCTTATTTATCAAAATAGACTACAAATTATATCTATTTTGATTTTACTAATCTTCATCGGGTGGCTTTTTTCCTTTCAAAAAATTTAAGCTGACAACACCCAGACGCAAAACACAACAGTTTTGCATAGTTACACCGCCCTGGGGGGGGGGGGGGGGGGGGGACAGAGGGACAAGTTTTTGGGTAGGGGGGACAGAGGGGCCTCAATTTTGGGACAGCAAGGGGAACGGTGGTGGGGGACGGGAGGGGGCGGGGTGTATATACTATATAGTATATACTATACATGTGGTACTTAAAATGCTAGTTATGAAAAGATGTATAACAATATGATTATATAAGACATAAAGATGTAAACAGTAAACGAGTAACTGTAAAATACTAAGTTAGAATCTCTGAATTAGTAATTACTAAATTAGTAAATACTTGAACATTGCATTGAACATTGAACATTAAACATTGAACAACAAAATTTTAAATAATAGATATCAAATCAGCAAATGTAAGAGTTATATAATTCTATTATAATAGATATCAAAAGTATGAGTATCTAATCATAAAGATGTCTGATAATTACATTGAGTAGCATGATATCAAGATTCAAAACAAGTAAAAACTACAAGAGATGGGCTCCACATACTCCTAGGGAAAGAATAGAACACATAAAACAAATAAAAAATGTTTTTTTTAATGCACTTTATCTATCTACCATGACAGGGGACTCCTGGGTGACCCCTGGAGGGGTCAAGGGACGCGATTCCGTCCCCCCGGCCCCTCTGGGGAAGTTGAGATATCCCTACGTCTCCGCTAGAATGGTGGTTGATGGGTGGCGCCGCCGCAAATGCGGGAACGTCGTCCCCCCGTTCCCGGTGCGTCCTTGTCTCGGAGACGTTGGGGATTTTTATTTTTATTTTGAAGGGGGGACGCGTCCTCGAGGTACACTGCAATATTGTTATTTGCAATAGCTCTTTATTATCCTATAGGATTTTGAATTGGTTTTGATATATTTAGATTTTGCAATGTCTATAATAGTTGTGCCATAAAATTTGTCATTTGTCATTGGCTCTGGCTCATACTAACAATGGCACTATACTAGATCACTACCTTCATCTATAAGAACCTTCTTCTTTTCCACATTTCTATTTCTATTTCTTCACTCTGATCTTGCAACTATTGTTGCATTAAAAGGTTAGATCTAACCCTAACAATTGGCAAGATCAAAGCTCCAATAACACTATAGTATCCTCTTTTAAATTTCTATCAATTATGCAAAGAAAAGTTATTCTTTTCCATACAATAATAAGGTAGAAACAAAAACAATGGATAACAACAATATAAAAAATAAATGATGGAATTCTCAGACCTAATTTTTGTTTATCCTAGCTATTGAAAAAAATTATAAGTACAAATGTACGGAATCAGACAACAATTATAAACACTTTTTTGAATATTCAAGTTAGCAAGCCCTCTTACAATAGTTTTAGAATATTTTAATACCCAAAATATTCACTTGCAAGTGTCATACTAGTTTACGAATAACGAGCAGATCAAATGGTGACAGATTGGGCATAAATTGGACCATATAGATCTTAAATCATAAACTATGCATAGTTGGCAAGCATGGTACAAGAGTGGCGGCAACAATAATGGTCACAACACAGATGCTACCACCACAACAAAACTTGTTTGTCCGCAGTGCAATAGCAAGACAAAACAAATTTGTTAATATTTGACAAATTTCCCTCAACAAACAAATTTGAAACTTGTGGCGATTCCTCAGCACAAATAAAAATCCTTCGAAAATGCTCATTTTTTTGAAAATAGGATTGAACTTGCAATATATAGAATCAATATGATCTTCAGATGGAATCACCTCACTTGAATAACAGGAGCTTCATCCTCTAGCATCAGTTGAAAACTGAGGGGGTGTTTGTCCTCCAAATTCTCACATTTTAAAGGTTTCTATCCTCCAAAGAGAAAATGTAACGAGTGCTCAAGCTCCAGAAAAAAATTTGATTACAATAAAAGTGGATGCGCCCTTTGATTAATTCGCCATCCTCTCATATATTCCTTGAGTCCCATAATCTGAATTTCCTTATCCCTCCTAACACTCTATCCAAAAGTATTAAAACATGATTCTGAATAAAATAATAATATTGAAGTTGTCCTTTTAAAAACAAAGTTACTGTTATATTTTATGTCATTGATGTCAGTTGTCGCAAGTGGATATTCCTTCTTGCAGAGAAGTCGAAGTGGTTACTCAAATCTCTTGTTTGGTGCCTTGCACGAGCTGCAAGTGTCACCAGGATATTTGAACCTTTTTTAACTAAGGATGCTTGTCACTTTTCTTGTGGATGTGCTGGCTATGTTCAGTTGTTTCTCATCCTTTCGTAACTGCAGAATGTTGGCAGTGACAATCATAACACCTGTCATGCGGATTGTTAGAGAATGTTGGCAGAGAGGTTCATAACATCTGCCATGCGCTATGTTTTAACAGAAGGAAAATGTCGTTTCCTTAAAAAACATCATTGGATGTGTACCGGGATATGCAGAATCATCAAACCTTATGTGAGAACTTTTTTTTGAGAAAGGAAGCGTTTTTTGCCTCTCACGTTATGCAAAGAAGTGTAAACAACATATCCGTTTTTGATACATTTTTTTAAAAACTTCTCTAAAAACTGCAGGTCATGTCCTTTTACGGCAGTGCCATTTTTTACAGAATGGTAGTTACTGCAGGTCGCGTTTTTTGATTCATAAGTGTCGGGGTTCTGTTTCGCAGTGAAAATCATCAAGCGTAAACGTTTTTGTTTGAAGAAAAAAATGGCATATCAAAGAAGCTTTTTATGGACACATGTAAAAATATAGCGGGAGTGTAACAGAATCAGTATTTTTTTGAGTTGATGTGTTGCGCAACAGCATATGCAAAAATATACGTCCCATTGTATTTTTTTTTAAAAGGCATGGAGAAAGTGTGTGAATATGCAAGGGACGTGTGCGGGTATAATATATACACAACAAAGAAAAAAAATCTGTAGGGTGCGTAATGCCATGAAGAGCCCGTAATAAACACGAGTCAGTGTGAGGACCGTGCGGGTTGTTTTTCGTAAGAAGCTACCAGGGGAATTTATCGAATGAGGAGCAACTCATTATAAAAAGAGATTTGTTCTTTTGCTTACCAAATGATGAATGCGGGTGAGTGAGAGAAGGACGACATGGGTATGTGACTGACATTTGTGAAGAATTTGAAGGTAGAGATGCGCATGAGCAGTGCCAATTCACAGTATATCAACAGAGGATAGAGTGTGTTGCAAAAAGACAGTTGGCTTATGCAGTAAAAAAACTCTCTTCATCTAGGAGCGAAAAGTATATTCATGTTACACATGAGAACTGTGTAAAAAGGTGCTGAGTTTTAAAAATAAGAAGAGAGGTGTGGAAAGCAATTAAAATCTGGAAGTGTGTTTTTAAGTGCAGTTGACAAACTACTCAAGGAGTTCAAAGACTAAGTATTGTTTTAAGAGGAGCGATTACAGTTATATCCAAGTCAAACCAGATTGTCTTTACGTCCCTTGTAAAGACTTAGTGCCAATTATTGTTTTGATACTGTCTAAATCATCCAAAAAGGAAAAGGTTGTAGCCTTTTGGAAACAGGTCGGAGCCTGTTCAGTAAAACGTAAATGAAGAGTTGTAGCTCTTAGTGTAAAGGGTTGTAGCCCATTTGATTAGTGAAGCCGTGGTTTTTTACCCATCTTGGGTTTTCCACAAGAGAAAATTTGTGTCTCGTCTCTTCCCTTTAAGTGTGAATTCTCTGATGTGTCTATCTGCTTAATTTTTAAAATACTGATTCACCCCCTCCCCCTCTCAGCATTTTTCCGTTTTTCAGTTACTATGTCCAACTTAAAATATTATTAATTATTTTCATAACTGTTTCCCTTACCCTATGAGAAAAGAAGAAATAGGCAATGGATTCTCCCAATTGATTTTATTCTGAAAAAGGGCCATGACATTGATGGGTTCAATTATATTTAAGTACAAAATATGCTGACAATTTTTTATCTTCTTGCAATGTCCCCATCCCTTACATAAAAGCAATCTAGCATTAGAACAAGTGTGATCAAGGTGTGGCAGACTTTGGACACTTCCAAGTAGTTAGAAAGTAGATATAAGAATTGTACATAGCAATTATAAGTTCAATAAAAGCTAAAAATCTTAACCAAATAGAAAAGACAACCATAATATGTTAATTGGGATTCAGGAATGCCTTAGAAATTGAATTTAACCGTAAAATATCAATAGAGAAGATAGGAAGATCCTAGGCCAAATATGGCAAACCTATACAGATTGTTAATGAATTTTTGCTAACAATAAAAGCTCCTGAAGCACCTGTGTATAAAGTGTGTCTGGAATTGATTAAAAATTGGTCCTGCATTTTGTGCATATATTTTTATTCTATCCCTTTTTGTTATATCTTTTCTCGATAATGAGAAAACTAAAGCATAGACTTTTAATAGGTGGTGACAAAAAAAAAGCACGTATCGTATTTACTACTGACATCAAGAACATAATTCTCAACCTGCCATTAGTAACAACAGAAGGAAAATCAAGATGCATTTGCAGGAGACAGCCAACCTTCAGTTTCTACTTTTCCAAACTCTTATTTGCATGTCATAAACAAATACTGATATTAACATTTTGCAGGCAGTTACAATGCAATCTTATTACCAGTTCAAGTTCATTTGTCCTTTCACATGTACGCAAGATTATATGGAAAGTCTCTGAAGAAATATTCAGACCTGCTTTACACATTTCCTCAATTAAATCAAAAGCCATGTGAACCTGCATCAAAATAAAAACAGACGAAATGTCATATTATGAGGAAATAAAATAAAAATAGAAAAGAACAACATTTATAAATCCTGTAGACTTATTGTTAATGTCCATCTATTAAGATTAAAACTTTACCAAAACTATACAGGAATACAAAAATATTGAAAGGAATATAATACATATAAGTCATGAGAGTCCATAGCAAACATTGGAGCATGCAAAGTCGGTTGATAATATTGCAGAGTTGATAGCAAGCAAAAAGGAAATCAAGTTGTAATGTCCCCTTTTTGGCTATGTTAGGAAAGCCAGGACAATTACTTCAATATCCCTTTTCTACTATGTCAAATGAAAATTGTTTAAGCAAGTAATGGAAGATAAATGAAAATCAATTGCAATTCCTGATATAATCGCTCCAAAAGTGTGCAATAATATGTATCAATGTATCTGATATGGCTATTAATAATATCTTAGTTACGGATGCACTCACCTAGCCCTAGGATGCGGGAGCGGATGCTCTGTGGTGCGCACAGGATGCGTTGTTGTAGAATTCATAGGGTTTGTGAAAAGCATTTCCAGGTATTTTTTCCTTAAAAAACAATGTGAATTCACAGCAGAAGAAAACGAACAAGGCATAAGTTCTGTTTTTGCCCGTCCATTGATATTCTTCCCGAGCTGCAAGACCGAATCTCTTGTTAATCCAGAGCTCAAGCTGAGGTATATCTGTTGCATGAGCGTAGGCTCCGTCTTCGTCATCTGTTGTCGGCATCGGTCTTGAAGAAAACGAACAGGTCATGAGTTCCATTTGTCGACTATCATTCTTGTTGCCGGCGTTGATCTTGCAGCTCCCGCCTGCCTTTTCTTCCGGTTTATCAAGTATTTTAAATTTGTAACACCGTATGTTCCTAATGTCAAATATTATTTTGGTGATATTAAATTGTTTTTTAAAAATTTAACGTTTCACCTTTAATTTAACATATATGATCTATTAGCTTATTTTGTTAACAATTTCCTTCATTTATAAACTTTAATGGTGTATTATAAATTTTTAATAATACATGTTTAAAACATTACAAATCTCAAATATTATTTTTAATTAAACTAAATTGCTATTAAAAACTTCAACATTTTCTATCGGTTTATTTTATTTTATAATTTTTTATATTAACATTTATAAATTGAATTGTCATATTTTAAAATATTCAATTTAGATTTTAAACTACATATAAAATTGAACAAATTTAAAGTATTTAATTTAAATTTAACAAATATATTATGTCTTACAGACACACAGATATATATATATATATAAGAAACGCACCCAAATGCATCTGCATCCCCTAAAATAAATTTTCACACATCCGCACACCCGAATCTCACATCCGCACCCAAATCGGCAACTTAGTCTATTATGAAGTATGCTATGTTATTGATGGTCTTATCACTTATAGTGATATGCAATATCTGATATATAGATGTCGATTATGAAATCAATATGTATTGCTTTCAACAATGGTCGCAATATCTGATCAATCTGATTATATATGTAACAATTGATGATAGGATATCACCCAAGGTAATATCGATATATATATATATATAAGAAACGCATCCACATCTCCTAAAATAAATTTTCACACATCCGCACACCCGAATCTCACATCCGCACCCAAATCGGCAACTTAGTCTATTATGAAGTACGCTATGTTATTGATGTTCTTATCACTTATAGTGATATGCAATATCTGATATATAGATGTTGATTATGAAATCAATATGTATTGCTTTCAACAATGGTCGCAATATCTGATCAATCTGATTATATATGTAACAATTGATGATAGGATATCACCCAAGGTAATATCGATTGCTGTATCTGATCTTTCACTAGAATATATGCAATAGAGTATTATTGTTGCTTGTAGCAACAAAATTGCTTTTTTCTGATGTGTAAATGAAATGTTTACAATGAATGAACTATTGATCGCTTGGAAGCGATATACTCGCTGATACTGTGTCTGATATTCTGATGGTTATAACTTGCTATCAATATGGATGCTGTTTCTGATCCGAATCTTCAATCTCTGCAATCCTGAGATGTTGTCTCTGATATGGCTAATATACACTTGCGCCAAAATGCCAATAAGCAGCCACTCTAAACAGAGAAAATCCATATACAATAAAGAAACAAATAAATAATCCACAAATCTGATGCTTCAATGAATGATAAGAATCACCTTCTTATATCTTGTACTTGGATATGATAGGTTGTGTTCTCAAAAGACACCTCCCTTATCTATTCATAATTAACTCTTTTCCTTTAATTGCATCCTTTAGGAGTTACTGATTTCTTCATTGATTAATGATAACTCTTAATACTGATGTGGTAATTGGAATTATCATCATCCTTAATCGCTCCTAGAATAATTATCAATTCCTTATTAATGACGATATATCACAATTTGTGTATTAGCTGATTCGATAGTTTATTATGCTTCTCAATACTTGCAATAGGCTTGACATACCATTTGCTAATCACTGCATATATAATCGATATCAGTTCCACTGTATTGTCCGCTGCCTTCTACAACTCTTTATAATCACTATGCATGTTACCAATCACTCTTATTCTTCTATGTTCATCGATGTCTGTTATTGATATAATTAAGGGATGCATATTCCTTCAATTCGATATCATCCCAGCCGCTGTTCTTAATGACTAGTCTTGGATGCTGATTAATCACTAGTCATCTGTGATATCCCTTAATTTTAATCAAAAGAACATAACATGTAAATAAGAAGGCAAGGAAAATAAACATACCTTGTCATGTATATAACTCCTGCATAGTAGTTAGTTATCATCATTGCATCTGCTTTTTTAGAGACATTTCCATAGTGCACTCATTCATGAAATATCACCACCTACATGTGCATCCACACACATACATACATACCTATGCACATACATATATAGCTGCATGCAAACTCGTACACATCTACATACATACATATATACACTTGGATATACATATATATGTACATGCATACTCATTTGCCCATACATGTATACCTGCACCTACATATATGCATACGTGCACTTATACATGGCCACATCATACATCAGCACACCATTGAAATTATATATATATATATATATATATATATATATATTTGTGATGGCATCCACGTTGGCATCATTGATATATGTATATATACATACATGCTACAATGATCTATCATCCGATCATTCTAACATGTATGGATATATCCATACAGCAGCATGTTTCAGTACCATATTCAGAGATGGCATCATTATGATCCATGATCGGGTGTCACCGCCAATCGATGGATAATCAGTAATTTATGGTTATAATGATTACTCATGATAATCAGGATGATTATTATGAGTAATTAAAATGTCTAGGCAATGGAAACTTCTCTATCAGCATTTATCATTACATACGATTAAAGGATTAATCGTATTGTTATTACATAACAAGGCAATTCATAAAAGCTGATCTAATCATTATGTTTATCGCTGATCATGGCGGTTAAGATAAACTAAAGGTGGCAGCAGTTCGTTGTGCCTTTTTAGATATTATAAACACCCAAAAGCCAATCGGCTATGAGACGTGTGATTGATATTTGATTTTATAAATTGTTCCCTTGTGGACTTCGCTCGCTGAGCATACGGTTGCTATCTCAACCTTTATATATATTCAAGTGCAAGTATTCATATCGCAGATCAGAGACAGCACATTCACAGAGCATAATTCACATCCGCATATCAGAGACGGCTCCAGTATAAGCAGATTGCATAACTATATAAAGAATATCAGAGACGGCATCTTGCCCATAGATCTCCTTGTCGTAACAGCATATAATTCATTGCCAATCAGAGATGGCTCACAAGGTTGTACATATTCTACATTGTCATATCAGAGACAGCCATATATTCAGATTCGAACTCTATTGCAGTCATAGCATTGTAAGATTTTTGGTTTCCATAGTGGCATTGGAATCGCATTATATATATTTCCATCTTCATTCATTGTTATTGCATTATTCATAACACAATAACTGCATTTCGCACCTCATTTGCATACAAATTCATTAGTTCCTATTATTCATTTTAGCAGTCGGAATTACCAGTCACATTACCATAGCATTTGGAATTACCAGTCATATCTACTTCTCATTGTCATTGCATTTGTATCACATTGCATTTGTACTCATTTGTAGAAGGAAATTGATAACTAATCATAATTGTTGTTTATATTGGAAAAATGTAGTGCTTTCATTATATTCAGAAAATTCATAATGAGTAATCCCTTGGCTTGTTCACTATTTACTCTGACCTCGCCTGCATGGGATCTAGGAAATCAGAAAATGACAAGTTCCTAACCCTAACCTAGCCAAGAACAACAAAAAATTGTAGGGTTATGCAAAATACTACAAATGTACATTACACTTGGATGACCAAATCAGAGCAGCTAGATTAACTTTTGCTCCAGGAGACAAAAAAATGGAAAGGAATACCATGCTATAAAAGACATGTTGTTGGCTACTGTTATACAGTGGTCCATATCCATGTTTGGTTAAGCAATAGCATGACAAACAAGCTTTGAAAAAGGCAATGTATGTTGGATGAGTGTAGTTGGAAATGCATAAAGAAAGTAAGGTTTGTTTCATAAGCACTATCATCATCATACCCAAGATGGATAACTAGAGGTGTCTCCTGCTCATCACTATCTTTCAAGATAGGTGTAAATTCCAAAATCTTGACAGTTTGCTAGAATTAGTCTCTCTGACTAATGTTTGGAAGTTCAAACAACTACATAGAGGATTTTTTAAGGATAGTACTAGAAAAAGTCACCAATGAACTTCTACCTAGATGTTCTAAAAAGGAACATCAAAGAGGATGTGACTTGGATACATGTTATTGTCACCTAATTCTTTAAAAATTCAAAGATATTTCTTTCATAGATCTTTTCAATATCGTTAATCGTGAACATATAAAATCTTGGTAGTCAATACCTAAAAATGTCATATCACTCAATTCCATATTAGTATTACACCCAGACTATTCTCTTGTTCCTCTTCTAAACAGAGATATCTTTCACTAGAAATTCATTATGACTTGTTCCCTTTCCCATTCACTTTCAAGATCCATGTGTATTTTATTTAATAAATTTAAAACTGTCAAATAGTTCATATCCATAAAACTATACATATAAATTGATGGATTCATTCTTTAAAAGATGATGTAATTTCAACCAGCATGATTCAAGGAATTGCACATTTCCTTAATTTAAAGGAAATTGGCACCAATGATATTATGAGATTCTTTCCATGTATCAATTGTTGCTCCTAGCTAAAGGGAGATTTAGCTAGTTTCTCTTCAATTATAAAACCTCAAGAAAAAAGATAGGTTCAAAAGTGAGACCATAAACATACCTTAAAAGTCCCACAATAATGCTCAATAAGCTTGTTGTAAGATGATAAGGATGGTTGTACTCCAAGATGTTCATGCATGCCCTTGAAAATCAAAATAATCTCCTCAAGCTACAAATTGAAAGAGCCAATACATAAGAAAATCAAGTTACTATAAGGCTAGTCACCTTAAATAAGAAGATAGAACCCATTATCACTAAAATGAAAGCAAAAACCATTGGCATAAATATGAAAGCCAAAGCAATTTATTCAGTCATAATCAAATAGCAACTTAACATGGTTTCATGCCAACCCAAAGTTCAAAGCCCTAGAAGACATTCTGAAAATGGACAATTTTAGAACAGCAAGGTAATATAACACATCAAAGTTTAGGCATTTTGTTCCTCACCAGTCAATCTCAGGTACAAGTTGTGGGTCAGTCGTGGCTTCTTAGTCAAAGGTCAAGCCTAAGCATTAATAAGAGGAGGGTGATTTACCAAATCAAAGTTTTCTTCTTTTTTTTTCCTTTTTTAATTGAAGTAAATGTGATTTGGCATGTTGACAAACTACAAATTTCAAAAATAACAAACAAATCCCATTCAAAAATTCAAATAGATTAATATAAATATAAATCAATTACATTTCAATGCAGTATTCTGAACAATAGATATAAATTAATTATTCTGAAAAAGTAAATTACTAAGGAGCCAGTATTGCCATAGTGGTGGTTTAAGTATGGTGTTGTTCTTGCCATCAAGATTCAAACCCTATTGGGGTGTTAATGTTGAATGTTTATTTTGAGGATGATGTCCCCCATTAATGACCTAACCGGTTCAGGACTCCAGGTCAAAAGTAGTTTCCCATCTTTTAATTTAAAAATAAAAGTAAATTACTTAGTTAATTCTCCAACAGCTAGTTCAGTTACAACAATATTTTTAGTTGAAGAAATTTTAAATTCTTGACATGACCTTATAGAGAAATAGACAAGACAGTGATAAAACCACCAATCACGGTTAATTGTTATGAATGTAGGCTGATCCCAAAGGATTGCCATGGCTTAAGAAGTTGCACAAATTTACATTTCTAGAAATGGACTATGTTCAAATAATTAATACATGCTATGAAAAGTACATTGGGATTATTCATTTTCAATATGTAGAATTCCATCAAACACATTATATATGGCAACACCACTTGTTAGGATTATAACTGTTGCTTTACATTAGAAGACTTCACCTTTCCTTATTAAACATATAGATAACTAGTAGGCCATTACATCCAAGCATGTCATCTCAATAACACGAGGGTAAAAAAAGAAAAATAATCATTCTCAAGAAAGACAATTTTCTCCATCCGCACACTTGCGTAGGTACCTCAATGCATCCATTCCAAAGCAAGTGATATGCATTGCATACAACTCATCTTGATGATGCATGAGCACCAGTCTTTTCATAACTTATTAATACTTGGTTGTTTCTATAGTTCTAAATTGTAAAAGCATATGTGTAGCATTGAAATTAGGTCTACAAGTTATATTTGTTAATATTTTCAGATTCTAGCAAGGAATATATCAATCTATAGAAATCTAACAAAACTAAGCACAAGATATGATAAGAAATCATAAAGAACAAGGAGACATAATACCCGGATTATATCTCTGAATCGGTCCTTAGAGACTTCAAATCTGAACCTTGAGATCTTCAATCTTGCCCTTCAATATTGGTTTGATCTGTATATGTAATGTTGCCACCTAGGGCTCCTTCAATTCTGATCCAATATTGCTCAGATCTGAATATAACCAATTGATTCCAATCTGCATGTATGCTATCAAGGTTTGCTCACAATCTGTCGCCAATCTGCCTTGATTTGGTCTTCTATTATATCTGCAATAATTCTCAGATCTAGGACTCCAAGATCCGCCCTTATATTGTTCTTCTAGGGCTGCACAATACTGCCCTAATTCACTCCTCTAGGGCTGCAAGATCTCTGCCCTAGTTCGCTCCTCTAGGGCTGCAACTAAGTGCATGAATTCGCTCAATACATTCACTTAATGAATTTGCTCCAGCATTTTGACAAATTCGCTGAAGTAAATCGCAGCTATTGAGAATGGAGGGAAGATCAACGTTATGTCTTGGGTTGTCTTTGTTAATAATTATAGCCTGTCGGCTAAGATCAAATTGGACAGCAGAATTAATAATGAACTATTATTAATTACACCCTAGCTTGTGCGATTTTATAATAATAACAATATTATTATAAAATACAAGCAATCAAATATATATTGTGTTTATTATTTTAAAGGGCCCATTACAAGGAGTCGTCCCTCTTTGAGGATGACAAAATTAATTATATGCACATCTATCCGGAGATTCGATTTTGAGAGAGAGATCATCAAAAACATAACATGCATCTCTGCTCTTCAAAATCAGACATATGCGAAATTTACCTCTGCCTCTTGGAGCGAATTTGACTGGCTTCTAATTCTGTTATGGAGCAGCATCTCAGGAGAATAATACTGCAGATTGGAGTGTGACCTAGGGCTGGAATTCGGACCTGTTGTAGCAACATCCAGTCAAGGCAGATCTACATTGGATTTCCAACAAGTTGGAGAGCAAATCGGGTACCTTCTTTCCATCTTGTTCTTTGTTAAGTTGTTTCAACTTTAAAGGCCATCTATAGATTGTTACTTCCCTTGCATTAATCTGAAAATCTTTACATGGTATCAGAGGTTTGGTAGAGTAAAAGATCATATTCAGATTATTAGGAAAATCAGTCTTAAACCTTAACGATTTGAAACATGGAATGTTCAGCCCTATATTCAGCCTTGTCTACACAAACTTCAAATAAACACTCTTGGGTTATTGATAGTGGAGCTTCAAGGCATATCACTGGGTTCCGGGAAAACTTTGATACTTTTTCAGAAAACATTAAGGAAGAAGTTACCATAGGAGATGACACCTCATATCCAATCATGGGTTTTGGGAATTGCAACATTCAATTGAAGTCCGGCATATCCTTGCAACTATCTCGGGTCCTATATGTTCCAGGCATAAAGAGGAACCTAGTTTCAATATTAGCACTTGAGGATAAGGAGTATAAAATTGCTTTTATGGATGGGAAAGTATTAGCTTGGACCAAAAATTCAACATTAAAACAAGCATACACCATAGGACTAAGACATGAGTGTCTTTATAGACTTGATACTATTTCATCTCAAGCCCTAATAGTCAAATCAATCAACTCAAGTGATCTATGGCACAGGAGGCTAGGGCATCTAAATTTCCAATCATTATCTTCTATGGATAAAGTTGTAGTAGGCTTCCCTCATTTATCTCCTAGACATGAAGGAATATGCAAAGGATGTGCATTAGGGAAAAATATCAAATCCTCCTTCCCTAGTAGTGAAAGCAAGACTAAGGAAATACTGGAAATAGTTCATTCTGATCTTTGTGGACCCATGTCCATGCCGTCTATTGGTGGATATCTCTATTACATCATCTTTGTAGATGACTTTTCGAGAAAGACTTGGATATATTTTCTTAAGGACAAGGAATCTATTGATGTTCTCAACAAATTCAAAGAGTTCAAAGCCCTAATAGAGAATCTTACAAACAAGAGGGTAAAGATTCTTAGAACAGATAATGGTGGAGAATACATTTCTAAAATCTTTAGCACCTTTTGTATAGAATCAGGGATTAAGAGGGAGTTCACTGTTCCTTACAACCCTCAACAAAATCGAATCGCTAAAAGGAAGAATAGAACCATACTTGAGGCAACAAAGGCTATGTTACATGATCAAAATCTGCATACTTCACTATGGGCTGAGGCATCCAACACTGCGGTTTACATTCAAAATAGATGTCCTCATTCAGCACTGAACAATAAGACTCCCGAAGAGGCGTTTAGTGGTAACAAACCTGATGTGAGTCATCTTTGGATATTTGGTTGTCCTGTGTATTTTCATGTTCCAAAAGAAAAGAGAACAAAATTGGAACCTTCAAGAAAGAAGGGAATATTTGTGGGATGTAGTGAATTTGCCAAGGCATATAGGATATATGTTCCAAGGCAAAGACATATTGAATTAAGCAGAGATGTCATAATTGAAGAAGACCTTGTATTCTCTATCTCCAAAGATATAGCATGTGATGAATTAATTCAATCCAACCCTCCTGAGAATCAGAGGGAGTATCATGATGTTATTGAACATGATCCAATAAATGAACCTAGCACTTCCATCATCAAGAAGAGACCATTGTGGGCCACCAAAATGTTGGGAGATGCAAGCAACTATGCAGCTCCAGTAGGAACTTTCAGGGAAAGTAAAAGACCTAAGAAATATTCTAACCATGCTGCATTTATGAGTGAGATTATAGATTCTGAACCTTCTTCTGTTTGTGAAGCACTTAAAATCCAAGCTTGGAAAGATGCAATGTCCGAAGAATACGGATCCATGATGAAGAACGATGTATGGGATATTGTTCCTAGACCCAAGAACAAATCTGTGGTATCATCAAAATGGATATTCAAGATTAAACATGTTGCGGATGGTAGTATTGAGAAACATAAAGCCAGATTCGTAGCCAGAGGATTCGCTCAAAAGGAAGGAATAGATTATGAGGAGACCTTTGCTCCCGTTGCTCGATATTCCTCAATTAGGGCAATAATTGCAGCTTCCAAAGGTTGGAAGATCCATCAAATGGATGTTAAAACTGCATTTCTTAATGGAGAAATTGAAGAGGAAGTGTATGTAGAGAAACCTGAAGGGTTTGTTACAAAGGATCAACAATCTTATGTATGCAATCTTAAGAAAGCTTTATATGGGCTCAAACAAGCTCCTCAAGCGTGGTATGAAAGGATTGATCGCTATCTTCAAAATCTGGGATTTTCAAAGAACGATGCACATCCTAATATCTATTTTAAGATATCAGATGGAGACATATTGATATTAGTGCTATATGTAGATGATCTCCTAATCACAGGAGAAGAATACCTTATAGAAAATTGCAAGCAAGACCTTGCAAAGGAATTTGAAATGAAGGATCTTGGCCTTCTTCATTATTTTCTTGGTTTAGAAGTGTGGCAACAATCTCCTGAAATTATTGTGAATCAAGGAAAATATATTGTTGATATTTTAAAGAGATTTGGTACGATGGATTGTAAACCAATGTCCACACCTATGGAAACCAACCTTCTCAAGTTAAGAGAAGCCATGGCTAATTTTGAGGCAGCAGATGCTAGTTTATACTGTCAGATCATTGGATCTCTTATGTATCTAGTTAACACTAGACCTGATATATGTTATGTTGTGAATGTTCTAAGTCAGTTTATGGTAGAACCTAAACAATTGCATATGAGTTCAGCTGAGCATATTTTGAGATATCTTCATGGGACCATTGAGTATGGTCTATTATACAAAAATGTAAAACTGGATCTTCATGGCTTTACAGATTCAAATTGGGCGGGATGCATTACAGACCGGAAGAGTACATCCGGATGTTGTTTTAGCTTGGGATCAGCTATGATTTCTTGGTTTACCAAGAAACAAAATTCCGTTGCTCAGAGTTCAACGGAAGCAAAGTATATTGCAGCCTCTCTCGGTGCTAGAGAAGCAGTTTGGTTAAGGAAACTCATAGTGGGATTATTTGGACAATCTATGGAACCTATTGTTATCTATTGTGATAATCAAAGTTGTATTAAACTTGCCATCAATCCTATGTTCCATAATAGGTCCAAACATATTGAGATTCCTTATCACTATGTCAGGGATATGGTGGAAAGGAAAGTCATTCAATTGAAATACATATGTACTGATGAACAAACTGCAGACATTTTCACCAAACCTTTAGCAAGAGGCAAACTTGAACATTTTAGGAATAAACTTGGCTTGGTGAAAATATGAGTTTGTTGTACTAACATTTCTTTATGGTAAAGCTATATATGATTTTCATTTATGCTTGCATGTGAATTGTGGCAGTTCACATTTATATTTTTTGATGAATATCATAGAGATTGATATTTTGGATCAGGGATCCATATTTTGGTGACATCATGGACTTGATGTCGGGATACTGTCACTCCAAGTATTTGGTGAATATCATGGATTTGATATTCATTAGACCAATGCTCGAGGATATCATGGATTTGATATCTGGTGAATCAGGGATCCACTTCTTAGCATATGGTGGACATCGTGGATTTGATATCTGGAGGCCATTGCTCCGAGTACTTGGTGAATATCATGGATTTGATATTCGTTAGACCAATGCTCGAGGATATCATGGATTTGATATCTGGTGGATCAGGGATCCACTTCTCAGCATATGGTGGACATCATGGATTTGATGTCTGGAGGCCATTGCTCTTGATATCATGGATTTGCTATCTATTGAGTCAAGGTGACTCTTGGTTGACATCATGGACTTGTGGCAGATAGGATCTACCTTCATAGACTTGGAATCTATGACATATCATGATAGGGTATTCGAGATGGTTATGTTTTTCATTCTCACTATCAAGGATGATAGTTAAGGGTGTCCTGGTATAGATGGGATCTATGGTTTGATCTTACCCTCCAGACTAAGGGGGAGTGTTAATAATTATAGTCTGTCGGCTAAGATCAAATTGGACAGCAAAATTAATAATGAACTATTATTAATTACACCCTAGCTTGTGCGATTTTATAATAATAATAATATTATTATAAAATACAAGCAATCAAATATATATTGTGTTTATTAATTAAAAGGGCCCATTACAAGGACAATTCGTCCCTCTTTAAGGATGACAAAATTAATTATATGCACATATATATCGAGATTTGATTTTGAGAGAGAGATCATCAAAAACATAACATGTATCTCTACTCTTCAAAATCAGACATATGCGAAATTTACCTCTGCCTCTTGGAGCGAATTTGATTGGCTTCTAATTCTGTTCTGGAGCAGCATCTCAGGAGAATAATACTGCAGATTGGAGTGCGACCTAGGGCTAGAATTCGGACCTGTTGTAGCAGCATCCAGTCAAGGCAGATCTGCATTGGATTTCCAACAAGTTGGAGAGCAAATCGGGTACCTTCTTTCCATCTTGTTCTTTGTTAAGTTCTTTCAACTTTAAAGGCCATCTATAGATTGTTACTTTCCTTGCATTAATCTGAAAATCTTAACAGTCTTTCCCATCCTCAAGAGCTTTATTATATATGAGCAATTTTACTAAATTCGCAACCCACAAGTTGGCCGACTTTGGGCCACTAAATAATAATAAATATAATTATATTTAATTTGCATAATCGATCCTTATAATAAAAAGACCCCTCATATTTATTATATGGTTAGATCAATTTAGCCATAATTAAATATAATATCTAAACAACATATTTATTATTATTGAGAATTTAATTGCCAATATGTTGATCTTTGCCATAAAGGCCAAAATATCAACACTCCCTCTTGGACTTGAGGAAAAGATCAACCATATCTTTTTCATTCATCCAATCTATCATCCACTGATAGAGATACCAAGAACATAACTAAGATGGATTCCAAATCCAATGATGCTATAGATCTCTCATCTATGATAGTAGATCTCTATCTACAAGATATAATGAGAACATAAATGTTCTTCATTATTACTCAACCATACATCTCATATTCATATGAGTAACATCATATCATATGATGCTTACCATCCAAATGTGGATTTCCTAGATCTATTAGTCTCCACGACCCAAGAATATCAAATCCATGATATTCATGATAACATCAAGTCCATGATGTTTACCAACCATAAGTGATATCAAGTCCATGATATCAACTTCAAGATATTTTCAATCAATTTGTGGATTTCCTAGATCCACGAGTCACCTTGACTCTTTTGAATATCAAGTCCATGATATTCAAGGTAGAATCAAGTCCATGATACTTTCCAAACACAAGTTATCTTGAGTCAACCATCAAATCCATGATGTTTTCTATCCAATTTGTGGATAACTTAGATCCACGAGTCCTCTTGACTCAGCCAATAGAATATCAAGTACATGATATTCATGGTATCATCAAGTCCATGATGTATACCAACCAATTTGTGGATAAGTGAATCCATGAGTCACCAAGACTCAAGAAATGTCAAGTCCATGACATCAAAACAACATCAAGTCCATGATGTTAAGAGCATTGGTCTAACGAATATCAAGTCCATGATATTCACCAAGTGCTCGAAGTAATGGCCTATCGACATCAAGTCCATGATGTCCACCAATTACTCAAATGTGGATCCCTGATCCACGAGATATCAAGTCCATGATATCATGAGCATTGGTCTAACGAATATCAAGTCCATGATATTCACCAAATGCTCAGAGCAATGGTCTCCAGACATCAAGTCCATGATGTCCACCAAATGCTCAACAATGGATCCCTGATCCATGAGAAGAATATCAAATCCATGATATTCTCCAAGTATCCAATTCATAAGAAACAACTTAGCCATATGCATAAGTGTAACCAAATGAACAATCATAACCAAATGTATCTCATAATCAAAATCTTATCTCATGAATCCACATAAGCATAAGAGTAACCAATATGATCTTATAATCATAAGAATCAAGTTTAATGTAAAGAAAATGTGTTCACACATAGAATCACATGTAATATAGTCTCAGCTATAATCAATAAATATAGACTCAGCTATAAAGGAAAGTATGATCCATACATACACTATAAGCCACTAAAGTATGCTTCATACATACATGTTAAAGTATACAAATGACGTATGCTCCATACAATCATATTAAGTAACCAATATTAAAGTGCAGTTCTCTCATAGAACAAGCATAATTCATCCTGAGTCCATAGACAAGTCTTAGTCATAAGCATAAGAGTAATCACATAAGTCTCACCACATAAGAGTAACCAAATTTGTCCAACATATAACCGGGTGCAATGTGATCACAGCAAGATGCAATATAGTTCCCTCTATAAAGAAATATATTCACACATATATATGACCAATAGCAAAGCATATATATAGGGTAACATATGTCCGTATAAAGTATGCGCCCATGCATACTATAACATTATCTCTAAGTATCATAATGTATGCTACAAGGTATGCTACTAATCAGCTGTGTATGATCCCATACATAAGTAAGACATATGCTAAGGTAAAGTATGCATCCATGCATACAAAACAGAGAAATGTCAATGCAAAGTATGCTTCCATAGTAAGTAATGACATAAGGAAGGATAACACAAAATTAAGTGAGCCCGTGATTATACTCCCTCTGAATCACACATGCCATGCACTTAACTTATGATGATCTACTCCCTCTAGATCCTAACAGCTCCTTCTGACACTTAGGTTTACTTACAAAGTTTTAGACTCCCTCTTGATCCAATAAGGAAAGTCAATAGGTAAATTTCAAGATATGCAAGAACCCATATCTTCCCAGCCAATGAGAACCAATAAGTTTTCCCATAGATGGCAACCAATGAAATTGTAAATCAAAATCCTCATTACAATTTTTCTGACCAAACCTTGGTTGCCATGGTGTTTCTTAGTTTTGAAAGAGTTAGACTGAAATTCCTAAATCTGAAATCACAAAGCACAAGATATGATAAGAAATCACAAAGGACAAGGAGAGATAATACCCAAATTATATCTCTGAATCAGTCCTTAGAGACTTCAAATCTGAACCTTGAGATCTTCAATCTTGCCCTTCAATATTGGTCTGATCTGTATATGTAATGTTGCCCACCTAGGGCTCCTTTAATTCTGATCCAATATTGCTCAAATCTGAATATAACCAATTGATTCCGATCTGCATGTATGCTATCAAGGTTTGCTCACTATCTGTCGCCAATCTGCCCTGATTTGGCCTTCTATTAGATCTGCCATGATTCTCAGATCTAGGACTGCAAGATCGGCCCTTATATTGGTCTTCTAGGGCTGCACAATACTGCCCTAATTCGCTCCTCTAGGGCTGCAAAATCTCTACCCTAGTTCGCTCCTCTAGGGCTGCAACTAAGAGCATGAATTCGCTCAATACATTCACTTAATGAATTCGCTCCAGCATTTTGACAAATTCGCTGAAGTAAATCGCAGCTATTGAGAATGGAGGGAAGATCAACGTTATGTCTTGGGTTGTCTTTCCCATCCTCGAGCTTTATTATATATGAGCAATTTTACTAAATTCGCAACCCACAAGTTGGCCGACTTTGGGCCACTAAATAATAATAAATATAATTATATTTAATTTGCATAATCGATCCTTATAATAAATATACCCCTCATATTTATTATATGGTTAGATCAATTAAGCCATAATTAAATATAATATCTAAACAACATATTTATTATTATTGCGAATTTAATTGCCAATATGTTGATCTTTGCCGTAAAGGCCAAAATATCAACAATATTTAATCTTGTAACCAAGCTGCCTATTAATTGAAAATTAATACAATTTGAATATCTAATATTTGTGGTGTTTCATCCTCACAAACTGCTGTTTGGATTTTCAATCAAAAATCAATGTTTTACTCAAAGATTGTTAGCCCATGTTTGGGCTAATCCAATAGAAATATGGCTAAGCCTTGCTATGGTTGGCCCCAGACATGCTCATTTGGTCATCTACTTTTTGTGCTTTAATTTTTTTTATTGTTGTCTGTTTCCTTTTTCACTATTGCAGAGTTTTATTTTGTTCTCCTCTTTTATCACCATGTTTGATGAGTTTACTTTTGTTTCTCTTTCATATACATTGTATTTTTGTTTTTATAGGTTACTGTTGTCAACCTGCACAAGTAGCCTGAATTAGCATTCTGCAGTTAGAAATTAGTCATTGGTAACATCACTTTAAATGTCCTAATCATGACTAGAATGATAGAAATGAATGTTAAATGTAATTAATTTTATTATTTAGTTATTTATTAAATTTTTGTCTTCAAATTTGCATAAATATTTGATTAAACTTTTAAAAGTCAAATAGGATTTGTCTTTTGTGTATACTATGCTTTTGCGCTTTGCGTGACCTTAAGTATGAAAAACAAAAGTGTGTTCCTTGTTTGATGAACAAAAACTAATATTTTTGTGTATCCTCTAAATCTATGCTTTGTGCAACCTAACGTAAATAAGAAAGAAAATCCTTGTGTCTTGCGCCCAGCCATAGTTAAATGGGATTACAACACATGTATGGTAACCATAAATTTTATATCTCGCAGTGTCACTATTGTTAACAATGCACAGGAAAATACTCAACATAAGACACCAGCTACCCTGGGAAAAACCCTCTTAATGCAAAGGGAAACAACCCAGCAAAAAGAACCTTTATTAATAGATAATACTGGACAGATCAGAATTCGAGCTCAGCTGAGAGAGGCTCACTACACATGTCTAACAACTGAGACTCGAAAGAATTCTCCACACAAAACAGAATACATATCCAATGATCGAATGATCATACCATAAGATAGAATAACACACAGGACATAAGAGCATCCCGTTCTGTTACAGAAAAAAAGTCGAACAATGAGTCCCGAGAAAAAAGTAAAAAACTCAGAGAGAGAACCGCTCGCATGAATAACTGAATGAATGAGCTTGAACACTCCCAGGAGAATACAAGACATTTCGTCCACCGAAGAGCCAACTCACTCCCGATCGTGGAGTGTAACCGAAGAAGCATCTTTGGTTTTGCGGGAATCAAACCGTTTGGCAATGCGTGAGAGAAAAACAATAGCCGGAAGGAGAGCGCGGGTGAGGAAGAAAAGACGAAACTGATGACAGCTGGACAGCGGGCCCGAATAGGAAGAGGAGCTTCCAATCGTGGAGAATAATCCCGAGCTTGTGAGAATGCCATTTGTCATTCTGCAAAGCAAGACAAAATACTGGCTTCTACTAACGATAAGAATGAATACATTTCATAATGAATAAATAAATATTAGTCAATATATTTCATTCATATAAAGCTATAAATTTAACAACTATGAGTTCAACTTCTCAGAACAAGTCATGAAGTGTGTCAACGTGAGGTAGAGCCTTTGTGGGTTGAATCTGAGACTTAACTACAAATCAAAACGGAAAGCAAGCAACTAGTTCTATTTACAGTTCTGCTTCTAATTGCCTTTCCAAGTTATTAGAAGAATTTGTCAAGGTTCCCATTGATAAGAAGTCCCCATTTTTAATAAATTATTTTTAAATTAATTAATGTAATGTTCCCAAACCCTAGCAGTTCTCTTGCTCTTGAAATGTGTTGTACGAAAGACAAAGTGCAGCTATATCTTGTCTGTACAGTGATTTGACCCTTAACCGTACAGTAACTGGAGTGGCAACAGCAGCATACGTAGGAGCAACTGTCCGTACGGCAGATGAGCGGCTACAAGCCATACAGTTGGAAGGGCGTACGGTGCTTAATGTCTAGCCGTACGGTAGGAAGGTCGTACGGTATGATTGCCTGGGGCCATACAGCTAAGACTGCCCGTACAGAGTTGTTACCTGAGGTCATATGGCTGGATAGGAGACTGTACGGTATGATGTAGGCAGCGTCCAGTCTTCGATGGGCACAGTTTGATTTGTCTTCTTCTTCGAGGTGTTGAACTAAGTTATTTTGTGGGTATTATTGCCAGAGATGATTTGTGCTACAGACACCAAAACAATGAATGCCAAATACCCACGATACCACAAGCTGCAAAGATGCAGATAGATTTCGCAGATGTATACAAAGATGATGTTTCCGATTTGTCAGATCCGAAACAAACAATGCACAACAAATTTGGCGCACAGTGAAATATCAGAGTGATATTTCCAACGGCAGGCTAGGGTGGTTGTGAACCACCGAAACTGCAACAAACCAAATAGGGAGGATCTTTCCCCTCCGAAATGGCAGACAACAAAACTCCAACTGGAAATCCCAAAGACAAATAAAATATTCCAAGATGCATACTAACAACTACCTACATGCCCGTCATAAATACCCCTTCGGAGAAACTCCTGAGGGTTTACAAAAGAATGCCGACACGGCAAACACCTATGGACAACAATAATAAAAGTTCCCCCCCACCTTAATTAATTAAAGGTCCATTTATAATATTATTTAAATTCTAGGACCATTAATTAATTTTAAAATAATTTATTAAAAATGGGGACATTACAAATCCTTGCCGCCCAGAGATTGCTTGCCCTCAAGCAATCCATCATCAATACTGCAGAATTCCAAACTAGGCGCAGACGCTAATAACTGTATCCACTGGAACCCTCAAGCCGCAACATAACCACGTGCATGCACCTGGAAGTAAGCAAGACAAGTAACTCTCCATCAAGCCTCCGCTGCTCCACTCTGATATAATTGTTGCCATGCCCAGAGTCACTAGGATCCCAGTGAAACCAAACATCAAACACATCGATGCTCAGATCCCAAGCCAAGTGCAGACGTTGGTAGCAATATCCGTTGAAAACTCTGTGTTGATTCTGGACCACATGCACATAGTTGGGCTTAGTTGGGACAAGTAAACCATCATCACGCTTTCGCTGCGCCACTCTGATATAAACACTGCCATGCCCTTCACCAGGATCCCAACAACGCCAATCCATGAAAACTTTCACGCTCTCATGTTCAACAATCTCTTTCAATATGGCCACAGACACAGACATTGACGCTAACACTACTATAATGTTTCGAAAGCAATCTCTGCCCGAAGGTAATTTTGTGAGACATCTGGAAGGCAATCTCGACCCGAAGGTAATCTCGACCCGAAGGCAATCTCGGCCCGAAGGGGATCTCGACCCGAAGGCAATCTCGACCCGAAGGCAATCTTGACCCGAAAGCAATCTCGACCCAAAGGGGATCTCGACCTGAAAGCAATCTTGGCCCGAAGCGAACCTTGGCCTGAAGGGAATCTCGACCCGAAGACAATCTCGGGGCGAAGGGAATCTCTACCTGAAGGCAATGTCGTCCCGAAGGGAAACTTGACCCGAAGGCAATCTTGGCCCGAAGGGAATCTTGATCCGAAGATAATCTCTACACAAAGGGGATCTCAACCCGAAGGCAATCGCGACCTGAAGGGGATCTCGATGTGAAGGCAATCTCAACCTAAAGGGGATCTCGACCCGAAGGCAATCTCAGCCCGAAGAGAATCTCCATTTGAAGGCAATCTCGATCCTGAAGGGGATCTCGACGCAAAGGCAATCTCAACCCGAAGGGGATCTCGATCCGAAAGCAATCTCGATCCGAAGGAAATCTCGACCCAAAGGAAATCTCAGTTTGAAGGGTATCTCGATCCGAAGGTAATCTCGGCTCGAAGGGGATCTGGATCCAAAGACAATCTCTGCCCGAAGGGGATCTTCACCTGAAGGCCATCTCGGCCCGAAGAGGATCTCGATCCGAAGGCAATCTCAACCCGAAGGGGATCTCGACCCAAAGACAATCTCGACCTGAAGGGGATCTCGACCCAAAGACAATCTCGACCTGAAGGGGATCTGGATATGAAGCCAATCTTGGTCCGAAGGGAATCTCGACTTGAAGGCAATCTCGGCCCGAAGGGGATCTCGACCCGGAGGTAATCTCGGCCCGAAGGGGATCTTGACCAGAAGGCAATCTAGGCCTGAAGGGGATCCCGATCCGAAGGGGGCTATAATGTTCTCGACAGCGACAGAGAGAACCTTGACGATGACGGCAACAGAGAGAACCTTGGCGGCAACAGCGACAGAGAGAAACTCGACGATGACGGTGACAGAGAGACCCTCAACAAGGACGGCGACAGAGAGAACCTCGGTGGCGGACTGAGTCCCGCCAACGGTCACAGCTTCTGCGATGGATACAGCTTGTTGTCCATAAGGAAGGGCTCCATACTCAACGAGCTGAAGGCCTGGCTCATGAAATGTAGTAGTAGCAGAGCTTATGTCACCTTGATCTATCCAGGTTGTCTTGGCAAGATCCATACGAACAACTTCATTTTTTAGGTGTTCTCCACATGTAGGTGTAGTAGCAAGATTTAGAAGATCCTCTTGGAGAAGCCCTGTAATCATGCCTTCACCCTCCTCGTGTAATGCATCACCCTTATCGTCGTCATCTACTTTCTCCCACTTGTGCAAATGAGATATTAGTTTTTCTTCACAATGCTTGAATACATTACTGACCAATCTACACACTGCAATAGACGGGACACATTCTAGATTATCAACAGCCCACAACATAGATATGATAGGTTGGGATATTTCATCCATCTCTTCAATGCACGAAATCATAAGGCTCTCCATAGCAACCGAAACCTTAGTATCATGACACTCCTTGATTGTGACCAAGAAGTGATGAAACATATCATGGATCAAGTCTTGCAACTCTAGATCTAAGAGGAGGTTACTTTGACATTTGCACAATTCTCCAATATTGTAGATCTCCTGCCAAAAGGGTCACCACTAAAGTCATCAAGGCTCTAAAAGTTGTCAACAATCAAAAGCAATATCTCTATCATGGTGTTGTTATCATACAGTTCTCTAGGAGCCCAAATTCTCAAAATCTCACTGAGACATGCTGCAGCTGCCAACTTCATTTCCTTGTCATGGTGTCTCAAAAGCCTGTGTTGACTTAAGGCATCTTTAATTGGACAAAGGATTCTCTGTATAAATCTTGAAGGTAATTGGTCCACCTTACACAAACATACCTCCAATATATCTAATGGAAGATCAACACCCTCATTGAGCTCTTTGCCAATCTCTTGTAGTGCCTTCAACCACCACTGTCCATCACTGTTGGACGCCATGGTGTGATCGGAATCCCAAAATCTCTCAATCATCCCAATAGCCTAGCAAGATCACCAGCTCTGATACCACTGTAATGTTCCCAAACCCTGGCAAACTTTCTTACTCTGGAAATGTACTGTATAATGTTCAATGTGATGTACGGAAGACAAAAGCGCAACTATATCTTGTTCGTACGGTGATTTGACCCTTAACCGTATGGTAACTGGAGTGGCAGTAGCAGCGTACGTAGGAGCAACTGTCCGTACGGTAGATGAGAGGTTGCAAACCGTACGGTTGGAAGGTCGTACGATGCTTGATGTCTGGTCGTACAGTAGGAAGGTTGTACAGTATGATTGTCTGGGGCCGTACGACTGAGACTGCCCGTACGGAGTTGTTGCTTGAGGTCGTATGGCTGGATAGGAGACCATACGATATGATGTAGGCGGAGTCCAATCTTTGATGGGCATAGTTTGATTTGTATTCTTCTTCAGGGTGTTGCACTAAGTTATTTTGTGGGTATTATTTCTAGAGATGATTAGTGCTACAAACACCAAAACAATGAATGCCAAATGCCCACGATACCACAATTTGCAAAGATGTAGATAGATTTCGCAGATGTATACAAAGATGGTGTTTTAGATTTGCCAGATCCGAAACAAACAACGCACAACAGATTTGGTGCTCAGTGAAATATCAGAGTGATATTTCCAACGGCAGACTAGGGTGGTTGTGAACCACCGAAACTGCAACAAACGAAATAGGGAATATCTTTCACCTCTGAAATGGCGAACAACAGAACTCCAACTGAAATTCGCAAAGATAAATAAAATATTCCAAGATGCATACTAACAACTACCTATATGTCAGTCATAAATACCCCTTCGGAGAAACTCCTGAGGGTTTACAAAAGAATGCGGACACAGCAAACACCTATAGACAACAATAATAAAAATACCCCCCCCATTAATTACTTAATTAAAGGTCCATTTATAATATTATTTAAATTTTGGGACCATGAATTAATTTTAAAATAATTTATTAAAAATGGGGACATTACAAATTACAAGATAATTTGGGGCAACAAGAGGCACCAGGTTGTAGAGATGTCATTTTTGTAAACTTTGAATTTCAAGGCAACACCACAACAATGCACACCTCTTTCATGTCCAAGGCAAAGGTGTAGATGTATGTAAGGAATTGTTACTTGAAAGAAGAGTTGAAATAAATAGATTGTGGGGTTGTGGTGATTACTAAACACTTGGTCTTGCTACTCTATCGTTGGCAAGTCACCATCTTACTCCTAATAGTACTATGACCTCTCAAGATCCACAAATGCATTCTACTTTTCCATCTAATTCAAAGGCAATACAACCTAAGAGGAAACATACAATGACTACCATTAATATTGCAAAGAAAACTTTAATCAATGTGCAAAATAAGGGTCAGGGAAGTAGTTCAATTGGAAAATTCTTCTTTGTCAATGGCATTCCATTCCATTTGACTTGCTCTCCTTATTGTAAGAAGTCTATAGCAAAAATAATAAGAGTTAAACCATCAATGTGCCACCAAGGGAGACAAAATTGAGGATGACAATCTTGGATAAAAATTATTCCAAGATTAATATCCTAATGGAGAAAATGAAGGATATATGGGTCACTACTGGATGCAACATGATTATGGATGGGCAAACAGACATCAAGCGTCATCCATTTATTAATATCATGGTCAAATGTGAAAAGGACCCTTTACTTCCTTAAGGCTATTGATTGTTCAAGGTATTGCATAGATGTTGAATTTCGATTTCAAATTCCTAGAGATGGTATTTAGTTGGTTAGGCCAAAGAATGTGGTGCAAGTAGTGATAAAAGCAACATATGTGCGCAAAGCTACAGGGAAACTGATTGAGGCAGCCTACAACACATTTGGTTGACTCTTTGTTGTGTGGATATCATGAATGATGCACTCAAGGACATGGGCACAATCACTTGGATCAAAGAGGTAGTAGCCCATGATGCTAGAGATGCGCAAATATTTATATGCAACCACCACACTTCAATGCACTCTTCAAGACCTTTTCAAAGGATTTTTTGAAACATGTAGAGACTAGATATGCATTGTATTTCATTCTCTTGGAGAGGATGCTTGAGTTGGAAGATTGACAACCAAGTAAAATCAATGGCCCAATTCTAAAATGAAGTAGGGAAGGAGGGTGAACGGGGTGGTCAAGAGTGATACTTTTGGGGGCTAATTCAAGATATATTGTTGCATTCATAACTCTTTGTCTTCAAAGTCATTACATATGTGGATACAAATGCACCTAGCCTTGGAGAGGTGTATGAGTGCATGGACTATATGCTTGGCCAAATGAAGGCCATTGTACAAAAGAAAGATCCCACATTGTGGTTCTATAATGAGCATATTCAGCCAAGCATTTGTCACCAATGGGAGATGCTCAACACCACCTTGCACGTGGCTTCCTATGTAATGAACTTGAAGCGGTATGTGCATTGGCCTAAAAGAGTTACCCTATACAAGATACTAAGGTGAAGGTGGGATGCATGAAGACTATTCAAAAGATGTATGATTTTATAAAGGTTAGCATCATACTAAGTGGACAAATTTGTCACTCTTAGGGAATATCCAAAAGAGGCCAAGGTGAATAGGGAGAGTATGGCATAAGTGGATCCAATTCATGGTCAGAAATGCATGGACCTGATTCTTTGTCAACCACACTAGACATTTGTCTACTGTCAAGTTTCTAGTTCTTTTATTAATACGAGGAATTGGTCTACTTATAGCTTCACCCACTCTCTTACGAGTAACAAACTCACCAATACGAGGGTAGAGAAGCCTATAGTTGTATATTGGGCGTTGATTCTCATTGACCGCAACACACTTATGTACAAGGGGAGTCTAGAAAAACGATATGATGTAAAACCAGAGGAGCCAACACAAGTTGATGATGATACAGCACAACAGAATTGGTTGGTATTGGTTTGGAAAAGCTTGACCTTGAGCAGTCGAGAAAATCGAGTGAAGAGTTTGGAGTGAACTTTGAGGATGAATGATGATTAGACCCATTGGACTATTGTCTAATTGTATTTGAATGTTGATTTAGAATATAATATAAATATATTGATATTCAGCATTTACATTGTTTAAGCAATATGTTTGAAATTTCAAAATTCAAACTTCCAGTTTCATTTGTAATTCCTTATAAAGTTTTCTATAGCTAATGTTTTTAAGTACCATATATTTGCACCACCACACCCCTACCATTCCCAAATATAGACCCTTGAGCTCCCCATTCTTGTGACAAAACACCATCACCTCATCCCCCTATTTCAAGACTCCATGGAACATAGGTTGAGACTGTTGTTCCCCCTACAAGAAATGTCAAGTATAGAGTTGTAGGCCTCGGTGGCCATATACATTAGGCAGCATTAGGCAGCCCCCAGCTTTCACCTATTATGTCTATGTTAATATAAAATGTTAGGTATATTGGAGCTGAACGCCAACAGGCCAACATGGATGGGCTGTTTGGTTTCTGTTAGTACTTTTTCTTTCTCAGTTTCAAACAGTATGCAGTGCTATGCATGAACGAAACTGCACTATATGTATTTCTGGCTGATCAAGTTGCTTTTAGGGAAGTTAAATGGTGAAATTTTATTTTATTTCAAACATCAGGGATGCATCAGCTCCCTCATTTTTCAAGTAAAAAAGAAATTAAATCAATGCAACTGCTATTGGCATCCCCAAAGATGACAAGTAATCTACTTTCTATGTGGGGAAAGTATCCTTCTCTCATTAGAGATACATAATATTTGAAAGCTGGTTTCGGAGTAAAATACAAATACAAATCAACAATTATACACTCTACAATTAAAGCATGCAGTGATCTGCATAAATTTGTTGTTGCTACCCATAAAAAGGCAAAGACCTATTTTTGCAGATTGTAACTTTCAATGTGCTATAGTTTCTTACCTCCACATCCATCAGGCTTAGGGCATATTCGCACATGAAATCTGACAAACTATCTTGTTCAGTACCTGCTTAGCATTTAAGCAATAGGAATATGCTATTAATTGAATTGAAATGAAGTTTACTGCAACATAAATCAAGCCATGCTACTGCTAACTTGAGTTTTAATCATGCCTCTATTCCTACAAAGATGTGAAGCTTTTGCCTCTGGAATCGAGACTTTAATATCTCTATATAGTCACTTAGTTCATCACCATTGCAGGGATATATCACATTTATTTCTCTTAAATACTCATTCTGAAAATAGAAAATTTTAAAAAGAAATTTTAAAAACATCTCACAAAGAACCCATTCAAGATTTCCCTGCACTAGCCATAGTGAATACCATCATCTTTTTAAATGGAGGGTTCCGTGAGCATTTGCTTCTTGTGGTCAAACACAGATATGCATTCACTGGTCTTGACATAAGAAAAGTAATACCTGGAAGCATATTTGTAGATGTTAATACCGTTGGCTAGTATGTCATTAAGTTGGATAGTGACCTTTTGAAGACTGTTGAATTCCCACCCAAAATCAGCAAATATGTCCATTCTTGTTCGTTGCCTTCCTATCTTATTATATTGGCAAAGAAGACCAACTTGTGAAATCACAGTCATTAAAGTATCATGGTGAAGAAAGAGTGAAATGTCAATCTATGTCTTATCACCTGTTTGGTTTTACTCTGAAGGGTGTGGAGGAAGAACAATGGATATACTTAATTTCATGCAGTTTGTTAAAATTGTTTGTCTTCATATGTCTGCTGGCTCTGCTTTACAACAGGACATGTCAGAGCATTGTTTTTAAAATCAAAAGGTGTTCTGGACGACAAATTGCCTATGCAAAGATCAAATTGATTATCATGAGCTCGGGATCCGACAAGCCCTTGGAATTCTGTTCCAAGGCATGGTCAAGATCCGACCATCCATTGGAATTCTGTCTCAAGAGGTCAATCACTTAAAAACATTGCTCTAAGTATTGAAGTTGCCATTGTCAATTCCAAATCCAACCTTGAATTGGTTGGATTCTTTCTTTACATGCATGTTGGATCTCTCATTTCATCCTAAACTATTGGCATAAATCACACGAAGTCTCAAATATTTCATTTCCCACTTTCAATTCATCAAATCCTTGCAATCACTTTGGTTGTTCTTCATTGAATTGCACAGATTTTAGGCCTCGGATTCTTAACACACTTAGTTCCATCTTGAGTTTCATGATTTCACCTTATATCTAGGCAAGATTCTTTGGGTCCTCATGAGATGTGTTCCAAGGCATGGTCAGAACTTGACCAAACCATGGAACTATGCTTTAAGGCATTTCAAAATTCCAATTAAAGTCTTTCTTCAAAAACTTAGATTTTACCCTTCATTTGTTTGGAACCTTGTCAATCAGATCACCATCTTCAGTTCTAATGACTGTCAAAAGCAAGATGATCAAGTCGAATATGTTTAGCAACTCCATTGCCAAGCCCAAACTTGTTCATTGTAAAACTTGAATTCTTATCTCTAAGGCAACAATCTTGGTTTTGAGTTGAAAATTTACTGTCAAAGCCTGGGCAGAGATCACATGTTTGTAGGAAATTATTCCCAAGGAAGGTCGGCTGTTGGCTTTCGACTATCCTTGGAATTTTCTAATGAGGCCAAACCACTTTATTAAGTTCTTAAAAACTTTTCCATTAAAAATTGTATTTCCTCCTTGCTTGTTTGGGTTTACACCCAATCAACTCAAATCTATTTGCAAACACTTGCATTTCCTTGTTGCAATGCCTGGATTTATTCTTCACAACACCAAATATTTGTTCTTACTATTAAGTCATCATTTGAATATTTTATTTATTTTTGACAACTTAATAAAATGGCAATATTGCTATCAGCATTCAACTGTGTAGTTTGAGTCAAGCTCATTGACCCATGTTTCATGAGTAGTGATTCACTAGAACCCATCTCTCATGAGAATGAATAGAACACTTAGTACTCATTGCATCTAGGTGATGCTCACAAAGGTGAAGCACTGAGACTTCCAAAGAGGTCACCCATCATAGTACTACTCCATCTCAAGCCCGCTTAACCATGGAGTTTCCTCCAAGGTTAAGCCACTTTGCTTGCAACCCCATTTGCAAAACCTTCAACAAGTATCGTGCCTTATGAACCATTCATTATAAAGCCACTTAAGCTCATCAATTGATAAGGTTTTGCTAATGGAGTTGCAAGCAAAGTAGGCTTAACCTTGGAGGAAACTTCGTGGTTAAGCGCACTTGAGCTGGAGTAGTATTGGGATGGGTGACCTCTCAGGAAGTCCTAGTGCTTAACCTCTGTGAGCATCACCTAGATGCAATGAGTGCTAAGTGTTTCATTCATTCTCATGAGAGATGGGTTCTTGTGAACTACTACTCATTAAACATGGGTCAATGAGTGTGCTTCAAACTACACAATTGAATCCTAATAGCAATATCACAATTTGACTTGTTGTAGAAAATGTCTCCTACTTATCAACTTAATAAAAACCAATTTAATTCATTGTCACTTTAAAATATCGGGGACATTACACTCCACTACTCAACAAATATGCCTAAAGCTTGTGTCTAAATGCTCCCAAAGGACTAGCCCTATGGCATCATGTGTCATTTCCCCTTTCCAAAGCTGAATAATTAATAATATTATTTTTTCAATTAAGATAGTTTAGCAAAGATTGCATCAAAGCATAAGAGAGCCAACCATGGCATCACTGTCTGAGGAGCATAATAACCAGTACTGTAAGGTATAACAGTTAGCAACCCCCGATGATAATTAATGTTACTAAACGAGGGAGTGAGGAGTTACAAGTATACTGAAACCATAGAGTCTTAGTCACTTACAAATCTCTATACACTTATGATATTATTTGAAGAGTACAAAATTCTATTCATTGTGCCAAAAAAGAAATCAAAAGTGGACTAGTCCCCGCCATCCTTTGTGTCAGGATGAATATCATCAACAATACTTGGCAATTCATGGGCATTGTGAGGGGTGATCCCCCAAGCATCCACAGCATCAAGTCTCTGTGGAGCAGAAAATTCTATATTCTAAATCTCTGTGTTGGCATTAACCGGTAAGGATGTAACCGGTACATGGCAAAGAGATGTTGTCATTGATGTCTAGGGATGCAAACATTGTTCAATTAGGAACAACAGGAACAGTTGACAATAAAAGGTTACTACACAGCTGCAGTGTACAAGAGAGACCGGTTATGAAACCGGTGACACAGTGAACAGGAAGAAGTACTGCGACCGAGTACTGTGAGATAAAGTTCTAACCGATCATCAGAGCAACCAGTAACCAAGGAAGGAGCAACCGGTAATCAAGGATTCAGAACAATGACCAATAAAGTGTATAACCGGAATCAAGGAACCAAACCGGTATAGACAAAGAAAGGAAAAGTGATAGGTGATGTCTATGGCCTGTACACTGCCTAAGGATGGAAACCGAGACTGTTGAACCAATGAAAGTCACAGTTGACAAACACTTGTGTGACTCTTTAACCAGGATTTGTTGCACAAAATCCAAACGACTTCGTGTTATAAAGAAAATCGGTGCAAGGCGCAATTAAAGGTTTTAATGCCGAAGATTATGGCATTAAAACGTGGAGAAATCTCAAGTAAAGGAAAGTATGTGGCACGCATCTGTCATTTACTTTATAAAACAAAAAAAGCATACGGCATGCATCTAATGTTTCCACAGTGAACTGAGACTCAATTGGGTGATGGATCCGAAGGAGATCTTTGTGGAGGTCACACATGCAAAAAGCGGAAAGGGCAAGAAGACTATTTATTCTTCAACCTATGAAGAATATTGTTTGCCTTCATTCTGCCAAGAAGACAAAGAGTGAGCCTGTACACTAAGAGAAGCTACGAAAAAGGTGAAAAGAAGAAGAGAAGTGTGTGCAAGGAAGCACAACAATCTGTGGAGAGCATATCTGTGGTGCCTGGTGATGACTCTCAATTGAGAAGCGCAGTGATCTTATCAGGCTCAATAAAGCCATTTCAAGAATATCAAACCCTCTATTGCTATCTAAAAATTGCAATAGCAAAATCCCAGTATTTTGGGTGGACATTAACAGGTCCCTTGTATCAAATCCCTTAACCGGGTGACATCTGTGTAGATGTTTTAAGTCCTCTAACAAGGCAGGCTTTAACAAGCCTTAATTCTTAAATCCCTTAACCGAGTCGCATCTAACAGTGTGTTTGCAATCCTTTAACAGGGAAGGCTCTTAACAAGGCGCACTTCAGAAGAGTGCAAAATTTGTGATGTCTCCTCACACCATGGTTTTCTCCTGATTTGAGTTTCGACGTGATACATCTGGTGTTGTCTATTGCTTTAGTTTTGTAATAGCTATTTCTGTGATAGAATCTGTTTTGCTTACAGTTTTAATTATATTATATCAAATTGGTTTTTAAGTTTTAGTGGGTGCTGATTCACCCCTCACCTCTAAGCACCGGTTGGGACCATCACTCTGAATAAGGAACATCACCTTCAACTTAAATATAACATCTGTTCAGCAACTGATTCAAGTCTTCCAACTCTCTAGGACTCAGAAAACTCTAATATGCATCAATATATTGGGCAGCACGATCATCATCTTTAAAGATTTGGCAGTGAACCATTTCGGACCAACATCATGAACCTGTTGATGGAGCCCTAATTTTTACAAAAAATTAGGGCCTCCATTTGACAAATAATGTTAGAGAAACATGATGAAAATATTGTCATTGATGTCAATATTAAAGCAGATAACTTCCCAGTAATACAAATACGAATGTCTATAAGGAATACATATGCTAGGGAAGGAAAAGCCACTGTGATCATGATTCACACAACTTAGAGATATGAATGGAAGGACAAGTATGGCACACAATATCAAACTTAAATAAGAGAGTTTGAACGGATACACATGTGATTGGTGACTGAATAAACATAACAGCCACATATATATTTGATATGTCTTCTAAAATAAAATAAAATAAAAGAATGATGCAGCAGTCTTAGTTATGTCAGCATATTATGAAAGCACAAGAGAATCAACTTATAAGAGTAACCTCATGCCACATAGGAATGAAGACAAAGTTTGACAAATTGAAAATCCAATGAAAGTATAGTTTTTGCAGCATCTTCGAATGCATCAAGCATATATTAAAAGGATGATTATATTCATGGCAGAGACATTATGATAATCATATTGATGAAAGATGAGAAACAAATTCATGGATGATTTAAGAGCAGCGCAAATGATTGATAAAGTTCTACAATGATTGAGATCTTAACAGCAGTGGTTACATACTGGTGGACTTTGTCAAAGAAAGACAGCAGCAAATGAAGACTTGTTTCATATATGGGAAAGGACAGCGGCAAAATATAAAAAACGGTAAAGCGAAGAAATTGCAGAGTTATGGGAGAAAATAATATCTTCAAATTCTTATAAATACACGGGCCATTGGAGTATAAGACAAAGTAGAGACCCTTGTAAACATATTAAGCCATGTCATCTAAGTCAACAACGGCTGCAAATGAATACGCTGGACAGCAATGAAAGACAAATCAGTGAGACTCCCTTTATGTGGCAACAACGTAAACCAAGATATTACTCAGCGATAGTCAAAATGAATGAGTAATAGATATTTAAAATAATAATAAAATCCATCGAACAAGAAAACAACATTGAACGAGTATGGAGGATCAGCGATTGTGATAATATAGGGAGGAAATGACCACCGTGTGGATATATGTGCGTGTGTATTGCAGGGATGTGCAACACTCATAAATCAGCATCCAAACAGGTACCATCTGCATATACATCGAAAGAGAAAACAATGATGGTATTGTGAAGACTGTGACAGACGACATCATTAGAAGTTTGGAATACGATTGCAGATTTTATCTATGTTTTCATCTGTTGACAGAGTAACCGTCTATTCAATCATGAAGGAATAGAAAATTATTATATACCTTTCCGAATATACACACCCAGGCGGACAAATGCACACGCCAAGGAGATACGAGAATGATCAAGTCTAAAACACTCCCCCAATCTTAGATTGGATGTGGATAGGAGGAAGATGTAAACGCTGCCGTGTATTTGGCCATGAAATGCATGGGAAGATCATTCACGAAGAAACATGTGGAAATAATATTTGATATCGGGGGAAGTATGAAACTATGTTTATCACTAATTAAAATACAAAATCTTAGTGTGTCTAATAATTTAGGGGACGTGACTTTTAATGTTGAAAAGAACCGTCATTTTATACAATCAAATATAAATAAGGATTGTATCATTCAAAGGGGAGAAAGAACATTTAAAGAGGCATTGTAAGTAGAAGAAAAATATTCGTAAGGAGGAATAAGGAGCAATAATATGACTTTGTAATATAAATTCAATTATTTTATTTTAATAATAAAATAAAATGTCCTTTGTTTATTATTAAAGGTGTGGAGAATTAAACTGCAGATGAACTGTCCTTCGTAATTATTTTTTGAATATTGTATATAATTTAAATGTCAGATAAGTGGACATGGTCATTTAGCATCTTAAACTCGATCATCGCAGATATCGTGAAATATTTAATTGTTTCCAAATTTGTGTCCAGTTTGTCTGCGAGGAGTTAAAGTTCAATCTGGACTAATTTAAGATTGCATAAATATTTGATCTGTCGCATCTTGATTATTTAATTGATTGACAGTATAAGTGCATTGAACATTATAAAGTTGTACGTAATCTTCATTGAAGTTGACTCTATTGCCCAAATGAGCGGAGGCACTGGTCTTTTTATTTCTGAAGTATTGGATTTATATATGAAGTCAGAAAATCTATCAATTCCTTCCTACAAACCTCAAATCCATTATTAAGAATCATTACACAAAACACTTAATTCAAACATTCAGCATTCGATTTCATATTGATCGAGTTCGAGGAATTTGCCAGCCAGAAAATTCACAAGCTTAAATCCGCTATAGAAAAACCTTGAAGAAAGTGATCAGGTTCGAGGTGAAGGTTTACCCGCCTAGGTGTAGCGAAGCCTAAAGTGCAAGGGAATTTGGATTATTCCCGTTTGTTGGCCAGAATTGATTTGGAATCCTATTGGAGAATTGGCAAGCTCTTGGATTTCCAATCTGTGGTTTTGGGAACCAACACCTGTTTTGGGGATCTCCATTTCCAAGGAAACCTGTGACATTATTGAGAAATGGATGATTTTAAGATTAAACTCAGTAGGTCCCCTTCTCTTTTTTTGAAAAACTTCTCTATTTCTATCTTTCCAAAGTATCCAAACGACTTCACAAGACAAAGCAGACCAAAATATAGTAAGGTTACAATCAAATGACTCAACATATCTTGCTAAGATTTCACACCAAGATAGACCAGGCTTCACATTCCATCTAATGGGAAGACCAAAAAAGATGGACCAAATTTTCTTCGCATATATGCACTCAAAAAAAAAGATGCTCAAAAGTCTCAACCACATTACACAAACTACACACAACTGGGTCAAGACCCACAGATGACAAAGTATTCCTAATAGCAAGCTTCTTGAGAAGAAGCCATATAAAACAAACTTTCTTGGTCTCAGAAGGAATGTGACAAAAGAAGTGAAAGAAAAAGTACCAATCTGAGAAAGGACAATCAAATCCGCAACTCTGAGTTACCCGGGAAAAAATAGAAGCATCATTTTTAAGCAAATTATAGATTTGTTTAGTAGAGGATTCCAACAATAGAGTACCATCATTCCATTTACATTGTTTAAGAAAATCAGAGGCATTCATTCTTTTACCAACCATTGAACCATTAATTGTTTTAGAGATCAAAGTAAATGTTTTCTATTGGGATGGGGGAATATTATATTTTTTTGCAATTTCTTCCCAATAGCCAAACCTACCATCAAACACAATGTCACTAATACAAGAGATACCTTTCATGTTCGAATTCTTCGTAGAACAACTTTGAGTTAATGCTAGAGGCTAGTCATTTAGGTAGAGTCTCCACCAGGTTGATTGATCAGCAACACAATACCTTGGTTGACCCCCCATTGCACATCGAGAAGAGATAAACCCTCTTACCTAAGACCATGCTTTCCAGAAGGTAGAGAAAATACAAGAACCAAACAGCTTCATCTTGAAATCCCCCATGATAAATATCACACATAGGTAGATCCTTCCATGATTTTCCTTTCCTGATAACAGACTGGGCAATGTTGCTCCTAATAAGAATTTTTCATGGCTCATCACCCCAGAGAGCTTCATAGATCCATTTAGAGGCAAGGGAAACCCCATGTGCTTTAATATCTTTCAAACCAAGACCCCCATACTTTCTAGGTCTACAGCACCAGTCCCATCTAACACAGTGCCTCTTACTATACCCTGCCCATTAGACCAAAGAAAATCCCAAAGAATCTTTTTTAACATGTTGACTTGATAGTTGGGAAACAGCCAAGTGGAAGCAAAATAGATATGATGGGAGGACAAAACTTTCTGAACAACTCGAACCCTCCCAGCCAGGGATAAGGAGTGGGTCTGCCACTTTAAATGTTTGGAGTTTATCTTGTCGAAAACCCTTTTCCACATGTCACTAATAATGGGATCAATTGAGAAAGTAATTCCCAAATATCTAACAGTATTCTTGGGCCCAGCCCATTGCCATCTAGCTAACCAATTGGGAGCAACATCAAACCATCCTAACACAGTGGATTTATGAGGCGCCACCTTGGCACCAGATGCAGAACAGAAAAATTTCAATCTCTGAAGAGCATTATTAAAATTGGCTTCAGATAGTTCAAGAAATAGAGAGGTGTCATCTGCAAATTGGGCCTTTATGAGCTCATCGTTATTGGGGAGAGAAACGACCTTAATGGGAGGGCCCAGGCTATTTGCACGAAGGATATAATGCAAGGCATCAGCAGCAATGACAAAACGTGAAGGGGCAATGGGACAACCCTGTCTCATTGACCTTTTAAGGAAAATGGGATCGGAGACGTCACCATTGAAAAAGAATCTTAATCCATTTGCAAAAGTACTTCGGGAACCCAAAAGCTTGAAGAATACCAGTGATGAATGGCCACTCCACTCTGTCATATGCCTTCTCAAAATCCAGTAAAATCATGGCAACATTTTTCCCATTAGACTTGGCCCAATGCATGGCCTCCCAACTTGTGATCAGATTCTCTAAGATATATCTGCCCTGAATAAATCCAGTTTGTGTGACTGAAATGAATTTATTGAGCAACTTGGCTATTCTTCTAGCTAGGACCTTGGTTATGATTTTATAGGACATATTCAGCAACGTGATGGGCCTCCAATTTTTAACAAGTGACTTATCACCAGCCTTGGGAAGCAGCTTGATGACACCTCTATTAATATTAACCCCCAAAAACCCCCTTTCAAAAACATATTCATACAATTCCAACAGCTCACCTCAAATCCATTCAATGTTTTTTTTGTAGAACTCTGCAGGGAGGCCATCAAGACCAGGAGATTTACCATTGGCTAAAGAATTGATTGCAGCTTGGATCTCTTCTAAGGAGATAGGTTTCCCCAATGAGTCCCACTCTGTAGCGGACAATTTTTTTGAAATAAGTTTGAGACATTTATTCAAATCCTCTTGGTTACTCTTACCATGTTTTGAAGCAAAGAGATCACTATAGAAATTGTAGAAGGCCTCTTTTATTGCATTGGGATCATTAATAGTACCAGAGTCGCATTGTATATGTTCAATCAACTCTCTTTTATTCTTAGCCCTAATAATGTTCAAGAAATACTTGGATCCTTTGTCCCCTTCATGAATCCAGTTCATTCTAGCTCTGATTTTTTGCCCTTGGATCTTGTATCTCTGAAAAATTCTAAGCTGATGCTTCACACCAACTTTTGTTCTAGCTTGGTATCCCCTCCTCTTAGTTAGGTCTCTTTTTCAAAATTAATAATATTACTTGAAAAAGGGCCCGGCAAATATATATTTAAGGGGTAGCTTGATAATATTGTTATAATAAATTTTACAAATGTTTTTAATCACTAAATTATTAAAAAAAAAATTCAAATGCACAAGCCAGGACAAAAATCCTTGGTTCTTCAGACCTTGGACTTCATTGTTGGAATTGGAGATGAAAACCCTCATTTCCTACTAGGGCATCCTCACATGGGCACTGGAGCTAATTTAAAGTGTTCGTAATAAGTTTCCAGCTGGGCGATTTGATTTGCAGGCAAATACTAAGGACGACATTGGTGGTTTCCAGGTTTGGTGAGACATTGATCATCTGCAGCAGTCATCATCCACTAGGAGTATTTTCACAATATTTTGCCTAAAGTAGGACAGGATCATCATTGGGAGGTGATCATATATTGGTTACTTGTGGAGGATTTACATATTCCAGACTAAATTGGGTGTGCGAACATCACCTTCTGCTGGATCAGCCTCTCAGCCACCAAAAATAGCTTGTGCACTGGCTGCAGACAGCAAATAAATAGGTCACAACAACCATAAAATGGGTTCATACCCTAATCATGAGTTTCCAGGAGCAGATCCCAGCACAGTAAGGTTAATAATAGCATTTCATAGGTCAAGGGGTTGCTGCATCCCCAAATCTAGTCACAGGTTTTTGCATCATCAATTGCATTATTATTTAGGGTTAAGTGCAGACCTGCCAGCACTTGAAAATTCAAGGTAAAGATACATACTATGGAGCCCGAACAACAGCTGAGGAATTTTACCAGCACCCATAGGTCAAATTGTTGTCATCAACTGCAAGGGAAAGGCTATGGAAAACAGTGAAATCTGATCATGGCAGATCCACAACAAATCACTGCATTTTGGAGCTTAATTTCATCCTTAGGTCTGATCACAGCATGCAAACTGTACCTTGGACAGTCAAATCACTGCTTTATTGTAAGTGCAGAATTACCTACGTTTTGGAAAAGCTAAGGCTTGTAAATCAACTCTTGTGTTGCGGTGACACAATTCAGATCTAATTAAGGAGGTTATTTGGAAAGGTAAGGATTTAAGTAACTGATTCTATTATCCAGTTCACAGTTCTCTTTTACTTTGTTCAAAATATCACAAAAATACGAAAAAAACATAATTTTATATTGGGGACATTACATCATGACTCTGTTACTATGTTAGAATACATAAACAATAATCATATCTAGGACCTGATGTCTATGAGCTAATAAACCCAAGAAATGAATAAAAAAATTATAGCTCAATATTGAAGCATAATTACAAAGATTATGAACAAATATATAAATCTCTTACATCATTGAATCGAGGAAATGACATGGCCAATAGGTAAGAGTTCAACTCCTAATCATTCCAAATTAGGAGGCAAGCTAACTCACTCTAAGTAGCAGGATAGATGGAGTGTAACTCGACTTAGACTATATAAGTGTCAATCAAGTGCATAAATCAAAGGATGTGACTGATTGACACACAACAAAGTGTGCTTAAATAGAGTGAACAAATAAAATATAGATGGTAATTATTATAGCCCAGTAAACTAGCATGAACCTAAACTAGTGAAAATAATTTAGTACTCTAACACCATCTAAATATTATTGATTCACATACTGAAGGAAACAAATGTATGAGGCATCATTCAACCTTGCGATGTACTACAGCTAAGACTCCTTGAAACCATGTTGCTCATTTTAATGGTTATTTCTCTACCTCTTCTTGACATCAAGGACCCTCTAATACCCATCTTTCATGTTGGAAATCTTAAGGAAAACTCGCATTATTAGTATCTTTTCTCAAACAAATAGTTGTTGGCCTAGGGCCCTAGAGTATTAGGGAATTCTATGGAGAATCGATTGCCTCCCAAGATTGTCTAGCCCAACCCCCTTAGCCCTAGACTTTCCCTAATGAGCATCTCAAACTCTACATTTGTACTCCTATAGTGATTGAAGTTGACATTGTTGGCTCCTCCAACACATTCCAAAATATACACTTAACCAAAAAGTTCCCTACCTGGGTTGTCTTCATCTACTTCCATTGTTTTCAAGGTCCTCCCCTAGCACATCTATTTATACGTTTAACTTGCTTTTGGGTTACCTATTTTAGGCGTTTATGTTAACCATGTTCCGATTCCTTTGACGGTTTGACCTAATCTGAGTCATTTGTGCCATTTATATAATCCTTTCCTTCTTTTCTTTATACAAAATCAGCAAGTCTGGGACAGACTTGCTAGACAATTGGAAACATGCAGCAAGTGAATTTGTAACACTGGTGAGGTTGATTCTTATTTCCAAATAAGTCTTGATGAAGTCATGAGAAAGTATCATGTCATAACAGACTTGCTAATGAAATGACAATGGAATTTAGTGAGAAAGTTGTTAAGGCACAAAGAAAACAGGGAAGAAGAAATCTTTTTTTCTGTCAATGAAAATTTATAATCATATTGAGCCTATATCTTGCTTGAAGTTTAATATCAATGTTTCATTTTACCTTATGCATGTTTGCTCCATGAATTTTCACATCAGCAAAACTTAAAGGTATAACACATTTGAGGACAGATCTTTTATTTCTTAGATTTTCACAAAGATACTGCCAAATTATGACCTAGATTTATCCATCACATTTTTATCTAGTTCTTATAAAGTTTCATCATTATTTACACTCCAAAAACAAATGGAGATTGAAATTAATAAAAATGTTTAAATAGTACATTCCTATTTAGTATTATGTCATGTTAACCACTATGTGAACCAATGATTTTTTAGATTTTACGAAGACAGCTAGAATTTAGTCATACAGTAAAATATTTGCAGAAAATGACATCTTCACTTTGAAAATTTGATAACTTGTGTCTAGTAAACGATGCAACCTATAGGAATATATACACAATGATACAACCCAAATTATATATGTATACAAATCAAGAGTAAATGTAACTGTTTACCTTTCATTTTCAATGCAAGAATGTATTTTTCTGCCATCTCTTGCAATCTGGCCCTCCCTAAGCATTTAAAAATGTTTATCAAACATGCTGGATAAGAAACTTCAGCTATTTCTACCTTTTCTAATAGACCTAGAACCTCCTCTGTCCAATCATTTTCTGACAAAGCCAATAGGAAACCACCTGCAAAATAACAAAAGAGATTCATCAGACACCCTATACCACATACTGCAAAAATTAAGGTCAAAAACACTCATCAAAATATGTGATGCAACATAGGATGTTTTCACATATTGAAATATGCATTTGGATGGAATATTTGTTATAGACATAAGTTGAAATGTTAAAGGCTGTAGCTTGATCAAGCTAAGTTGTATTGACGGTATTAACAATACTAAAAATTTGAATTTATTAAAATCATTTATATATTCTTTTTATTTGATTAATCCACTGATACATATCTAAAATAAACTATTGAAAAAAGTCACCAAATTAGAATCATGATATACAATGGTAGCCTCATTGCCCATTATCCCAAATGTAAAACAAATGATTGAAGAAAGCCTTCATGTTAAAATAATGATGTAGAATGCAGGCCTAATTGTCTAAGGTTTAAGCAATTAAACTCCAGAGAAAACACGGCAACGTGTCCCCAAGGTTTTCTGCCCGTGTCCCTGCACTAGGGACGTCTCGAGGACGAGGGATGGCTTGGGCTCATTTCCCAGTCATCCCAAAAAAACACCAAACTTGCGAGACGTTCCTGAAACAGCGGGACGGTAGGTAAGCATCATGGAGATGGCAAAAAGAAAAAATTTTAAAAGGCCCAGGTCAATAAAAAAAATTATTTATGTTTATGGCCCCCACGCCCCTCTAACCATAACATGACAACACAAAACACTTCATTCATAACATTTGACTTCATTTTTACATGAAAAAAATCATAGCCAAGATAGAAAGACAAAGCAGCAGGCTTTGAAGGTACTGTTGGATAAACCAGCATTGATTAGCAACAAAGGAGAGGAGTGAGGTAGCAACCAGCAAGAGAAGTGAAAGAGGTATATTAATCTTCCATTTGTTTTTGTTTTTCAAATTTCTTCAAAGTTTAAAAGATGGAATGCATTGTTCTTTGTTTTCTTTTTTTTATATAATCTTTAGTTTCCAAATACTAAAACAAAACAAAATGAGCAGCCATCGTGAGAGAAGGCATGATGAGAGGGAAGAAAAAAATGAAAACCAACCTTGGGTTTATCAAGATGTGGGAGAGGTATGGGTGAAGGGGGCAACCTCAAAAAAATGCATTTGAATGCCCTTCCGAAGTTCTAAATAAGCATGCAAAAGGCCCCTTTAATTCTAAAAAACCTCTTCTTCAATTTGTGACTGCCATAAACAGATAACAAGAAAAGTTAAGTAGGGAGTAGATTGCGGTTGTGTCACTTTTGTAAAGATCATTTTAATGAGAGCTACACAACTGTGTATTCACATCTCTTGGGTTCTACAAACCAAGGGGTGAAGTTTTGGAAAGAGGTAAAGGACAATGAGAGGGTAGAGTGTTATATGATTTGATCATTGTTCTAAAAAACCAACTTGGCATTTCTCTGATGCAAGCAGTGTCTTCTATGCTTGGATATAATCTCTCATGGAGCAGTGGATAATTCCTTGAGCTAAGGTTTATAATTAACATGGGAAATGACTTGATATTTGCCTTAAATGGTCTCTTTCTCATTAAATCCACCATCTCTTGAAAAGTACACCAAATATTGTCTTCCTCCATTGTAGCTTGGTGCACTAAAGCCCTCTCTTGACATTTCTCTGCAGCCTTAAAACCGTTGCAAATTTATCAACATGTCTTTGTATGACTTCTTAGTGTTTGAGAACCATGGAATGTTCTTCTGGTCATTCCTTTGCGACATTGAAAGTATAAGAAACTCCATGGTCAAGACAGTATGGGAATGTCTGAGCATATTATAACAATGTATAGATTCTTTTCTGTTCATGATAGCTGGGAACTCTGTTCATGTCATTCATCCCTCCATTCATGGCACTCACAGTGCTTTATTATGATCATGCTCTTTGCTTATTATTATGGGAATCTTGTCCTTGAATTCTTCCTTGTTCTCGACCTCAAACTTTTCTTTATGTCTCTGTCCATGTTCCTATGCTAACTTTGGTGTTAGAATCATCCTTGGACATTCCTTGGTGTACTTGCTTGATCCTTACGGAAAATTGATGTGAATAGGGACAAGTTGATCTCCTTTAAAGAGAGCCCTTATTTATTTAAGTGAAAGCTGATTTGCATAGGGACATATGAATGTCCATGAATTGAATCCTTGAACTTGTCCATGGAATCCTTTAAATCCGGACTCTGTTGTCGCTATGTTTATCAACTAAGAGTCATCACCAAGCACCACAAATTGTTGTGCTTCCTTGCACACTCTTCTCTTCTTCTTTTCACCTTTTTCGTAGCTTCTCTCAGCATACAGGTTTACTCTTTTTCTTCTTGGCAGAATGAAGGCAAAAGATATTCTTCACAGGCTGAAGATTAAATAGTCTTCTTGCTCTTCCTGCTTTTTGCATGCGCGACCTCCACAAAGAGGAAACATCATCTAGTTGAGTCTCAGTTCATAGAGGAAACATCAGATGCATGTCATATGCTTTTTCTGTTTTATAAAGGAAACAACATATGCGTGTCGCATACTTTCCTTTGCTTGAGATTTCTCCATGCTTTAATGCCTTAATCTTCGGCATTAAAACCTTCAATTGTGCCTTGCACCGATCTTATTTATAACACAAAGTCTTCCGGATTTTGTGCAACAAATCTCGGTCAAAGAGTCACACAAGTGTTTGCCAACTATGACTTTCACCGGTTCATCAGTCTCGGTTTCCATTCTTAGGCAGTGTACAAGTCTTTGACATCACCTGTCACTCTTCCTTTCTCTGTCTATATCGGTTTGGTTCCTTCGTTCCGGTTATAGACTTTATCAGTCACTGTTCTGGATGCTCTAAATTACCGTCCTTAGTTACTGGTTGCTCCGATGATCAGTTAGAGACTTTATCGGTCACCTTAACAGTACTCCTTCTTGCTCAATATGTGTCACCGGTTTCATAACCAGTCCCTCTTGTAAACTACACCTATTTACTATTATTGTCACTTGTTCCTATTGGAACAATGTTAACCTTAGACATCAATGACAACACCATTTTGCCATATACCGGTTCCATCCTTTCCGGTTAATGCCAACAATCTCCCCTTTGGCATTGATGGCAAACACCTTACTGGTCCACATGCTTACCGGTTACAAATCTCCCCCTTTGATAATAATGCCAAAGGCTAGTCAAGTGACTACCTTTTTTTTGAAGTCTGCTCCCCCTTTGAGCAGTAGTCCTTTGTCACCAATCCAACAATGAGGTTGAGTCCTCTGTTGAAGCTCAATGGATTGATGAACACCTCTGTCCTTTTACTGAAGATCAAGATGGGGCACTACCCCTAATTTGCCTCTAAGATACTCAAAGGTACTCTTCAATAAAGGCTTTGTGAATATGTCAGCAACCTGTTCTTTTGTGGGAACAGATTCCAATTTCACTTCTTTATTTTGCACCTACTCTCTCAGATAGTGATACTTTATAGCAATGTGCTTTGTTTTTTAGTGCATGACAGGATTCTTAGATATATTTATTGCACTTGTGCTGTCACAGTACATTGCAATCGATTCAGGTACCTGTTCTTGGATTCCTTCCAATTTCTGTTTAATCCAGATTACCTATGTGCAATTAATTACCAGATTACCTATTACACTCAATTTAAAATAGCCCCTTTAGAAACCTAGAGAACTAAAGGAGGACAAGGTATGGGCAACAATGAACTGCTCAACCTTTCTTTAATTATTTCCCTATAATGACATAGAAAGGATTTTAGGCACTCATGAAAACATCAAAAGGCCAAGGGGGGAGAGGAGCTTTTCCATCGAAGAGTCGACTCCTATTGTCCATGGGAGAGTCCTCTCCTATGAGTTTGATCAAGTCCTTCATTGATTTCAACTTGAACTCGATCATGCCCTTAAAAAAAAGTGACCTTTGTCAATCAAGAGCACCGATGCCTTTATAATCAAGTCCATACTTCTGTGAGAAAAACCAAGTACAAATTTCCTATAAATATTTCCCATCCCCAAGAAGTTTTAATGTTATATGATGCCCCTTTGTGTAGACCAATCATGAATGACATAGATACTAGCCAATTCACAAAATACTGTATATGAAAAAGTAACAATTCTCTTCATTGCATACAACTTGTGTTCACATAAAGTGTTGATCATATGTTGAATACTGTGCAAATGTTCTTTCCATCTTTTGTTTAAAATGATAATTGTCATCGAAATAGACAAGAAATGAAGTAGTGAACAACTGACTAATGCCAATCATCTGTTAGGAATAGTCCCAAGAGATAACTGAGAGGGGGGGGGGTGAATCAATTATCTCCAAGTTCCAATTCTTTATCCAATTAAGTATACTTAAATATAAAGCATAAACACAATTAAAGAACACTTGAACACAACACAATATTTTGGCTACGGAGAAACCCAAATAGGTAAAAACACCTGTGGGAATTGACACCCACTAATATTCTGCACTAGTGTATTATGATCCTTGTTAGAAGATCCTTAACCCTGTTAGGAGTTGCTTTACAATATATTTAGTACAGTAGACCTGGTCAAGGGTCGGACCCTGTTAGGAGTCTTTTACAATAGTCCTTGTTAGGGGAGAGGACGCACTATCCGAGAGCACACTGCTCAAAGGGGCGAAGGCTACAACCTTCTGAATAACAGATACACACTATATCTGGATCTTGGTGAACTGCGCTTAGACTTGCTATCTGGATCAGTTTCAATGTATAGCACAAACACTTTACTTGGTCACATAGACCTTATTCTGATGGCTCAACACTTCGCACACTCTGCACTGCTCTTCTTAATCAACTCTGAACCACACTCAAGCAATCACAAATGACTGCCTATAAATATCTTTCCTCTAAATGATATAATCAAGTCGGCCTGTTAGAACCACCTTGAAATCATATTAGAGAAGGCACAACAAACTCCAGTAATAAATCAATCGGCTCTACTAAGCATGCAACTCATTCTGGGACCTGTCCAATAAAATAATTGTAGACGCACGCTATATATTGTCAGCTCTACCAAAACAACTGGATCTTTCTCCTCAAGCTGAATTACTTCATGCGCTCTTAACCAAACATCACTAACTCTTCTCCAAGCTTAAATCCAAGGACGCATATCGAAATGATAGGCGCAACTCCAGAACCAATATAATCTCTGTCGGCTCTTCTGAACAAACACAGGAAACTGCTACTGGTGAATAGTGACTGCATAACTTCACTTGTACTAATCATAAGACTCTGCGTCCATGAATGTAACATTACTAACATGTCTTCAACATATATCCAAGCGCGCAAGGCTCCATGATAACTGTACGGACAACCATACACAGAACACTACTTGTTACTCTGTCAGGAACATTGCTGATATAAGCTACTATATAACTGTTTATACTAACAGTTAACCTCTACGCCCATGATATCATGCTGATATCATGTCCATGCTACATATACTGAAATCTTACTGCATAAGTCTTCCACGCATGCTACTTTCCATATGTTGTCATCAATGACAAACATACAATCAGTACTGGCCTGCTGGCAAATCTCCAACATCATCATCTACATGAATGTCCTAGGAGCATTGGTCAAGCTGAAGGGCATAACCAACCATTCAAACAGCCCTTCCTTGGCTTTGAAGATTGTCTTCCAACCATTTGACAATTTGAGAACTATTTTAGTGAAGAATTTTACAAAACAAAGTTGGTCCAATAAGTCTCAAGTCAGGGCACCATTAGATTCTGACAAGTAATTCACCAAGCACTTTCAGCTTGGGAATCGACAAACAACTCACAAGTTTTTATATTATACTATAGCACAGTATTTAGAGAGTGATGTCAGCTATATTGTTTCTTTGGTCTAGACCAGAGGAACTCTGTTCCTCGACAAAAATATAAAAGTATAGGAAATCGGGGCAAGCGATATGATCTACTTTTCATTAACAGTACTAGTGCCAACATCCTTGTCCAATGGATTTGCATTACTACTCTTTATCTTGGTTAATTGGCGAAGCCTGGTTTATTCCTAAGCTTGGTCACAAGGTCAAAACCCAAGAGAAGAAAAATTCAACAATATATGTAAAGTCAAGTGAAAGATTCTTCCTGTTTCCACAAGGGAGTATCATATGCCGTTGGTGTGCTAACTAGACCAAGACATAAAATATAGCATTTACCTTATTTGCCATTTGCTCTAGTTATTTATAGTTTAAACCATAGAAGCATAAATCGTTTTGGGAAAAAATCGGCAAACCAAAAGAGTAGGATTTTTTGAAAAAATCGGCAAAAAATCGAGAACAAATTGGATTTACAAAAAACATAAAATATTGAAGAAAAACAGTCAAAAATTACTTTTTTTTTAAATGAAAGGGCATTTCCACAACATAAATATATTGAGAGCAAATAACATATAGAGTTCAACCTATAATTGTCGAAAATAGATTTTCATCGTTTAAAATTAAATGGAGAGTTGGATTTTACCTATAGATAAAATAAAATGCAGCGCAATTCAATTCAAATGTGTCATTTATTTCCTACATCACTGTAGCAGCAATTCAATTTAGATGTGTCATTTATTTCCTACATCACTGTAGCAGCAATTCAATTCAGATGTGCAGCTGTATGGTGCTCCCAAGGACTTGGAAACAAACTTTAAATAGGGAACTGACAAGCTCAACCTCTAAAAAGAAGTAAAGGCCAGGAAATTGGAGTCAAAAGTAAATTATGCAAGACTAAACACAAAAAATCAAGCTTCACATTGAAGCGATTTGTTTGAAAAAAAAATGCGCTAAAGACAACTAGAGAAGCAAATTGAATGTGAAGAAGAAATGGAAAAAGGCTAAGGCCGATTGCTCACCACCTATTAAGGCCGACATACTCATTCTCCTTCCACATATACACAATCTAAGCAAGCTGATTTTCTCAGCTCTCTCTAATAATCATATGTATCTCTCTATACAAATAATGTTTCCACCCTCGAGACACTAAAACTTTTAAGTGAACTTAAGTCAATTTCTACTTATCTGAATTCTAATTTTAATAAAATGATACATTTATTTAAATAGACAGAGAAGCTCCAACTATCTAAAACCACAAATTCATAAAGGAATACTTCAAAACTTCATTGAATTGAAAGATTTGAGCCATCTAGTATAATATTTATTGATTGTATGTAAGCCTTGAACAGTTATAACTAATGGTGACTTTGCCCATCTTTACTAGAAAAATGTGAACAGTATTTCCTAGTTATTTTCTCAAATTGTACTCCCATTTTTTGGATCTTCTAGTAGTGCATAATCTAGATTCAGATCTCTATTAAAGAATAAAAAATACTTTGTTTCGTAAGGGAACAACGTCCTTCAAAACAGATCTAGAAAACATTCGTAGATTCCCAGAAGACTATTCTAAGTTAGATAGGAAAACGGGCATAAAATGAAGTTTGTTTGCTTAGCTATGTACTTTCCCGAGCTGGAAGGCAACAAGGATTAGAAGAAATATACATATCGAAGAGTTCTGCTGATTGGAGAAGGTGGGACGATGATAAAGAAGAAATATACATATATATACGGGAAGGAGGAGGTGATGTCAAATGCTCAACAAACAAATAAACGATAGCATCTTCCCCATACAGATAAACGATAGCATTTCCAATAATCCAATGAATGATATAAACATAATACGCAAAAATGGCGATGAAAATGATGACACACGGCTAATGGAAATGGTATTTTCTTTTTGCTTTGCATGGCTCACAGCATGTAGAATCGACTGCGGAGAGTTTTCTTCTTGCTTCTCACAGCTCACGTTGCTCAAGCTCGTCGTTTCTAACTATAAGCTCGCGTGGCGTTGATAAATAAGAAAAAAAAAGGGGTTTTTTTGGCGCCATTTAGGATTTTCCCAGCACTAGCAACCTGTGCCCTTTTTATTAGCAATTAATCATGATTAAACACAATTTTTTCGCTGATTAAATGTGATTTTTTGCCCAAAAATTGTTGACCATAGTTGACCAATTTTAGCCGATTTTGGGGGGGAAATCGGCAAGCTCCAAGATTTAGGATTAATCGGGTATAATTGAGATTTTTTGCAGATTTTCGCTACTATGGAACTTTAAACCCATATGTTCATCATGAATAATTAAGTGCTCGGACCAATTATGAGTTAGACTTGAATTCAAAGTTTCGATAGCAACCAAGGTTGAATTACAGTTTATGTGTTGACCCAAAGCTGCCAGGTTTGGTCAATTAGGTAGAGCTCCCCCGGGAAGCTGATGCTTCAGAACCTTGAGGCTACTTCTGAAACGTGAATGAATTTTAGAATTGCAGCAATGCAGAGGAAGTTAAAAAACCCAGTGTAACTACACTTTTATTTGAAAATAACCAATATGCCTTGAAATGGAAAAGAAAACTAAATGGTTACAATAAACTAGACGGAAACAAAATAAGCTTATCGTTTCAGTTAAGTACCTACCAGCCAAAGCAGATCTCTTATCACTCTCATAATACAAAACATGATTGCAAAGACCTAAAACCTCGTCTCTATTTCCATCCTTAATCCACAACACCATTTCATAATAATCAATCTTCGAAATACCCACACCGTCCTCTTCCATCCGTTGAACAAGGCACTGAAACTCTTCCACCAGCCCCTTATTTGCAACATACTCAAATAGAGGCACGTAGCTGGATCTGACAGGTACCATCCCCTGTTCCCTTATCCTCTCAAAGATTGTTAAGGCTGTATACAGTTGCTTCAATGAATCCTTTTCGTCTGCGATCTTTTTGGCCTTGTCGACACAAACTTGTATCATGGCATTATATTCTCTCAAACCGCTTTTCGTGCCCAGTTCTCCCAGTATGTCAAGGTTAACTGCTCCCCCTGTAATCTTTCCATAAGTCTTTATCAGTTCCCCAAACCGGTGTTCCTGCATAGTTTTTATGACCCTTCTCTTCTTCCTCTCCCTGGAAAGCTCCTTGCGCCGAGGTGATGTGGTTTCCTGTCGTATTCTGTAGGGGGGAGAGTATAGTTTCTCTTTTGGTGAATTGTTGGGTGGTAAAGAAAACCATGGTATGTCCAGCAGATTGCCTAAAGCAGAGTCTTCTTGTCCCTCCACGCCATTGCTGTCTATAAAAATCGCATGAGCGTGATTAATACAAGCTAAAAATAAATAAGACGTTATAAATCAGTTCGTTTGAAAATGGGCACCTGTGGAGTAGGAGAAGACGTGAGCCAAATGCTTGGGTAGTGAGAGGGACGCCCTCCTTACGAGAAGCAAACGGGGCATCACAGCTCTCATTTAATTCTTCTTTTTTCACAGCATACCCTGCTCAACGATATTGTCCTCCATTTATCACTTGCAAGTTATAATTCAGTGGAACTTTAATTTATCATTTGCCTGCTATTCCACAGTTGAGATTCAACCATGAATTGAGGACTCACACAGTATTCAGAATGTTCCGCTTTCAATATTAAGAGAGCATTTAAATAGCAAGTTTCAACTTCCGGAAAACTTAAAGGGTTTATTAATGGCAAGTTTCAAACACATTTGGAAAACGGAGAGAACAGGACATGTATGGAATGTTAATGAGGCTAAACATAGCTTATGGACTCTACAAATTAAGTCCACGTTAGCAGCTTGGTTCTTTTCTTGTACAAGTTAATAATGAGCACCCCAACTTCTCAATACACTCCTTGCTGAATAAATTATGCCAAGAGTTATTAGATCCTTAGGTCCCGTTTGTTTGTGGAATTGGAATTTGGCACAAAACTTTATTATCTCATAATAAGGTTTTGATATTCTGATTTTGTATATTCGGAATATGTTTTGGACCGTTTGGTTGACCTGGAAGATGGATGAGACAATCCATCTTCTGCGTTTGGTTGCCATTTTCGAAATTAGAATTGGAAGATAGAAATTCCTCTTTATGTGTTTGGTTTGCAATTTCAAATTAGAATTGGAAGATAGAAATTCATCTTCTCTGTTTGGTTCTACATTTTGAATTCGAATTAGAATTTAATTTTTAATTTGATATTTTATTATTTTAGTCCATTTTTTATGTATAGTTTTTTATATTAATTTATATTTTTATGTACAAAATCATAAATAAAATTTAATATATTTTTTCCAATTCTGTGAACAAAAAACTTAAATAAGTTATTATTTTGATTCATTCTTTATGTATAGTTTTTTTATATTAATTTATATTTTTATGTAGTAAATCATAAACAAAATTTAATATATTTTTTTCAATATCATAACAAAAAAATAAACAATATTATACATTAACAAAAACAATAAACTTGACTTTAACAAAATTTAATATTTTTTTTCAATACATTAACAAAAAAATAAACAATAGTATACATTAACAAAAACAATATTGAACAGTAAACTTAACTTTTTAAAATAATTTTATATATTATCATAAACAATATTATAACAAAAAATAATAATTATAACATTGCTCATATCACATCAAAATATAAATAAGTTATCTAGTCCACATATATATCTATCTCCAAAAAATTATCAAACTAAGTAGTAAGATGATCAAACTAAATAGAATGATTGTTGCACAAAGAAGACGTCGTAAAAACAAGATTTCGGCTTTAGATGTAGCCTCCGCTTTTGCCATAGTTTTCTCTAGTCTTTTACAATTCTTGCACTCGTCATCTACGACAGGTCTGTGTGTACAATGTATTGATGATGTAGACAACGACTGGGTGTCATTGACCCATCGAAAGTAACCGCATCCAGCTCCATCCTACAATACAAATAAGTTAGTCTCGCTATAATGACTAGTATTTATTATTTGTAAATATTTAAATATTGTGCAATTAACAACCTTATAGAAGTTTTTACATCCCCAAAATTTACGGCCTGGATTCTCCTCTGTCTGTGACTTCCTCAACACACAACGCAATCCATCACCGCAGTCACACATAGGAGCATTCCTCGTAGCCATCAGCACTGTATCAAGCAAAAAATTGTTTATTCATATTAATTTTGTTCACTATAACAACATTGAATATATTTTATGGGTACAAATTAATAAAGTTATGCAAAAAATATAATGACACAACTATAGCATCAGATATAACAATATCCATGAACTGGGTGGTGGTGTGAAAACACACCATTAAATAAAAAAGCGCAAGTAGATCCATGGTCTGTGCCCTTATGCCCCACTTTCGATGATCAATCCTGCATCTCCAAAGTAAACATGATACAAAAACTAAAACTTGTTCATTTTTAAATGGAATACACCAAGGAGTACCATCAGAAATTTTGACTGTTTACAAACATGTACAGTAAACAATCATCAGATAGCTCATTTTTTTATCAACATATGTGGATATTTTTTGCATCGATATTTGAAATACCTTCTTGGTTCGATTGTGTAGATAGTTTTGGATCACACTCTGTGATTCATCATCGGGATTGCAATAGATAGTTTGAGACCAAAATGATTGCGATAGATCAAAATGAACTTTTCTTTCAGTTATTTTTATCTCTTCCATCCCGACGAAGGATCACAGAGTGTGACTGTAAAATATCTACAAAATCAAATCTAGAAGCTAGTTCAAACATATTTAATGTCAGCATATGTGTAGTCTCACTTTATCATATGTGTAGTCTCAAAACTATCCATTTCTATTTCTGTACCTATCACTTCATTTTTTAAAATGAATAAAAAATGAAAAAAAATTGAAGATGATATAGAGCATTACACAAAGTAGAATAATTTAACTTCATTTCGTAATGCAACAATAATAACAAGATGTTTAATACATACAAAATCATGAACAATACAATCATCTACCAAAACACATCTATAAAATCATGTCTGAAGAACTAGAAATGGATAGTTAAGAGACTACACCTTAACAATACATTAAATGAAGCATTCATCATGTGGTACTCCTTCGTGTATTCCACTTAAAAACAAATGCAAGCTAATATGTCTAAAAGCACTCAAAATTCAAAAGACGAGATAAACAAGATTTCCTAAAACTGGAGAGAAAAATTAAAAAAAATGGAGAGAAAGACAAACACTGTATTAAATTAAGTATAAATTGACAAGCACACTCTGTGAAAGCCAACATAATCACTAGCAACACAAAATAATGGAGAGGAAAATGAGCACTGTATAAAATGAAGTACAAAATGATAAGCACACTCTATGAAAGCCAACATAATCAGTAGCAACACAAAATAATGGAGAGGAAAACGAGCACTACATAAAATGAAGTATAAAATGACAAGCACACTCTGTGAAAGCCAACATAACCACTAGCAACACAAAATAATCTTGGCATGGATCCAAGGAATTAACACAATAAAAATACCGCCAGGTACTTACTAGCGGCTCCAACATAAATATCCAATGCTTCCATTTCTCATAAAACTATGATAGTGTTGTCCATGATCATGATTGTTGAATATGATACTAAATATGTTACTGCTGCTCATGAATATGATTGCTGAATATGATACCAAATCTAATACTACTGTTCATGAATTTGATTGTTGAATATGCTACTGAATATTCAGTATCATAAGCAGTATCATATTCAGCTTATGATACTGAATATGATATTGCTTATGATACTGAATATGATACTGAATATTCAGTAGCATATTCAACAATCAAATTCATGAACAGTAGTATTAGATTCGGTATCATATTCAGCAATCATATTCATGAACAACAGTAACATATTTAGTATCATATTCAGCAATCATGATCATGGACAACACTATCATATTCAGCAATCATATTCATGAACAACAGTATCATATTCAGCTTATGATACTGAATATGACTCTGCTCATGATACTGAATATGATACCAAATATTTAGTATCATATTCATGAACAGCAGTATCATATTCAGCAATCATATTCATGAACAACAGTATCATATTCAGTATCATATTCAGCAATTGCATTTAAATTAAAATATTCAAATAATCATTTTGTGACAATATGAGCATATAATAGTAAAAAATCTCTTGGCATTTGTAATATGGGTTTTTGTAATAAAGTTCTCTGCATAAAGTTCTTTTTTCTGCTCTATTAAAACTGAATATGATACTGCTTATGATACTGAATATTCAGTATCATAAGCAGTATCATATTCATGAACAGCAGTATCATATTCAGTATCATATTCAGCAATCATATTCATGAACAACAGTATCATATTCAGCAATCATGATCATGGACAGCACTATCATATTCACTATCATGTTCAGCAAAAATTGAATTAAAGTTGGCATAAACATATATTCAGATTTCATGTCATATTCATATTCAGATTTCATGTTATATTCATAATGAACAGCAGTATCATGTCAGTTTTTTAGCCTTTTATAGGCTTCCAACTCATTTACAATTTTTTAAAATAACTATAAACCACCATATGTGGCTACAATCCAGTCGCTTCTCTCCTCCTCGGTCACCAATAAGAACCATTTGGCTCTTTCACGTTGACCCAAAAAGGTTTCGTAGACCTTGAGGAATACACCTCTACTCAATCTGGGCATGGATTTGAGAGCATTATAGGCATCCGTCAAAGCAATCTCATGACTAGATTCATCAATTTTAACAAGCTGAATATTGTTCATGCCCTCTTTTATTTTTTTCATTGTTTCGGACATGGAATTCAATGAAGCAGTCATACTTGCCTTCTTCCTCTTTCCCACCTTTCTGCCTGATGAACTAGGAGTCCCTCTAATACTTGTTGGAGTGGACTGAGTGGAATTATAAGGCTCGTCATCCCAATCAACAGTACTATCAAGATGTACAGCGTCCTCTTCATCATTCACATCTAATGACTCTTCCAAAGGGTTCCCTTCTTCAAACTCAAGGGCTATGGTAGCTGCATTTCCTTCAGCCATGTCATTACCAACTATTACACCCAATTCAGTGAAGTACTGAAAGGGCTGCCTCTTATACATTCTTGCATTTTTTAACTCTCTTCGCTGCATGTTGGCATAAATAAATGGATTAGGTTCTTTGTCTTTCATTATTAACTTTTAAAAAAGGCAATATTATTTCCATCAAAATTGTAGAGAGATTGCCCTACCTTGAGAAGCTCTTCCCACACGCTGTCCTCAGCATCCATGGATTGAGTAGCCTCGTTCCAAGCTAAACCGCTTGTATTCCAAAGCTCCTTCATGACTCTATATGCAAGCTTCCAAGTTTTCAACTTGTTTTTGAAGTTATCCTTGGATAGGCTGAGGTTCAAATCAACATTGAACCACCTCTCAATTGCGGTCCACGCTTCTTTTTTGAAGCCTCCATCACATTTTCTTCCTAGTTGTACTTGCTCAAGGAGCAAGTCTATAAGCTTTCGTTCCATGTCCTTTGACCACATAATCTTCTTTGACAAAGAAGATATCTGGCTGGTGTTAGTATTCTCATTCATGTTCATCAATGATTCTGTGTTAGCCATGCTGTGTGCACAAATTGTTGTTAATCAAAGTAGCTTCATACATCAGTTTGATATATGAAAAAGGACAAGAAAAAGGAAACCATCATGTATATCAAATTGTTGTTAATCAAAGTAGCTTCATACATCAGTTTGATATATGAAAAAGGACAAGAAAAAGGAAACCATCATGTATATCAAAGTATCTTCATACATCAATTTACTCAAATAAAACACATTAACCATTACAAGTCCAATACTTGCAAATAAAAAGACAAGAAAAAGGTAACCATCAGGTAGTGTTGAGCCATACAAGGACAACTATTGTCGGGATCTATACTGTTCCCACATTCTACTTGCTATATCATTTCGAAACTGTGCCCACTGGTCTCTATCATTCTGAGACAACCCATATGTCTCTAGCACTGGTACATCTACCCCATCACAATCATCTTCCTCTTCAATGTCAATTTCTGGTGGAATGTCGTCCTCTACCGTAATGTAGTTGTGTAGTATGCAACATGCTAATACAATATGGGCTTGTGTCATGATAGGATAAGATGTGGCATGCCTCAGGATTGGAAAATGCTGCTTGAGAATACCAAATGTACGCTCTATTGAGTTTCTAAGAGAGGAGTGTCGATGGTTGAACAACTCTTCTTTTGAGTTTATTGGATTTTCTCTTGAAAACTCTTTCAGGTGGTAGCGTGTACACCGATAAGGAGCAAGAAATCCAAGTGCATTGGGATATCAAGCATCCACTAGAAAATATTTTCCTACATAAATAAAGTATATTATTAATATGTGAAACGTGAAAATATTTTCCTTCATAAATAAAGCATATTATTAAACTATGATTTGACTTACCCGGGGGAACAACAAGAGGATCTGCTCTTGACAGAGCTGAAGCTAGAACACGACTATCTGCGGCAGACCCTTCCCAACCAGCAAGGCAGTACTGAAACTTATGATCGAAGGAACACACACCCATAACATTTTGCGACAGGTTGCCTTTTCTATCACGATATTTACCCTGCATGTCGACATCGACGGTGACTAGTATATGGGTTCCATCGATAGCTCCAACACAATCCTATACGATATGATACAATCATCAATTCTAAGGTCAACCACTCCTCAATGATAAAAACTTGTACAAGAAAAATGTAACAACACAACAATTACCTTGAAGAATGGATCAAAGCGTTCGTTCCCACTAATTTCAGGAGGAGTGTTTGGACTAGGTGGCAGAAAGCAATCCTTGTGGAGTCCTAAGATAGCCCTCAACACCTTGTGGAAGTATCGGCTAATTGTCTCTCCTGAGTGGCCAAAGTTGTGGGCAATCTTGCGGTTCCTCAAATTGTGGCCAACGGTGTGGAGGAACATCACAAGTTGTTCTTCTAATGTCAAGTGTATCGTATCTTTCAAGGATCCATTCACCCTTAGGATAGTAGCTAGACGAAAGAAGGCTCCCCTACTCATGCGAATCTGATCATGACAATCCACGTCATTGGAATGAATAACCCTTCTATAGAAATTATTTCCTTTTCTATATCGTTTACCCCTATCTGCATTAGATTCTAGGGCCGCCACTGCTGTGGCTGCGGCAACACAAGCAATCAGAGCTGTGAGAAGCTGAGAAAATTTGGTCTGCACAACTACCCGTTGTAGAACGTCAATATTCTTAATAGGATCCATCAATGGCCTAAAAACATAGGTACATATATATACAATTAGATAGATAAATAGTTACATAGATACATACCTACATACATAGATATATAGGGTGAGATAGTTCATACATATAAACAATTAGATAGATAAATACATACATAGATACATAGAAACATACCCACATACATAGAAAAGCCTCATTCTTTTCTTAAGATATCATAGCAAGATCAAGAGATATACGAAAACTTGAATCAAAATGACATTATCGACCCTAACAACCAACTAATATGATAATGAATATGATATTGCTGTTCATGAATATGATACTGAATATGATACTGCTGTTCATGAATATGATACTGAATATGATACTGTTGTCCATGAATATGATACTGAATATGAACATGCTTATGATACTGAATATGATACTATTGTTCATGAATATGATACTGAATATGAACATGCTTATGATACTGAATATGATACTATTGTATGATACTGCTATTCATGAATATGATTGCTGAATATTATCATCTCAAAAATTGAATATGGGCCGAAAATGAGAATATCCATCTTCCAGCCGAAGAGGTGGAATTTGTTTTGATAACCCAGTTTGGGCATTTTATAAACCCAATTTGATTCTCGATCGGGTCCGCAATCTTCCTGTTATATTGTTTCATGGATACGATATATTGTTTCGTGGATACGACTGTGGATGAGTATGTGATATTGTTATCAGGATTCAACTATGTAGTTTTTTGAGTCAAACTCATTGACCCATGATTCATGACTACTGGTTCAACACGAACCCATGAGAATTAATGAATCTAGGTGATGCTCACAGAGGTGAAGCACCGGGACCTACCGGGAAGTCCCGATGCTTCACCTCTGTGAGCATCACCACTACTCACGAATCATGGGTCAATGAGTTTCACTCAAAAAACTACACAGTTGAGTGGGTGTTCAAACTTAGAGACAGAGCCAAAGCCAATAAGACTCTCATTCAAATGGATGAGATATTTTGCAATGTCTATGATTATTAACAAGCACTTTTGAGCCACATTTAATTCTATTTAAAAGCTTTATCAATAAATAACTGTAGTGAGTAATAGTTAGGTTTAATGAGCATCTAAATATAGTAGTGAATAAATATAGAGAGGAAGAACTGAAGGAGCACAAGACCCCCACCAGTGAAGAAATACTAGTCAACTCTCTTGGAGGCAAGCCGCAAAGTCTAGATGCTACAGTCAGGAGGAATGATACAGGCAGTCCGGAGTTTAAAATGGTAGCAGTCTATCTCGGGAAATTGGCATAGCGTGCGGGACCCATATATGTCACCTCTGCACTGTCAAGGGAACGGTAAATAGTTCAACAGGTGTCGTGGGGATATCCATAGCAAGTTACGCAAGGTATGTTGTATTTAGTGATAATGACCATGTTGAAATAAATCAGAAGGGAGACAATAAATTAAAGCATAAGATACTAAATAAATTATACTATCCTGATAAGTACAATAATGAGGATCAATAAGTCTATAGGCATAGTCTCTACGTAGACTAAGTAGACCCATGTGGCACCGAGTCATTATGGATGCCATCTTTGGCAAATGGGAAACGCCATCGGGAACAGTTGTCTCTGCCCTCCATTCTGTTGTCTATCCTTCGTCCTATTTGACAGCTATTTGTTTTGTAATGACACTTGTTGGAAACACATCCTCCTACCTCCACGTAGCTGTACATGGGATTGTTTGTCTGTCCTTCGTCCTATTTGACAGCTATTTGTTTTGTAATGACACTTGTTGGAAACACATCCTCCTACCTCCATGTAGCTGTACATGGGATTGTAATGTAAATTCAAAACAAATCATAATGTAATGTGAAGATGACAGATCGTAACACCCTTTCACATCGAGATGTTCCAGATTTTTCAGATAACCAAAATTGCTGGGTAATGATGATAGATTTCTAGACCAAGACAAATCGACCCTAACAAATCAGTGCTTATTACATGATGAAGATGTCTGCCCAACAATTCCCACATGTGGCAAAGCAGTTTCACTTGCAGGCTTTAATGGACAGAGAAAAAAACAGAGCCCATTGCAATGCCGTATCACGAAGAATGATTTTAACAGTGTATTCACAAAGGTGGGTAAGTAGAACCCATTAAAATGTGTTCATTCGTCTGCTATAGTTAGACGTGTTCAGTATTGGAGGGTTTTGTGTCTGTCTGTTAAATAATATTTAGCTTTTAAGTAATTCTATGCCTATATCATGAGAGTTTTTTGTTTCAGTGTATCAAATTGAAATGCTCTCTATGATCAATTGTGTAATTCATTTGAAGTGGGACATTTCCATCTTCTCTACTGAACCTTTTTTTGATGAGTTCAGTATGAATCTAATAAAATTAGGCTCGTGGATCTTTCCTTTCCACAAGCTCAGTAGAGGCAAAAAAGGAACCCAAAAATTTAGGCCCAAAATGACTGAATCCAATGCGATAGCGCAATTGATCACGGAAGAACACTGTATTTGAGAAATGAGATGAGCTCAAAATGGGAATCACTGGCATGTCCTAGCAGCGATGGAGTTTGATTCCCATTTAGGTGAGATGCATGAAACACTTTTCTTTGTCTAGTTGCATGAGTATTTTCATCATTTTCCTAAAACCTTTGTCATGTTGACACTTTTTAATTTCCTCCTTGGTAGGCTTTTCAACCTCAAAAGAAGTATTACTGTGATGAATTATGAAAAAAGAAAATACAAATCTAAAACATTGAGCTTTATGATGCAAAAATTACTAATCAATTATTGAGGGCAATATGCAGAATTATATAGATAAATAGATAAGAATCACCTAGGTGAAAAAAAACAAAAAAAAACAAACCAGCTGGAGTTTTTAAATGATTTGACAGATGTTTAAACACTCTCGACTCCCCACTGTGTTGTCCCAATCCTGGTGTTCCCTCACCCGCTCATGCCATGTTTCACCATTCAATGAATAATTCTGGAAAAGGCTAAAGAGCTATCTTTTGTTAATTTCTGAAAGATGCAGGTCATTATGGGGAAGATCTTGCTTGGTTTTAGACAGTTACTGCTCATTCACAACAAACAGAAACTTTTTATGAATTCCAGGCTTTCTTCACGTAGTCTCAAAGACCATCTGTTTATCAATGTCCGATGTACATTATATTTTGGAAAAGGAACAAACGCCACAATGTAAGGACCAGCTTTTTGTACAGAGAAAACATGGCAAGATTGCGAGGCTGCAGTGAATTGACAATGAAAGTTGAGGGAAAAGTCTCCAAATGGATAAACATGAAAGGGCACTAGAGACATTGAGTTTTTGTAAACTGAAATGGTAATGGCCACCTTCCATGTGCACCACCTGCATGAAAAGCCTACACAGAGTCCAAAGCTACCTGGCCTTTCCACAAATGGCCTAATTTTGGAAAAGTGCAGGACTTGTCCACAATATTTGGTCCAGTATAATGGTAAATTATTGAATTTAGAACTTGTGGGCTTCAACTTCCATGAATGATATATATGAATATATAAAATTATAATATAGTCCCTTTATCTGAGGAATTCTCAGATTGTAGACCACAATTGGGTCCACCCAATAAGAAAAAGTACCTTCCCTGTATTTTAATACTAAAACCCAAATTTATCCTGCAAAAGATTTGTTCTAGCCTATCAGGATAAAATCCCAAATCCATCATCCCTATGTACCAGAGAAAGGGATCTGCCCTGTCCCAATCAAGGCGACAGTAAGATTGGATTTGGCCATAGCCTTGGCACACTAGAATGGTGGATGAAGCTTATTCCTACCATTTGTTTAATGAGAGGCTACGAATTATTGTTCTTCAAGCCTGGGTTTATCCTTTTCAGGACAAGGCTGATGAGCATCTTATATACAGCCAGGTTCAGTGAAGTTATGTATGCTACAAGAATGCATTCAGCTCTCTATTTGTTTTGTTGCTTGGGTGTTTGGGGAAAAAAACTTCTGCTAATTATGTCGTCTTTTATTTCATACAAGATGTCTACTGCTATGGAGAAAAGCCCTACAACACAATCAAGCAATATGTTACTGCATGGTTAACTCAAATAGCAATATAGGGGAATGGAGCAAACATACATAAAAAATGTCACCTGAGTTTGTGCAACAACGAGATATCTAGGTTTGACAACGAAACCCATTTGATGTAATGCTCTATTGAACTAATCATGATGAAGTTTGAGTTACTTTGCTGAACAATACTGATTTCCAGAATAGAATAGAGTAGCTTGATGTAGGTGCAAGGGATACCCATTTCAGTGCAATTGGTACAAGATACAAGACTCTATAGTACAATTTGTGCAAGATTTGGTCGATTATATACTTTTCACAAGTTAGCTGCAATCTACACTTGTTCTCTGTAATTCAACTTTACACAACGTATGTAAGATTTCAGTTCTTTATGTTCTAAAACATTTATGACATCCATCTACTGCTTCAGTTGGCACACCCAGTAGCCTACCAGAACCAGTCAGATCTTGTTGATAGATTTGCTACATTAATGAAAATCCCAATTCCCATTCTACCACTGTGAGCTAAAATCATCTACTGGGTCTATTCAATATTTTATCTTCAACCAACTTTGAGATTAGTAGCACCTTCTTCAAGATTGTGACCCAGGTGGTCTATGCAGATTTTTATCAGTAACTTGGGTGGTCTAAGCAAATTTTGAATAGTTAACTTTGGTGGTCTATTCAGATTTTTTATCAGTTAACTTAGATAGTCTAATATCATCTATTGGGTCTTTTCTATATTTTATCTTCACCCAACTTTAAGATTAGTAGCACCTTCTCGAAGATTGTGACTCGGGTGGTCTATGCAGATTTTTATTAGTAACTTAGGTGGTCTAAGCATATTTCTATCAGTAACTTAGGTGGTGTAAGCATTTTTCTATCAGTAACTTAGGTGGTCTAAGCATATTTCTATCACCTACCTACTAGGTTTTCTCAATCAGTTTCCTTATTTTGACGACACACAAATTTATTGCCGGTTATCATCGATTTCAAAAATAGCATCAAAAGTGAACTCATGGAATCGTCTCAACAGACATAGCATTTTTAATGACTTCAAGGATCTAACACCAGGCGTATAGGGGTTTATAATTTCTTCTACAAAGTAAATATTATGCAGAGAACTTTACTACAAAAACCCATATTACAAATATTATGCAGAGAACTTTACTACAAAAACCCATATTACTTCACAGGATGAGTTAGCCTACCTTGAATAACGCAAACCAGGATGAGTTGAAGACAAACCTGCAAGCAACCCAAAAACCCCCTTATTGAAACCCTCATCTTCCTCTGTTAGCTTTCCTTTGAGAGCTTCGCCAAATCTGAGTAATGTTATTATGAGTATCGCCTTCGCCACAGTCGTATCCACGAAACCCTTCACCACAGTCACCTTCGCCATAGTCGTATCCACGAAACAATTAAACGTATCCACGAAACAATATAACAGGAAGATGAAACAATAAATCGTATCCATGAAACAATATAACAGGAAGATGGCGGACCCGACCGTTCATCAAATTGGGTTTAAAAAATGCCAAAATCAGGTTATGAAAACAAATTCCACCTCTTCGGCTGGAAGATGGATATTCTCATTTTCGGCCCATATTCAGGTTTTGAGATGATAACCCGATTATGACTTTTAGGGTTCCAAACAGTGGATATGGGTCATAATCGGGTTATCATCCTCATATTCCTGTCATCTTCCGCGAAACAAACTGGGCCTTAGTGTTCTTATATGCATCACATTCTAAAATAAAGTGTTGTTTGGTTTCCACAATTTCAGAATTGCAAAACGTGCAAACTCTCTTTTCCCAAGCCTATTTTTGCCTCTTCTAACGTCTAATCTCACAATAGAGTTGATGAAAATTGGTTCTCAGTCGAGCAATAAAAGTTTTAGCCCTCCAAGAGATGTTAGCTCCTTTGTACATTTTTTGAAGTTGATCACATGTAGGATTGAGCTCATTGATGTAATATATTTTCTTCCTTCCAAGCCCGTTCTCCCAATTCCTCTTGAAAAATTTCTTCATGTTTTTTTTATGTTTGCACAATATATCATTAAAGACAACTCTAGGCCATCTACCTTCTTCTATGAATGAATGAATGAATAATTTTAATGATGTCCATGAGACCAAACAGCCTAAGGGACCACAGGATCACAATCGTAAGCTAACTCCATATTCTTTTCTAAGTCGGACCTCTTGCTGTGAATCTTGACAATCAAACTAGCGGTTTGGTTGATCTTATCTTCCTCAAATAGGTTGTGCATGTTGTTTTCTCCCGAACTAATTTTGTACTGAGCCCGGATGTCCTCATAAGCGGTGCACTCAATGATAAAATGTCATTTAGTCTCAATCACACTCGACACACAGAACCTACATATCCTTTCTTCTCATTCCTCTTTGGACCTTTTCCATCTACATGTCTCGCATCTGAGGTAATGAGAACCCGTCCTCACCTGGGCCATTAACAGTCTAGCTTTTCCTTTAATAATTGTCCCCAGATATACCTTATCACCATGTTCCCCGGTTGGGTTGAACACTTTGATGTAATGAACTTTTTTCCTGCCCATGTTATTAGTCCACATGGCAATCCAAAATTTTTCTATGACGAACTTTTTTATTTCCGCATTGGTATTGGGGCATTCTTGTAACTTGATATCTGACTTACTCAACCACTTTATATTCTATTTCATCCATGTTTTCTTTCTATGGACCAAGTCCTCTTTCATCGCAATTTTGGGCCATCATTGGTTATCCATGTTGTCGAGTTTCTTTAGATAACTTATTAACTGAGTTATCACTACCGCTTCCAGCGGGAAACTACCTGCCTCAGCTAAGAGAATTTCATATGGGACCAAGGTCTTGACTTTAAGACTGCTAGTGATTAAGTGTTTTTAAATCCTCTCCACCTACCACCAATCGTATTTTGTCATGTTGCCTCCCCAAACTTCGCAGCCATAAAGGACAACCGGCATGACCAACAAACCAAATTAAGTTTTCTTGGTTTTCCAATCCCAAAGTTTAGTGTTTCTACATCTATTCTGGAGCAGGTAGGATGCTTTCCACCCTTCCTGAATCCTTTTCTCTCTACAAGTCTCCCAACTGAGTCTATAGTGGAGGTCAATCCCCAAATATTTGTATTCTTTCACAATTTCTAACGGACCGCCTTCAAAAATGAAGGAGACATGTTTTTCCATCCTCTTCAAAGAAAAAATCATAATTTTCATTTTGGTGATGTTCACCTGCATCCCCACTTCCTGACAGAAGTGCTCCAAAGCCCCTAATTGATCTCTTAATCCTTGAACAGTTTTAGAAATTAGAATAAGATTGTCTGCATAAAGAAGAAGCTTCACCACATATCCTGCTAAATGCACCACTTCGCCATCTATCTTGTCTAACCAAGATTCTAGTTTATCAATGTATAAGCCAAACAAAGTGGGAGATAATGGGCATCCTTGTTTAACACCAATGTCACTACCGAAGCGACATACCCTCTTTAGTTATGATTTTGGCTCCAACTCTCTCATATAACCTATGCACCACAGCTCTAAAAACATTCAGGATGTCTAAATCTTCCATTCTACTCCACAACTTGTCTCTAGGAACCGTATCAAAAGCCTTTGTGAAGTCCACAAAACAACAATAAGCTTCTCCTCCCTGGTTATCCCATACTTTTTCTATCAAGTGTCGAAGGGTGATGCAATGATCAATGGTAGAGTGTTTGGGCCTGAAACCCGCTTGCCCTTTGGCTCTTTTTCCTTCACCTTCAGCGTAGCTGCTGATTCTACATTCCACCATGCTCCCAAGAAGTTTGTCGAAGAGAGGATTGACCATAATTGTCTAATAATTTGATGGGTTATTGATGTCCCCACTTTTAAAAAGAGGGATAACCACGCTAGTGGTTCAATCAACCGGAAACCCCTCTCGAATGACACTGTTGAAGACACTTTTGATGTGGGGTGCAAGAAGATCAACTCCCCATTTAAAAAATTCAGCCTGAAGTTCATCAATGTCACTTGCTTTGCCACCAGCCAATTTCTTTATCCCAAATTTGATGTCATCTACCGTAAACAGCTCCACCGAGGTGTTTACAATGGGAGGAGAGTCCTTCTCGTGTGACCGCTCATAAAGTAACTTAGCATACTCTAACCATTGCTTATCTGTAATATTATTCACCACTTATTTTTTCCTCTGTTGGAGTTCCTTCTAGAAGTATTTGGGATTGTGCTTGTCAAGATGTATTAACTCCTTCCTTCTTGTATTAACATACTCCTCTATTTTTTGCTTGAATCAACTTGGTATATAACTTCCTATTTTCTTTGCTCGAATCTTTCCCTCTTATAACTCTCTTGGCCGAATGAATGCGTAATAAATGAATGCCTAATCAAAGGATCATATTGTTAAGCAGCCACCTCCATATTTTTTTTAATGTACATACAAGTTCTCTCTTCTCATAGTTCTTTGAGCCTAAGATGATGTTAACCCATCATCAACAATGTCATTAACAATGTTGCTTTCTCTTTAATAGCTACCCCTTAATATGTTTTTTGTCCATGTTCTATATTAGGTTAAATTCTTTGGTTGTGGAAGTATTTGTTACATTGGAAAGTAGATGGGGTTAGATGTTGAAAATTGGCATATCTATTATTTTTGAGACAACAACAAAGGAGTTTCATTACTAATATGAGAATGTGGTTATAATAATTGTTTATATGAAATATTGAAGTTAATTATTATATATGTTTTCTATTATAAAGTAGTGTAGAATTAAATTTAATGACTATATATGGTTTTTTTTGTAAATTATTATATTAGTACAATTTATTTATATGTTAAAAAATTTAGATGTTACAATATATTGTTCTTTTCTTTTGATGTTTTATATTTTTAATATGTCTATTGAAGATGTGAAAATGTTTCCACTACAAAACTATAATGAATATCTTAATTGTAACAAATGTATGTTGGAGAACAGTTGAATTTAGATTGGTAATATATTTTTAATATGTCTATTGAAGATGTGAAAATGTTTCCACTAGAAAACTATAATGAATATCTTGATTTTAATAAATTTACGTTGGAGAATAATTGAATTTAGATTGGTAATATATTTTTAATATAATAATTCTATTTTTAATGATACTTATTTATGTAGATTTATGTTTAAAAAGTAATAATTGAAACAGGCATTTCCATGTATGGAGGAGGGACAATCTATTATTGAGTATATATATAAATATAATGAAATCTATTAAAAAATATTAATTTATAATTTATAAAAAAATTACTATTATTTATTTATATATTTTTAAAAAATAAATAAGAATAATGTTTTTTTCTTATAATTTGTTATAAAATATTATTATAATATTAATATATCATAAAAAAAAAAAATTCTTATAATTTATTATAAAATATTATTATAATATTAATATGTCATAACAATATTTTTATAAAAAAAGTGTTAAACATATAATTAATTATTTCTATATTATATTTATTTAATCTATTCCACTTTATGTAATTCAATGATTTGGACGTCCCCGGCTAGACTGGAGGTTTTATCCTCTGTTCTTTCCTACTAGTGCCAGCCAACGAAGAAACATGTACATTTCTTTAAAATATAATAAAATTATTTGACTTCGACCTTTTATTGATAAAAATAAAATAATAAATTAAGAATAATAAATATTATATAAAATTTCCTCAATATAATCAATTATTTTATATCATGTTTATAAATAAAAGAAATATAAAAAAATTAAAATTAAATAATAAACTAAATACAAAAATAATAAATTAAATCCAAGCCAACCCTACCGAGTATACTCTTATCCCTCAAGTTGCTAGTGTGAAGGAAGCCCTTAGAAGGCATCAACAACTTAAACTTAGAGGGGCCAAAATTAAATCTCATGCGCATTGGCTCCAATTTGGAGATAGGGGCTCTAAATTCTTCTTTAATCTCATCAAGCAAAAGCATACCATTGAAACTATTGACAGGATCCTTGTTGATAATCAAGAAATTACTGATATGGATGACATCAAAAAGGCCTTTGCTGATTATTACCAAAAGCTTTTTACTTTAGAAGATTCGGTGGAGGCTAGCTCCCTCAGGAACCAATGCAGAGGCCTTATTCCTAATAGGATATCCAACATGGATGCCTCCCAACTTAGTAAAGACATCTCTCTGGAAGAAATTGAAAAAGCTATAAACTCCCTTAAAGATGACAAAACCCCTGGCCCTGATGGTTTGCCAGTTGAGTTTTACAAGGCTAACATCAAATGGATATGCAAAGACCTCCATGAGATCTATAAGGAAGCTCTTATTTCTGGCTCCTTGGGTAGCTCCATCAGCAGAGGTATCATCAAGTTGATTCCTAAGGATGGGGATAAGGCTTTGCTTAAGAACTGGAGGCCTATCACTTTGTTAAATGTCTCCTATAAAATCTTTGCCAAAATCTTGGCCCTTAGGCTTGAAACCATCCTTCCCAAATTTGTGTGTTCTACCCAAACTAGTTTCATTAAAGATAGATACATTCTTGAGAACTTAATTACCAGCTGGGAGGCATTAAACTGGGCCAAATGCTCTCTGCAAAACTCAACCATGTTTCTGTTGGATTTTGAGAAGGCCTATGACAGAGTGGAATGGAGTTCTATTTCCATGATGTTGGATGCCTTTGGTTTTCCTTCCTTTTTTGGTAATTCAGTTAAGATGTTACTTAAAGATGCTCATGCTCAAGTTTATATTAATGGTTCCCTCTCTAAGCCCTTCCCCCTTGGATGTTCCATCAGAAAAGGTTGTCCCTTAGCTCCTGCCCTCTTTGTCATTTCTTTTGATGCCCTTTTTTACATTCTCAAATATTAACTCCCTTTCCCCTGATGTTAATGGTATCACCATGCCAGATGATTTTGAGCTTATTAATTGTCAATTTGTTGATGATACTGCTATTTTTCATGAAGCCACTAAAGATAGCTTTGAAGCTTTGCAAAAGAAGCTTGATATTTTTTGCTCTATTTCTAGGGCTCGTCTCTTTCAATCCAAATCTATATGTCTTGGGTGGGATGAGCAGCCGCCAGATTGGTTTAATAAATATAATTACCAGTGGAGTGGTCCTCACAATATTGTCAAATATCTTGGTATCCCCTTCTCTATTGAGCCCTCTCTTAAAGATATGTGGCTTTGGGTTAAGGAAAAAATCACCAAAAAGTTGAATAAATGGCACAACAGATCTCTATCCCTAGCTAGTAGAGTGCAAGTCTGCCAAAAAATCTTCTCCTCTTACAACATATACTATTCTTCTGACTGGATGTTCAGCAATTACCAAATCCTTAAGATCCAAAAAGCCATCAGAAACTATCTTTGGTCTTATTGCAAAGGGAAAAAGAAGCTCCATGCTGTTAAATGGGATTGGTGTCATATTGACAAGCTCCTTGGGGGTTTGGGATTGAAGGACCTCAAAGTTGTGAGCTTAACACTTGCATCTAAGTGGATCTTTCACTCTTTGGCTTGGGATGAGCCTTGGAAAGTTCTGGTGAGGAGTAACATTGAAAGGGGCTTCCCTAAGAATGCTAAATCCTGGAAGAACTTACCCTTGTGTGACTTAATCTATGGCAATATTCCAATTGTGATTCAAGGGTCTGTTGTTTTCAAGTCCATTTGGAAATCCTGGAACCATGTCAGGAATGATATCTCTAACAAAAAATTTCATGATGAAAAACAATTATATGGTGAAAGATCCATTTGGTGGAATTTGCAGTTATCTGGTAAGCCCCTTACCCTCTCCCAAGGCTGCTCTACCATACATTAATCTAACCTTGGTATCACTCAGTTTCCTGATATTTTTTAACATGACCATATCATTGACTGGGATGAGCTTAGACTTAAATTTAACATCCCACTGTCTCAAAAAAGAACCTATAATTTGATTATTAAGGCCTGTAAAGACATTCTGACTATTTGCCATGTTGACTCCAATAGATTTTTGAATATTAAATGGCCGGATGGAACCACTATAACAAAACTCAAAGCTAAAAACATTTACAGTGTTATTGATTATAATGACTCCATCATTAACCATGTTAATACGGTTTGGTACTCTAATCTTGATGTTTCCTCTTGGAAGAAGTACTTTGGTAAGTTGTGGAATAGTTCTATTGATCCTAAGATTAAATGTTTTAAATGGCTTTTGATTCTTGATAGACTTCCCATCAGAAAGGACTCTGTTGAGACTCAGTATTGTAACATATGTAGACTTCCTGAATCTGGTAGACATATATTCTTTGATTGTAGTTTTGCTAAAGAAATCTGGCTCGTGTTTGGTATCTCTTTTCCTTCAAAGTTTAATATTTTTGAAATCATAACTGGTCATATTGATGGAGTTAAAAATGATACTAACCTATTTTGGAGTATTCTTTCTTCTAACATTCTTTGGTAGATCTGAAAATGCAAGAATGAAGAAAGATTTCAAAACAATCCCAAGGTTCTTATGAGTCTTTTCAAAGTCTCACATATTTTAAAATCTTCTTGCAGGTGCACATCATTATGATGGTGGACAAGGAAAAGTTTAAAAGGCTTCTAAAGATGGGCTACGCCACCTTCTTCGCCACTGAGCTTAAGGATGGACACATCTGAAGGCGACATATGGACAATTTTCAAATATTTGAGCAGACTATTAAGCAACTTAATTTGGAAGTCAAAATGAAAAATAAGAGCACCACTGGTGACATGATCCTCTTGCTTGAGCAAATTCAAAACAAGAAAAATATTATTTGGATGGAGGGCAACATGAGATGGACCACATGGGTTTATGCTTATGATGGCATACTGCTTTAGTCTCCCTTCCTCCTCTTTGTTTCTGATGTATTGATACTTTGTCTCTCTGACTCTCGCTTTGTGAGGCTGGGCCTCTAATTTTGTACTCTTCATTGTAACTCTTGTTTTGAACTCCTTATAATTAATAAAAAAAAAAAAATAATTGTGAAATAAAAAATTTGAAGTTATTAATTAAAGGTAAGCTATGGGAAGGGGCAAATAATACTGAAAAATGGTTCATATAGGTAATAGAAAAATCTAAATTTAAATTGTGAAATTAAAAAAACTTTTAAGTTTTGAATTAAAGGAAGGGACAAATATTTTTGAAAAAAGAAAGCATATGACATCTAATTGGTTGAAATTGATAAGTTTAATCACTAGTTAAATTTTGTTGATGTATGGAGTTCTACAACGGAAACTAATAAACCAAGCACACCCATAGAGTTAATAAAGAGAATAGTTTATTATAAATAAAATGTTCAAATTCATATGAGTTAGGATAATTAAGAATAAAATAAGTGTGTTGTAGCAGTACTTGCTTTTAGTTTAGAAATTAATGGTAATTATAATATTAATTACAAGAAATTTCTAAACTAAAAGACAAGTATTGCCACTATGTGGCACTTGTTTTAGTTAGATGTAGATTTCTCAATATATGAGGAAAATAACATTTTAAAAAGTTTTCAGATTTTTATTTTTAAATTTTAGTTATCAAAGAAGATAAAAGTGATCGACCAGTAAATATATTCATTCATAATTAGTTAACCTTTTTATGTTAAAGACATCACTTCCATTGTAAAAATAACATAATGGTGTCAAAATAAATATATTTAATGTAAAAGTTGTGTCATATTCAATTAAGAAAAATGTATATTAATTATAAGTTAGATAATATGATCTAATGTTGTCTTATTTATTGATTTGTTGTTTTTTAGAATTAAGTTGGAAAATTTTGTAGAGTGCACATTTTAGGATGGTAGTTATCTTTATGATATGGAGTAGTTGAATGAAATTTGTATGGTAATATAAAGATGTGGTTTCTAAATGTAAATCTATATTTTAAAATAGTTTGAATAGGCTCATTATTCAAATGGACTAGACATGTAGGTTAAGATGTAAATGTTATTAATATAGTATATATGTGGTTAAAAATGTAGTTAAAGATGTAGCATTTATACATGCTTATTGATTGACCAAGTTGTAAGATACTTATTATTGAGTTATTAATATAATAGTTATTATATTTATGTATAATATTTTAAATAATTTTAATAGCAATTGAGGAACTTAGTAAAATGAATGAATAAATATATTGTGTTATTTTTTTTTTATCTATAACAATTCATTTTATATATATAATTAGAATTTACATAAGAAATTTATACAACCAGTCCCAACCAGGTAGCCCCAATACAACCATAAAATATAATTTTAATAGTTAAAAACTGGCTGGTAAATAAGAAGTCGAATCCCAAAACCATATACCAGCATTGTCATCACCATCCATAGAGCATGCCAACGGAGTCTTCCCACCTTCATGCCAAAAAAAAAACCCCCCTTCAAGCATTTCATTATCCAAGCCAAAAATCCCCTTTTCGCCATCACACGAGTAGCCACCTTTAACTATTCTACACACCAGTCGAAACGCCACCACCAGGGAGGCCCCCAACAAAACCACCGCCACCAAGCTCCCTTCATAACAAAAAATTATTTCCACCACCAGGCCCCTTTAACAACAAAAAAACTTATCATCCATAGCTGCTACTCCTTCACTCCACCCATCCCTTCCGACGACCGCATTTCCTATGAGGCACCTCCACATAAATCGCCCTTTCAAAACATAAGGCCCTTTCTTCTTCATGTTTTAGGGCTTCCTTCAAAACTATCAGCTTTCACTTGATGTCATCACAGTAGGCCTCTTTGTCCACCTTACCCCACCACCTTAAAAATGTAACCTTGCCAAATTTCATGCCTTTGGCCTCATCCTCAAAACACTCCACATAATTGAAGCCAATTCCCAGATAGGCCCATTCCAAAATGGAGTCCAGCCATTTCAATAGGTCCTTTCCAAACAACCGTGTCACCAAACATTCCACCTCCGCCTCAGAATCCCCGGATTGAAGAGCCCAAGCAATAAACATGGACACCACATCCACATTCGAGCGCCATTTCTATCGGCGTTCTTGGAACTGCGACCCCAACACATCTAAAGCTGCCGAAGCAACTTCCAAGTCTTTAAGAATTAACAGTCCCATCATTCTCTCCCAGCTTACAGGACCTTCAAAAGACTTTTGCTGCTTAACCGTCCCCATAGAGAATGTCACCTCCATTATTATGCACACATTCATCCAACAAAAACCAGAGGAGAGCTATCCATTCATTCATTGTAACCAAAAGCGAAAATAATCCCCAATTTTAAACTCTGCAGTCCATCATTACTAAACAAGCCTTCACACACACCAAACTCTCAATCGTGCCAACCATCTAAAAAGCACATCAACTATCATAAAAGAAGCACACATCATTAAAGACTATGCGCTCAGCAAACAAAAGGAGCGCTGCCAAATAACTTAGAAAGAAAAGGAGGATAATGACCTCAACCCACCTACGTCACCATCTACGGCTGATAGCATATCATCTAGATTTTACAAAAACCTCTGCCCAGTCAGCAAACACCTCAAAATAGATGCCATCAACTTGGTTCAAACTCACTGCCCACTTGGAGACAACATCCACCTCTCGATTGCCTTCTCGCTTGATGTGTGACAATTTAAAATCTTCAAAGGAAGAGAGCTTTTCATGAATAAGCCCTATAAAATTAGTAAGGTGCCATGCTTTCAACTCCCTATTTCTCAATGCATTAATGATAATATGTGAATCCCCCTCTATATGCGCCTTCGTAGCATTTAACTTTGTCCCCAAAAGCACAGCAAGCAAAGCTTTTCATGAATAAGCCCTACAAAATTTGTAAGGTGCCATGCTTTCAACTCCCTATTTCTCAATGCATTAATGATAATCTGTGAATCCCCTCTATATGCACCTTTGTAGCATTTAAATTTGTCCCCAAAAGCACAGCAAGCAAAGCTGCTCTAATTTCAGCCATATTATTTGTGTCATCCTTCAATCTCTGAGCTGCAAAGGCAATTAGATTCCCATTCTAATCTCTTGCAATAGCCCCAGCACCAGAAGGAATTGGATTCCCACGTGAGGCCCCATCAAAATTTATCTTCACCCACCCAACATCCGGAGGATACCACTTAACATCTTTCCTTTCCAAAGAAACACTTCCAACCTTCAACACATTTCCATTTTGAAAATTCAAATTGGGCCACTCGGCATGCACTCTTCTGTCCTCTGCATTATAAACCAAGGAGCTCTGCTGAGAAAATAAAACAAATTTCATAACCTCCTCAATTGACACAAAGATCCTCATTTTCACCCTTGCCACAGGTTCATATTTATCCTGAAAAATCCTTCGATTTCTCTCCTTCCACAATTCCCATACAATGATAGAGGGACATACAACCCAGATTAATGATAAGGTCGACTTGGCCTTGGGAAGAGGCCAACATTGAAAAGTCTCTTTGACTGTCTTAGGAAGAGGGCCTAACCAACCTAACTTACATTTGATGTAATTCCAACAATCATAAGCATAGGGGCAATGAATCAGTAAATGATCTACCTCCTCACATGCATTCATTCATAAGGCACATCTAGTGGGGCCACTCAGACCAAATCTGCATCTCCTTTCCCCAATTAAAATTCTCCCACTTGCTGCTAACCAAGCAAAGGATTGTGCCTTAGGCAAGCAAGCATTATTCCAACATAAACTGGCAGGTCATCCCATAGAAACCTCTTGCATCCCCAACGCCTTATAACCAATCTTCACTGAATAGGACCCTGAAGAAGAGGCCATCCACACCACTTTATCAGGCACCAAAGAAACAAACACCTCCCTCTTCTGAAAAACTTCCATCATCAAGGATCTCTGATCTTCAGATAGTGGAAGATGGTCCAGTGTTTCCTAAACCCAGCATAGGCCGAACCCCATATCTTTGAGTTCCAAATAGTCCGCAACCTTATCACCCCACATATCAACCATCAATCTGCTTACCTTTGCAAATCTTGCATCATTAACCAATGGGGTATAATCATTCCAAGAATCCTTCCAGAATAGAGCCTTCCTCCCATCCCCAATATTCTAAGAAGCATGATCAAGAATAACCTTCCTGCACTCCAGCATAAAATTCTAAACAGCTGATCCCCGAGGGGGATCCTTGATTCTAAGAATTCCCTCACTGCTTGTAATGCCTAAATATTTAGCTCTGGTAATCTTGACCCACAATTTATTTGGTTCTTCATAAATATTCCACACCAATTTTGCACCCATAGCAAGATTCATCCTCCTCCAATCCTTCAGACCAACTCCACCTATAAACTTCACCTTACAAATATTCTCCCATGAAATAAGAGGCCACTTATGATCTTCTTGATTCCCGCACCAAAAAAATTTCTTCATCCTTTTCTTGATATTGTCTAAAACTTTCTGAGGAATTTTAAGGCAGCTCATTGAGTAAATAGGGATGGCCGAAATAACAGTTTGAAGAAGCAAAATTCGGCCTATAGAAGACAACCATTTACCCTTCCAACTTTCCATCCTCCTGAAACATTGCTTAGTCAAATCATTCCATAAATTTGGTTTGCACACTCCTTCAAATAATGGGATACCCAAATATTTCCCTAGCAGGGAGCTTTGTTTCATACCCAAAATGCTACAAATTTTCCTTCTCAACCCAACATTAGTATTAAAGAAGAAAATATTAGACTTGTGCCAATTTACACATTGTCCCGAAGCCTTGGCAAAGGAATCTAAGGATTTTTTGACAACCCTTGCTTCTCTTAGAGAGGCCTCCCTCATCAGAAAATTGTCATCAACAAACTGCAAGTGAGTAGTCAGATCCACCCCAGCAGCTATGGATATGCCTTTCCAAACACCTAACTCTCGCTTCCAAGCAATCAATCTCCCAAGAGCTTCAGCCTGAATGCCCTTGTAGTGTCAAAAAAACCTTGGGGACTCCCATTAATGAGCACTGAAATTATAGGAGTCGTCATACAACTCTCCACCCATTTCAGCCAAGAGTCACAAAAACCAAAACTCCAATGAACCAAAATGAGAAAACCCCTATTTACATGATCATAAGCCTTCTTAACATTGAGCTTAATCATCATTTTAGAGACCTTTGCACTCTGGGTAGTGTGGATGGCTTCATGAGCCACAATTATACCCTCAAAGATGGACCTATTCGGAGCAAACCCACTCTGCTCAGGGGAAATCAAATACTGCAGCAAAGGTTTCAAATGGTTAGCCATTACTTTAGAAATAACTTTATAAATAGTATTGCAAAGGGCTATCAGTCTAAAGTAATTGAAGGAAAGGCAAGTTTCCTTTTTAGGGATTAAAGCAATAAAAGTGTTATTGAAATCCTTTAGAATGAAGCCTTTACTTCTAGACTCCTCCACCACACCCTACAGCTCATCCTCTACAATATCCCACATCTTTTGGAAAAAAATAGTTGAAAACCTGTCCGGTCCAAGGGCTTTTTCTCCCCCTAGATTGAAGAGTGCACACCTCACTTCCTTCTTTGAGACCGGGGCCATTAGTTTAGAATTCTACTCTTTAGATAAGATACATGGAATTCTATCCAAAATATCACTTGAATCATCATTAGGGATAACGACCTCACTAAATAACTTCATAAAATATGCTTCAGCTTCATCATTAATCATGTTTTGATCTATTAGCACTCTTCCATTACTATCAGAAATAGAGAAAATCTTGTTCCTCACCCGCCTCTCTTTGACAAAGGAGTGAAAGAATTTAGTATTATGGTCCCCATTATTTAACCACATGTCCCTAGATTTCTGCCTCCAAAAAATTTCTTCCCTAGCCAGAATTTCCTTATATTTGCTTAGAAGAGCTTTTTCCTCTAGGAAATCCATTTCATCCATCCCTCCTGAGAAAAATCTTTCATTCAGAGCAGCCAAATCCTCCTCTAGAAGCTTTCTTTCGGTAAAAGTATTTTTAAAAGAAACTATATTCTAGATTTTCAACTTCTCCTTAATAAATTGCAGCTTCTTAAAGAATTTTAAAGTGAGATTACCTACCACTTCTGGAGCGGAGTTCCACCATCCCTCTATTAGAGCAGGCAAAAAGGGGTCACGAAACCACATTGTTTCAAACTTGAAAGGAGATCTTAAGGGAGTCATATCCTCTTGGATGTTACAGTAGACAAGAAAATGGTCGGAACCAGAGATGGGAAGAACAACAGCAGTGATTATCCAATTTTGATTATCCCACGACCTTGAACAAAGGAATCTATCAAGTTTCTCCACAATATTCAGAAAACCACTTCATCTATTATTCCAAGTAAAACCACCCTCCTTGAACATAATCTCCCTTAGCTCTTGAGACCACACAAATTCCCCAAAGTCTCTATGACTCTTACCCCCCCAGCCCTGACCCCCTCTTTTCTCCTCTAAACTTAAAACTACATTGAAATCCCCTCCCAAAAGAATCATCATTTCCTTATTGGATTGAAGAATATTACTCAAATCCTGCCAAAGCCTTTCCTTTTCCCCAGGGTTATTGGGGCCATATATATTCAAAACAAAGAAGGAGCCCATCAACTATTTGGAAGACACCTCTAACCATTGAAAGTTCCCAAATTGTGCTACCAACTGAACTGAAACAACTGACGAATCCCACAAGGTGCCAAGGCCACCAAAAGCACCAACTGAGAAAGAAAAGATACAATCATACCTTCTAAACATCTTTTTAAAAGCCATCTCATCACCCACTTTAAGCTTAGTTTCTTGAAAGAGAATTAAATCGACACGAGCTTGATCAAGACCCCGCTTGATCAAGCGAATCTTGTCAGGGGCATTGCAGCCCCTAAAATTCCATGAAAGGATTCTCATTGCTGTTGGAAAAGGGTATATCCCTTTCCCAATCTCAACAATTTTGTTTGGTACGCTACACAACCAGCTAACTCCAACTTCTCCTTTGTAGAACGAGCACCTCATTTCTTCCTCTCACCCAGCCTAGGGCCCTTTAAAGTGGAAACTTCCTACCCTATTCCTCTAGGGCTTAAGATATTTGGGGTATCCAATACACCCAGGTCATCTTCTCGTTCTTCCTCACTGAAATCCTAGCTTGAATTAGAAGCACCGATTAAGTCCCCACCACTATCTCTTACATCCTCAAAAAGGCCTTCCAAATTATGTATAGGGGAAATCCTCCCATCAATGGGATCCCTCTTCCCATTTGGACCCAATCCTACCTTTTCCAATTTACACATGGAACCATCACAATCAAAAAATTCATCTGCACTCGGATGAGCACTTCTATCCCCTTCTTGAGAAGCATTAGGAATATCATCCAAGACAAGGCCACTCCCTACATTCAAATCTCTATCATTACTAATCATATGATGAGAGGGGCTAATATCCTTCTCCACCCATCCCTGGGATTCAACTTCTACATCAAAGCCCACCCCCAGATGTCCATGCAAAGACACATCTTCAAGAGCACTAGCCTGAGAGGGAATCCCCCTATTCTACACTGAGAAGGGAGTCTCACTTACCTTTTGAGTAGACAGAACATCCATATTTGAAGTAGCCTCAGAAGAGCAGGCTGGGAACAAGATCTTATCAACTTTAGAGAGTAAAGGTCTATCATCATGAAACACCTCCCTCTCCATGACAACAAGGTCTTCTTGAAAGGGAGAAGACAAAAAGGTAGGAAACTTCACACCCTGAGGTTGTTTTGTCATCTTAATAAGATGATTAAATAAAAGGGAGTCCTTAGTCATCTTACCTTTATCAAGTGCTTGTGATACTGATCCTCCTAGTTCTGAGCCTGCCTGAATAGCCACTTCCATCACCAAATCCTACCTCCACTCACCATTCTCTGTGTGAATTAAAATATGGGTAGGAAGCTTAAAACACATTTGTCTCCAGACTAAGACCTAAGGAGTGATTGCAAAAGACACCTCATTAACAACTTCCTCCCACTTAACAAATTTACCCAGCGCTTCACCCAGGATTTTGATTGTCTCATCAGTTCTATACTCCTCTGGGAGGTTTTCTAAGTGAAACCAAACTAGTTCCTCCTTGACTTTCTCTTTCATCGGGTTGAAGTTTGCCTCCCATTTCTTCAAGACCAAGCCTTTCTCGTCCATGAAAAAAGGCCCATTGCAAAGGATCCAGTCCCTATCCTCCTTCGAAGCACAAATGACTAAGAGAAAACCATTAGACAGGGTCTTTACAGAGATAAAAGAGCCCTCCCAACACTTTTCACACCAAGCTTTAACTTTTGAATATGACGGCCACGGGCCAAGCCATTTCATGAAAAGGGCATGGTCTTCCAACAAAGCTTTCTCCTCCATCCATTGAGGGTTGTTCAAAACTACATCAGCATAGGAGGTAGCCTTAATGGTATTGCTATCTTCTGGAGAAAAGCCCACCCTATTGTAGCTAGGGCCTATAACTAGCAGATCCGATCCACCATCTTTCTTCCTCCAAAACTTTTCCTCAATCTGATGAAACCTAAAGTCTTTCCCAATCGAAAGTCTACCATGAAAGCCTCATTTGCCCAATGTCTTCTTCTCCCTCCTCCTTCCATACCAGCTTTCTTCATGCTAAAAACCCTTATTACCGCCACCTCTATTCTGAAAACCCTTAAAGTAAGGCTCTTGGCCTCTTCCGTTAAAAGGCCATCTGTTGTGCCTTCGTGCATCCTTAAACCCGATTCCATTGAAGCAAGGCACCTGGTTCCATATGCCATCCCACCATGACCATTGCCTCTGGAGGTCCGCCATCATATATATATATATATATATATATATATATATATATTTATATATCGTGTTATTGTTTGAATATGGTAATTTAGATAAAATTTGGAATTTGAGTAGGTTAAGTACTTTAGTGAAATCTAGTTAGTAAAATTTTTTTTTTAGGTAAATTAGTAAGTCAATTAAGTAATAATTTTTAAAAAATTAAAATGCACTAAAATCTAGGCAAAAATAATGTCCCTATAACACAAATTTGTGTGAACCAATCATTTTTAAATAAATAATTTTGTCATTGGAAAAATTCAAAAATATAAATTGGAACTTTATAAAAACTATGATTATTTTCAAAAGAAAAAAAAAGCTTTTTGATAGGTGGAACTACCCAAGTACAATATATCATAGCACTTACCTTTATTTAATAGTCATATATAATGTCTATGAAAATCTTGTGGAAGAGAAGCAATTTGTGCTTCCGAAAAAAGTGGCTCTATAACACAAATTTGTTTGAACCAATCATATTTCAAATAAATAATTATTTTATTGGGAAAAATAAAAAAATATAAATATGAACTTTATAAAAACTATGATTATTTTATAGATAGTACTCAATGGTGTCAATAATGAGAAGTAATTTTATTTTTGATATTAATAGCAGCAAACAAAATGTTCAAATTCCAATGAATTAAGGGAATTATCATTTTTGTTAAAAGATGGTATTTAGATCAAATTGGGATGAGCAAAGAAAATAGAAAGGCTTGTGATAAGTGTATACAATACATATATAAATAATATGGAAAAAGTTAAGTTCTCTTGCAAAACATAATCATAGATTATTAACACAAAATATTATTGTTGGTAATTTTTTCTTGTATTCAAACAAATATAATATTTTTCCTAGTGTATTAAAAATAAAAGAATTATTTTTATTGGTGAATAATATTTTGATTTAAAATAAAAAATATTTTTTTTTTATAAATCGACCAATGTGTTAGTAAACATTTGAAAAAAAACATAATTTTGTTGGCAAAAATATCAAATGCTAAATGATAATAATTAATTTATTTGACAAATTTTTATTTTTTCGTGTTGAACTAAATTTGATTCATGTTTTCATTAGCAAGCTTGTAAATATTGTTAAATATTGTAGATTCATGTAAATATTTGTTGTGTATATCTAGGGAATATACTAGATGGTGGAGCACTTATCATCCTATCGTTATGTTTCACAAGTATCATGCCATCAACAATCATAGGCCATCGACTTATCGAAGACATGATTACGAGGATGATAGAGATGGTTATGAGGATGATAAAATCTAGATCAATATCAAATTTAAAATTGAGATTAGGACAAAGATCAGGACCTACCAATTGTCAAATATAGTGGAGGAGAGAGGGGATGATGATGTACCACTAGAGAGGCATAC